>OW240917.1:175282513-175387539 GCA_933207985.1 Pelobates cultripes
TGAATGTGTGTGTCAGAGTGTGTGCTTTAAGGGACGCTATAGGAGCCCAGACCACTTCAGCTCATTGGGTGCAGTGTCCCAATCTCTTTAACCCTGCGAGTGTAATTATTGCAGTTTCTCAGAAACTGAAATAATTACCTTGAGGGGTTAATTCCACCTCTAGTGACTGTCTACCAGACAGCCACTAGAGGGACTTCAGGGTGGTTAGGCAACCAAATGTCGCCTAACTGGTGCTGGATGTCCTCATGCTGTGCATGAAGACATCAGGCGTCTGCTAAATCCCAATAGAATAGAATTGATACAATGCTTTCCTATGGGGAAGCCTAATACAAGCACAGAGGAGGAGCTTGACCCAGTGCCGAGGGACATCGGTGCTGGGTTCAGGTAAGTGACCAAAGGGGTTTTAACGCCTTCAGTGCCAAGGGGGGCACTATAGGGAATTATAGTGCCAGGAAAACAGCTTTGTTTCCCTGGCACTATAGTTTCCCTTTAAAAGTAGTAAGAAAAGGTGTAGTTTAAAGAAGAAGAGGTGGGGCAACTTTAGATTAAGGAGGTGCCCAGGTTTAGTCATGCCTAGGGTATCACAAAAATAAAATACACCACTGAGTACAGTGTGTGTGTGTGGAGGGGGGGGGGCAGTGTGTGTGTGTTTGTGTGTATGGAGGTAGTTATTGTCTCTGTGGGGGTTGGAGGGCAAATAAATAAATAAATACATTTTTTTTATTTTTAAATGAAAGATATTTTTTTTCATATCTTCCCTCCCTGCTTACCTTTGTCTGGGAGGGGGGACAGTGCAAGACAATCCCTGGTCCAAGAGTGAACTCTAGCCTGCAGAGACAACGCTTCAAGCTCGCGAGAGGAGAACCCGGTGGAGCTGCAGGTTATAGCTCCCCCAGGTCCTCTCTCTCCCTACCCTGCCAGCATTACACTGCTAGCGGGCCGGAGAGGGAGATCTCTGAGGTCCTGCAGAGCTGGCAGGGGAGAGGGAGGCACAGTTCCTGGTGCTATGATCATTTGAAAATATCTTTCGGTGCCCCTGTGTGCCCGTCGTGGCACACAGTTTGGGAACCGCTGTGCTATGCCATAAATTGTTTGGAATTCAATACTTTCTTGTGTGCCTAGGAGAGAAATGCAGCCAATCAGTGCACATAGCCCAAATCACCAATCAGATATGGCTAGTATCAGTTATCACATATGTTCCAATCATTTTGCGTGATGTGTGGAACTTCTCTTGTAGGTAAATTGCTTATCTCTTAAATCACTGTGTGACAGGGTTAGTATGAGAAAAGAGTTGGCCCTACATGCCAGAATGATATTTTTCTGGCTTGAGAACACTTCCTGTTCGCAAAGCTGTCTTTCTGTATGTACCTGCAAACAGACCCACTAAATTTGTATCTGCGGGAAACATTAAAGGAGCACTCTAAGCACCATAACCACTACATTGTACCATCCCAAGGTAAGTAGTCAAACCATTTGAGAATGGTTTGACAAATTAAACGGGGTCGTCTGCTGACAGAATCTGCACAGAGCTTCCGTTATCCTCATCGATCTATACCCTGTTGTAATGCCAGCTCCTTGGCTGAGAGTATGGGTCCTCAAACTACGGCCTGCGGGCCGGATCCAGCCCGCCAGGGTCCTGAACCCAGCCCAAGCATTTAGGGCCACCTGATGAGCCCTAAATCTTCAGGGGCCCGGTCAGCGCTGTGGCCGTGCAATAGCAGCCACAAGTAGTGCTGGGAGGGAGTGACTGGCTGTCACGGGAGGGGAGAGAGACAGGACGGGAGAGCCACGACGACTCCCATCAGCCACAGCCACCCTGCTGCAAAAAAAGTAAGAAAAATTAGCTGTGTGTGTATGTCAGTATGTATCTGTATGTATGTATGTATATGTTTGTATGAATGTATATGTATGTCTGTCTGTGTGTATGTATCTGTATAAATGTCTGTATGTATGTGTTTGTATATATTTATGTCTGTAAGTGTGTGTATGATGTGTCTATGTATGTATGCATGTCAGTATGTGTATGTATGTCAGTATGTGTCTATCTGTATGCATTTTAGTGTGTATGTATGTATGTCATTATGTATTTCTGTGTGTCTGTATGTATGTGTTTGTATGTATGTCTGTGTGTATGCATTTCAGTATGTCAGTATGTATGTCTGTCTGTGTGTGTGTGTATTTGTTTCTAAATATGTATGTTTGTATGTATGTCAGTATGTATGTATGTATTTCTGTAAGTGTATGTATGTCAGTATGTGTATGTGTTTGTATGTATATCAGTATGTGTCTGTCTGTATGTATATCTATGTTTCTGTGTATATCTGTGTGTATATCAGTATATGTATGTGTATGTATTTCAGTATGTATGTATGTATGTGTTTGTATGCGTATGTCTGTCTGTCTGTATGTATGTATGTCTGTGTGTATGTATTTAGTATGCATGTATGTGTATGTATGTCAGTATGTGTGTCTGTATGTATGTATGTGTTTGTATGTCAGTATGTATGTATGTCTGTAAGTGCATGTATGTCAGTATGTATGTATGTCTGTAAGTGCATGTATGTCAATGTATGTATGTATGTGTTTGTATGTATGTATGTCAGTATGTGTGTGTGTGTCTGTATGTCTGTGTCTGTATTTATTTGTGTGTGTGTGTATGTATGTCTGTCTGTATATGTATTTCAGTATGTATATGTATGTATCTGTATGTATTTCAGTATGTAAGTATATATCTATCTGTATGTATGTCAGTATATGTCTGTCTGTCTGTATGTCTATCTGTGTATGTATGTATCTATCTGTATGTATGTGTTTGTATGTATGTATGTATGTCAGTAACTGTATGTCTGTATGTATGTGTATGTATATGTCTCTGTCTATGTCTGTCAGTATGTATGGATGTGTGTGTATGTATGTCCTTATGCGTGTGTGTGTGTGTGTGTGTGTGTATGTATGTGTCTGTATATGTCTATATATCTGTTTCAGTATGTATAGGAATTTGTTCAAATTTTTTTCAAACTATAGTCCCGCCCCCAACAGTGTCTGAGGGACAGTGAACTGGCTCCCTGTTTAAAAAGTTTGAGGACCCCTGGCTGAGAGTATCATCTGAGCAAACTCAGCCAATGAGAACCTCCCTGCACCACCGGTCTTAGCTAAGAGGTTCTAAGAATCCCAGGTAAATAGTAAACCTGTTCTCAAATGGTTTGACTACTTACCCAGAGAGGGCAGATGGACTATCCTAGCACCTGAACCACTAATGCAGCCTGTAGTGGTTTTGGTGCTTGGAGTATACCTTTAATTTTGTTCTTTTTTTTCTTTTCTTTTCTTTTCTTTTTTTTAATAAGAGCTATTTTTGCTTCTGTAGATTCCCTATTTTTATTAGCAGATCTTATGATCCTTACAATGATTTCCATACGTTACATAGTATTACTACACAATGGCATTTTTGAAGAAACAACACTTGACCACAGTTGTTAAAAGTAAAAGCAAGATTAAATTCTAAAACCAAAATGCATAGTTAGTATGCCTGAAGCTCTATTTTGGCTTATAAACATGAACTAACAGTTGTTTAGACCTGACGAAAAGGCTTATTAAGCACATTATTTCCACAACATGTAACTATTGCCACTGTATACTAAAAGCCTGGAAGATAAACTCAACAAAGAACAGCGAATAGATGGAGCCAGATTAGATACACAGTGAAGATGGGGGGTAACCCCGAATGGAAAATGAAAAGAGCAGGAGAGGGTGTATCTAATACATGATGCAAAATATATGCATCAAAAAATGTCCAAATAGCCAACGAATAGCCTACTGTATAGGCCAGATAAAGCCACTTAAATAAAAGAACAAAAATAATAAAGATTTATTGAACGAAACAAATATATAACCCAAATATGTGCTACCATATAAACACCCAAAAAATGAATCTTAAAATAGTTACTAGACGAATCTGTAAAAATAAATACAAGTCGTCTAAGTATAATAAAAACAAAAAATGAGAACAGATCAATATAAGAAGCTGTTACTGTCAGTAGTGGCTGGTAATATGCCAGGCTAAAAAAGCAGAGCACCAATCTGATGACTCGATAGTCAATTATAAAGTTAGGTATCAGTAATGTGCTCATGGACCATATAGGTACTATCAAAGGATAAGTACAGATCAGTGTAAAGAGCTGTTACTATCAATAGTGGCTGGTAATATGCCAAACTAAAAGAGCAGAGCACCAATCTGATGACTCGATAATCGATTATAAAGTCTATCACTTTAAGTATCAGTAATGTGCTCTTGGACTATATAGGTCCTATAAATACCTGCAACACTTGTATTTAATAAATTGATATAGCAATAAATATCAGCAGAAAAGAAAGTAGTTAAATAGACGTTAGGCTGATATTCAGACAGGTATTAGAATGTCTAGAACGGTAATCTAGATAGAAAAATTCTGCTTATTAGCAGAAGTAGACTGCACCAAGAAGTGCAGCACACCACAGTCCTCTGAAACGCGCGCGTCAGAGGACTGTGGTGTGCTGCACTTCTTGGATCTGGCGACCGAGCCGTTCTTATTCTATCTTCTTATTTTTTATTTTTTCAGATTCTACCTTATATGGATCTGTCTTCACAATTAGATATCTGGGGGGTTGGAGCTAGGTGCCCTCGAAGGCACGGGACACATTTATAGAGGGTGTTACTTTTCCTTATATGGTAAACAGTTTTCAGTATACACTGTGTGCTACTTTCACTAGATACTTTGTAGCACTGTCCATTGTGACTTTACTCATATGTGTTTTTTCTTTCACCCTCTCCCTCTTAGATATCTTAACGTTTGTTTTACTGTTAGTTCAGTCCGCGTTTCAGAGGACTGTGGTGTGCTGCACTTCTTGGTGCAGTCTACTTCTGCTAATAAGCAGAATTTTTCTATCTAGATTACCGTTCTAGACATTCTAATACCTGTCTGAATATCAGCCTAACGTCTATTTAACTACTTTCTTTTCTGCTGATATTTATTGCTATATCAATTTATTAAATACAAGTGTTGCAGGTATTTATAGGACCTATATAGTCCAAGAGCACATTACTGATACTTAAAGTGATAGACTTTATAATCGATTATCGAGTCATCAGATTGGTGCTCTGCTCTTTTAGTTTGGCATATTACCAGCCACTATTGATAGTAACAGCTCTTTACACTGATCTGTACTTATCCTTTGATAGTACCTATATGGTCCATGAGCACATTACTGATACCTAAAGTGATAGACTTTATAATTGACTATCGAGTCATCAGATTGGTGCTCCACTTTTTTAGCCTGGCATATTACCAGCCACTACTGACAGTAACAGCTTCTTATATTGATCTGTTCTCATTTTTTGTTTTTATTATACTTGGACGACTTGTATTTATTTTTACAGATTCGTCTAGTAACTATTTTAAGATTCAATTTTTTGGTGTTTATATGGTAGCACATATTTGGGTTACATATTTGTTTCGTTCAATAAATCTTTATTATTTTTGTTCTTTTATTTAAGTGGCTTTATCTGGCCTATACAGTGGAAGATAAACTTGTTTTATTATTTTAGATGTATAAGAGAAATTAAACCAGTTAATTCTATTATAAAAAAGACAATCCTTTGGCTATTTAAATAGCACATTTTATTTTTTTGAAATGGCAAGGAAAACGGAAATATATTTTTAAAAACTTTCATGTTTCAGTCGCATCCCCCACACAGTGTTTGTGATTCAGAGACTGCCAAGATAATCAGGGACACTTTGTGGCTTTTGCTTAAAAGCCAACATATGTCATAATTAATATGACATGGCAAAGAGTTCAAAGATGCATCCCGTGTAATTAAATGCATAAATTTTGTGTTTGTAGCTAAAATGTAATATTTCACATACAGCTTAGTTCAGTTTGTATTAATATTGATTTCTTAAAAAATGCTGTGCACAGAATAACTAAAAGTGCTCACACAATGAGTCCATTTCAAATGTTTTTTGTTTTTAATTATTTCTATTAAATCTGTATATTATTATGAAAAAAACTAATGAGAAAATACATTTTACAGGATATGCCCCAGTAACAGGTATGTGCCACCCTGTAAGAAGTTGCACTTTAAATCATGAAGATGGCTTTTCATCTGCTTTTGTGGTTGCCCACGAAACAGGCCATGTGTAAGTTATGTACTCAATAATTAGCTTTTGTTTTTGTAGTAGTTATACAGCATGATTTGTCTACTGTGCTTTTCTTGGAATAATTTACCAGTCTGGGAAATGTATTCGATAGATTACATTCATAAATACATTTATTTAATGGGAAACCATAATGTTAGAAATACAAAAGTGTTTCTAATGTCAGAGTTTCTTCCTGCAGTTTTAGATTTAGGGCCCACCAGTAACACTTCTATTAAGTTTAACTCACCTTTCATCTCTTGCAGTGTCAATCTATGCCCCTTGTTAAGAACATCATCATTGATGATCTGTGCCAATCAAATGCTTTTCCTTAGGGAAGCATTGAGGGAGGCAAGTGCGCATGCGTGCATTCACCATGATGTGCCAATCAGCATCTCTTCATAAATGATACCAATGCATCTCTGTGGGCAGCATTCAGCATCTTCATGCTGAAGGCGAGGATGCCGAACATCAGCCATGCAAATATTGTGACAGCCACTAGAGATGTTCTTAAGGACAAATTTAAACACTATTTTTTTTTGTGTGTGAAAAATCAATGTTTACAGAAAAGAAGGTGGAGAGACTGGCACTTATCACCAAAACCACTACATTAACCACTACATTAAAGGGATTCTATATTGTCAGGAAAACAATACCGTTTTCCTTTCACTATAGAATCCTACAGTGCCGCCCTCCATCACGCCCTTCTCCCGTGGCGCTGAAGGGGTTAAATCCCTTCAGTAACTTACCTGAATCCAGCGCTGATATCCCTCAGTGCTGGGTCAGCTCTGCCCACGCTCCTCCTCTGCCGATGTCAGCAAGCAGATGAGACCTAATGCGCATGCACGGCAATGGCCACGCTCGCATTAGGATTTTCCCATAAGAAAGCATTATTCAGTGCTTTCCTATGGGCAATAAATCTGACACTAGAGGTCCTCACACAGAGCATGAGGGCCTCCAGCATCAGATACCGGACCAAAGGTCTATTTCAAACAAGGAAGTCCCTCTAATAGCTGTCTGGTAGACAGCCACTAGAGGTGGAGTTAACCCTCAATAGGAATTATTGCAGTGTCTCAATAACTGCAATAATTACTATTACAGAGTTAAGGGACATGGGACATTGCACCCAGACCACTTCAAAGAGCTGAAGTGTTCTGGGTGCCTACAGTTCCACTTTAAGCTATGGTGTTTAAATAAAATTAAAGCATTGGAAGTTACCTGTGAATATTATAATAATATATGGAGATAACGATTAGGAATTCCGTGGATTATCATGGCAACACTCGAAAGCCATACACCATATCTGCACTCATCAGTAAGTGAAGAATAGAGGCTCTACATGGATAATGTAACCAGCCTACCTGCCCAAAATTAACAAGAGGAAGGGTGCATAACCTGTATTTTATTTTATAATAATAAAAAAAAAATATTATACGGTAATTTACTAGACACATGCACACATGCACAACAACAAACCAACAAGGATTAATTTAGATGCAGACACCACAAACAGCCCTCTTCTACACAATGCAATCCCACAAGCAGTCTCCAAATGCACATGCAAAATACTCTTTCCTGCCCATGTGCTACTTTTGGCTTCTTGTATCCCACTTATGAAGACACCAGAAAAGTCACCAACAAATGTGAGGTGGAATTCTGTGAACTGACATGTAAAATTTGCATAACTCTGTAGAGTTTTGTTCTACACTATTATATACATTATACATCACTGTTAATTATTTTTTGCTGTGGAATTCAATGATACACTAATACACACCGCACATTGCTGTGAGTTTAAAGCTGAGGAGGTCAACATTAATCCCATGGTTGTAATCCACAGCAAAAATAAGCAAAGTAAATGAGGAAACCTAGAATTCTAATGCAAAACAGCTCAAAGTATTGTGTGACATTAATAAGTGTCAATAAAACAGTAATTATTTGTATGTTGTGCTTCTGTGTACATGTAGTAAATGTGTCCTTCACTGCCTTGAATCTATTACATCATGGGAGAAAATTGCTTGCACATTGTATGTACCATGAACCCGGATTATATATGAACAAGCAAGCCTCAAAAATATGTGAATTGTGCATGCATGCTGTTTCTGTAAAGATATGTATTTTTTAAATGTGAACTTTTTTTTACATAGCAGTACAAAGTAAATATCCTAGACTTTACTAACTCAAATATAAATATATATATATACATATTTTCATTAGACTAGGCATGGAGCATGATGGCCAAGGAAATAGATGTGGAGATGAAACAGCTATGGGCAGTGTCATGGCACCATTAGTACAAGCAGCATTCCATCGTTATCACTGGTCCAGGTGCAGCGGTCAAGAACTTAAGAGATACATTCAGTAAGTAGCTCTTGTTTTGTCTATTGATTTCCATTGTTTGACCTTGTCCCAGTCTGAATGATGCATCAAACATTCTCTATATAAAGATATTTAGCAGTTTAGTACTTGTAAAAAATATTTATAAAATCGACAGCCTGAAGTTTGCATTGAATATTTTTCACCCTTATGTACACTGCAGAGTGCCCTGCTTGTATTAAAGATAAACTGTCTCTGATGTTGGCGAAATGGCAAGTCAGATTAAAATAAGGGCAGCATTGGAGCTCCAGCTGTCAAACTCAAAGTCTAGCATGGGCCAAATAAACAAGGTTTAAGTTTATGTGGGCTGCAAAAAAAACCATACTTACATTTTCATAGAAACGTAGGTGTATTTTGTACAGTATAAAAAAAAAGAGCATCCCCCTCTACTAAACCACAACACTCCCCTCTACTAAATCCCAGTCCCCCTCTATTAAATCACAGTCCCCACCCATATACCAAATCACAGTCGTCCCCCATATACCAAATCACAGTCTCCTCCTCTACTAAATTCCAGCACCCACCTCTAGCCAACAAGCAGACTCCAGTCACATTGCCGCTGCCAGTATGCAACTCCAAAGTCCAGCTTCAGGTATACCCCAAATGGCACCGTCCGCACCTTATGCCAAAGTGGATCCTCCCACTACTTCTTAAAACCCTGTGAAGGTGAAGCATGTCAACGTCACGTTGGAATGTGACATGGAGTTACGTGCCTCCATGGACCTCCAGGTCCTCCACTGTCCAGCCGCGGCCATTGCAGCACTAACTGACACACACACACACACTGTTACACACACTCACTGACAAACACAGACACACTCACTGACAGACAGACACATGCACACAGACAGACACACACACTTACTGACACAAACACTCACACAGACACACACACACACTGACACACACACATTTACACATTCTTGCACACACTGACATCTTTGTATTTATCCCTGGGGTCCAGTGGGGATTTTCTATCTGGAGATCTCTTTCCTGCTGCTCATTGCTCCCTCATGCACACTGTTTAGTGATGCTGGGTGCCGGAATATGATGTCATATTCCAGCAACACTACAGACGGTGTGCGCGAGGTAGCAGTGATGAGCAGGAAGGCTGAGCTCTTCCAGCGACCTCTCCTCCATGGCCTGGTAAATTTTAGCAAAGTAGGCACCTGCAATGTGAGAAAGCTTTAACACTAAGCATGTACTCACGGCTCGCCGGACCTCCTTAGGCTGTAATTAGCTGTCTCTGACCTCTGGCCCCAATACGTGCGTGCGCGTCTATGACGTGACGTCATACACACATTGGCGCCATCTTTGATATGGGCAAAGGTAAGTTTTCTATAAAAGTCCAAACCGCAGCAGCTGACGTTCCTAAGAATATCGCACCTGCTGGGTAACGGAATGGAGGGAGAACGGGCAGCTGCCGGCTGGGACCAAGGTAAGCCATGATTATCTGTGTTGGTGTGGCTGCTTAGTTTTTGTGCAGCAACGCCGGCAGAGGAGCCGGGAGCCATGACACAATCTCTGAAAGCGAAAAGTAAAGCAAACAGATTCACCCACTCACAGATACACAGATTCACACTTACAAATTAATACACACAGTTTCCAATGTTGCTCTTAAGTCCTATACATGTTTGGTAAAAATGGAAAATAATGTGTACAAAAATAAATAAAGCAAACAAAACAGCCAATATCGGCTGAGTATGATAGGAGTTTCTACCCCACTATTAGTCCAGAGTACACAAAAAGCAATTCAACAGAAATTGTCTCAATTCACCACACATTAATTAATTTAAAATATAACATAATACACAAGCTAAACATTGATTATTTTTTTTGAAAGTTCAGTATCTAGTGTTGCAGTAGGAAGCAGTATACTGCCACCCAGTGTCTATTTTGAAAATAGGTAGTACAACTTGTTTCATATATTCAAAAGAGAGAAAAGTATATCTAGGAGTGTGTGTGTGTTTGTGTGTGTTAGTGTGTTAGTGTGTGTTTTTTTATGTGTGGATCAAGCAGCATGCATTTTGATGTGTGCATGTCTGAGAATGTGTATTTGTATGCGTGTCAGAGAAACAGAATCATCTTTAAATCAGACATTGTAGTGAGGCATGACATATTCCACCTTGCTATGCAACTTTTATGTAAATTAAACACTTTGTTCCAGTGCCAGTCTCAAGTTCAGCCTGATCCTCCTCTGCTAATGTCACTCTGCCTAGCTGCCGGAGGGGGGGGGGGAGGAGAAGAATGTAAGGGGATCACAGAGGAGGACATGGGCAACATGGGGGGAGGAATGATGTGCTTTCTGGTGACAGACATTCATTTATGTAAAGAATAGATACTGGCCAACTTGGGAACTACACCATCGACAGCAAAAGGGCTAAACTCAATATGTGCAGTGTTTGTCATGTTCAGCAAACCATTGCTGAACAATTTTTGCAGTGTGTCATTATCCTGCTGAAAGAGGCCACTGGTGTCTGGGAACACAATTGCTATGAAGGGGTGTATGACGCCTGGAACAATCTCTAGCTAGGTGGTACATGTAAAAGTAACATACACATGAATACTAGGACCAAAGGATTCCCAGCAGAAAATTGCTGAAGGCATAACACTCCCTCCGCAAGCCTACCTTCTCCCATACTGCACCCTGCTGCCATTTCTCCCCCAGGTAAATGACACACATGCACACGGCCATCCACCTAATCTAGAAGAAAACATGATTAATCAGACAAGGTAACCTTCCACTGCTCCATGGACCAGTTCTGATGCTCATGTCCCATTGAAGGTGCATTCAGTGGTGGACAGAGGTCATTATGGGCTGTGATGCACTGTGTTGACACCTTTCTATCATGACCAGCATTATGTTTTTTAGCTATCTGAGCTGCAGTAGCTCTTATGTGTGATCTAACCAGGCGGGCTAGCCTTTGCTCCCCATGTGCATCAATGAGCCTTGGATACCCTTGACTCTGACACTGGTTCATCAATTGTCCTTCTATGCACCACTTTTGGTAGGTACTAATCACTGCAGACCAGGAACACTCCACAAGACTTACCATTTTTTAGATACTCTGACTCAGTCGTCCAGCCATCACGATTTGGTCCTTGTCAAAGTCAGTCATATTTGTTTGCTCTTTCCTGTGTTCACTTGCTGCCTTACATATCCCACTCCTTGACAGGTGAAATTGTAATGATATAATCAATGTTATTCATATCACCTGTCAGTGATTTTATTGTTGTGGCTTATCTCATATACAGGTAAAAATAGGGTGCCGGGACCCTGCTTGGAGTTTTCCTTTAAAAGACAATAATTGTAATACACCTTTGTAACAAATGACTTTGTGTAAATTTGGAAATAAGAGTGATTTTGTCAGTTAATATAAACTAGTTTAAAAACCACAGGTTAAAAGAATTAAATAAAAACATCTTCTATTTGTTGAGATGGATATTTCATTCCAATTAAGGAATTGTCCTCTGTATCTACTCTCCATTAAGTGGATTTGTTCATTTTGATATATTTATTTTTTAATCACAATAGTGATACGTTCCATATCATGCCATTAAATCTATATGTTTTGATATTTTTCAGCTCCTATGATTGCCTTCTTGATGACCCTTTTGAGCATAAATGGCCTAAACTCCCAGACCTCCCAGGCATTAACTATTCCATGGATGAACAATGTCGATTTGATTTTGGTGTGGGCTACAAAATGTGCACTGCAGTAAGTAATATGTAATCCCTTAGAACATTAAGTCTTTAAAAAATATTTTGTGAACATGCTTACTATAATGGCCCTCAATGTTATTTTGATCATCAAGTTATTTGTACATTTAAAAAAGTTTTAATCATAAAACTATATGTGTGGATCAGCTTTTTTCCGGAGGCTAATTAAATATGCAATGGCTATATAAAACCTCATTTGTCACCTCAATTTTGAGTCTAAGCAGCAAATTTATTTATGCAATTTATAGATTGCCTTTTTGAAGTTGAGTCTGTATTGACTTAAAAGGCTTAATCCAACTACCATGACTATATCAGTGATTTGGTAGAAGACACGGTGTGCACTGTTTCTGCTTCAAACACTGCACTTAAAGAGATATTTGTAATTGTGTAATTTGTGTTCAAATCGAGTGGAGGGGGCAATAAGACATTTTACACAGAATAGCTTACTCCATCAAAATGGTTAGAGTAACTCTTTAATCATTTTATCAAAAACTGTGAGTGTAGTTGCTCAATTAATCTTAATTGGTAGGATGTTTACTCCATATTCACAATGATTTTCAGTTGAATTGTTGGGGTGATAAATATTGTTTTGTTTTGCATACCATTTTTATTAAAATATGATACATTCTTACTGATATACTAGAGTTTGAATAATGACTTCTCCCCCCCCCCCCCTATTTAATCAAATAAATAGCAGCACACTAGCTGTCTAGTACAGAGGGTGAAAAGAACATAGCACGTCTTAAAAGAAGTAGAAATGTCGACAAATCACATACCAAACAGATCTTGCAATGGACGATCATGTTTACTTGATTCAAGATTTCGTATTCTGCCTGTGGCGCAAATAAACTAATGAATAAAAATGTTGATTTTATTCACAGCTCAAGTAAGACCAATGGAGTGAAAAAAGAGAAGCAGTGTGTAATATACACTGTGTTCCAAATTATTATGCAATTCTATTTAAGTGTCACAAAGATTAAATATTTTGTTTTTCAGTTTAACTCATGGATGGCATTGTCTCAGGGCTCTTTTGATCACTGAAAACAATCTTGGATACCTGTGATAATTAGTCTGCCAGGTGAACCCAATTTAAGGAAAAACTACTAAAGGAGGGTGTTCCACATTATTAAGCAGAGCACCATTTTCATGCAATATGGGGAAGAAAAAGGATCTCTCTGCTGCCGAAAAGAGTGAAATAGTTCAATGCCTTGAACAAGGTATGAAAAGGTAGATATTTCACGAAAACTTAAGCGTTACCATCGCACTATTAAGAGATTTGTGGCAGATACCAGATTTGTGGCAGATTCAGAGCACAGACCGGTTTGTGCAGATAAAGGCACATTGAGGAAGATTTCTGCCAGATCCATGCATCGGATCAAGAGAGCAGCTGCTAAAATACCATTACATAGCAGCAAACAGATATTTGAAGCTGCTGGTGCCTCTGGAGTCCCACGGACATCAAGGTGTAGAGTCCTCCAGAGTCTTGCAACTGTGCATAAACATTCTATTCGGCCACCACTAACCAATGCTCACAAGCAGAAACGACTGCATTGGGCAGAAAAATACATGAAGACTAATTTTCAAACAGTCCTGTTCACTGATGAGTGCCGTGCAACCCTGGATGGTGCAGATGGATGGAGTAGTGGATGGTTGGTGGATGGCCACCCTATTCCAACAAGGCTGCAACGTCAGCAAGGAGGTGGTGGAGTCATGTTTAGGGCCAAAATCATGGGAAGAGAGCTGGTCGGCCCCTTTAGGGTCCCCGAAGGTGTAAAGATGATCTCTGCAAAGTATGTGGAGTTTCTGACTGACCACTTTCTTCCCTGGTACAGAAGGAAGAACTATGCTTTCCGTAATAAAATCATCTTCATGCATGACAATGCACCATCACATGCTGCAAAGAATACCTCTGCATCAATGGCTGCTATGGGGATAAAAGGAGAGAAAGTCATGGTGTGGCCTCCATCATCCCCTGACCTCAATTATACTGAGAACCTTTGGAGCATCCTCAAGCAAAAGATCTATGAGGGTGGGAGGCAGTTTACATCCAAACAGCAGCTCTGGGAGGCTATTCTGACATCTTGCAAACAAATTCAAGCAGAAACTGTCCAAAAACTCACAAGTTCAATGGATGCAAGACTTGTGAAGCTGCTATCAAATAAGGGGTCCTATGTTAAAATGTAACGTGACCTGTTAAAATGTTTAAAAAGTTAAAATGTTGTTATAAGTTTGATTGAAATAGCTTTTGATTTCAGTAAATATGCTGCAAACACACAAATGACAATTTTTAGTTCTTTACAACCTATAAAGTGTTTTGAAACTTACTGTGCGTAATAATTTGGAACAGTGCATTGTAAGTTTTTTTATGTTTAAAAAAATACTGTTATTAGGAGGTTTGTTCAATAAAATTTGAATTGTACTCTTAATAGTTGATAACATGAGAATTATGCTGACTGTTATTTACATCAATTATTTAGGTAAATGAGAAAAATATAATTTGCATAATAATTTGGAACAGGGTGTGTGTGTATATATATATATATATATATATATATATATATGTGTATATTATTTTATTTATACTTTTATTTTGTTTCTGCTCCTTCTCCTTTCCCTCTACTGGTTACTTTTTCTCCTTTTATCTGTGAACCAGATAGCAGTAAAAAGCACCAATCAGTGTACTACAAAACCGGTACATAATATTTATATAATGGTGGTGGGGCCTGACAGCCATGCCTACCGGTCACAGGCTGGAGAGGCTCCTGACAAATTTGGTCCCCTGTGCCCCAAAACCCAAGCATCACAGCAATATTGGTGAAAAAGTTGTCTCAAGTATCCGGGCAGTTGCAAGAGCCACCACGGTCCCTGAGATCGGGAGTTTCAGATCCCCTGTGGGTGATATGAGGCTTCGGGGTCTGTGGCCTATGAGGGTGAAGAGCGAGGCGGACTGCCACCATCCTGTTTGCGAACCTGGCTGCAATGCAACGGCCTTGCGATACGCCTCATGGGTCCTGCTCCCCCCCATGAACCAGGGTTGTTGTCCCGGTCCCCACCGGAGGGAAACACCGCCTTACACAGCCCATCATCAAGCCTATCTGGCATTGTGCATCAGGTGCCTGGTCACTAAAATGGCGGAAATGTGGCCTATACTGAGCAAAACAGCTTTGCCTGCCTGCAGGCAGAAACAACAGCCTGCTGAGTATAACTCCTACCTATGACTCACAAGCCTGAATACAAGCGATGGTCCTTCTTGGAAATCCCTGCCTACCTACTCACGGATCAGGATTGGTCGCCACGATTGCCTTCCTGGGCCTTGTGACCAACTTTTACAGGATTCCCATTGCTGGCCACAAGGGACCAGCGGCATCGTGGTACTACCCAGACCACACAACACGGAGGGGCTGCTAATCACCAGTGAGAGGCAGGAGCGGACCACACAGTGGATCTGCCTACAGGGATACCCCAGAGTATCAGGCTGTCAGACCAGATGACCCACTTTGCAGGGCACCAGTGGACTTTACCAGAAACCTTGGCCTACCCGGCTGACTGTATGCTTTACGTTATGTTGCCATTCATTTTCATTTTTTCCTTTTTCTGCATTATAGGCATATGTATCTTGAGACACTCATACTCTTGCTGCCACTTAACTAAATCTCTACAATTCTTGTGTGATTAGGTAATATCGTGCTAATATCTAAACTTAGTAGATTATGTTTATAGCTGTGCCTAGCCTGAAGAAACTTACCGTTACATGAACAGTCAGTCTGGGGGGCCTATCCGTTTTCTCCACTTAGATTTCCTCCTCTAAAACTTGTGTACTACTCAAAATGTCTGACAGCGCAAACTACTTTCTACACCTTTTCTACCAGATTAGACCTCTTATTCTTGCATTTTATAATACAAAACTGTGCTGTCTAACTGAATGACATGGTTATGTTTCTTTAACCTGTTATTACTTTGCTTGGAAGTGCTGTCGTGGCCTACCAAGCTTTATTGTTATCACTTGCACAATATAAATAAAGAATTAAAAAATAAATAAATAAATATATATATATATATATATATATATATATATATATATATATAATGTATTTATTTTGCGGTACAGTGATTGGCCTGATTCTGCTCTCTATTTTTTCCAAATCCTTTTTTTTGTTGAAGAAATTTGGGGAAGCTAAACCGCCAAATGGCAAAAAAAGTCAAACTCTTTTATACCGGGCACAAGTCTATTTGTTAGATCTACCACCATAGATAGGAAGAGATTATAACACACCCATTTCTTATGGTAATTAGAAATGTGAAATAAAGAAAATACTACATTTAAATGGATTTTGTCAACAAATTTTTAACCAATCACTTTGGATCTAACTAGAGCAATGTAAATTATTATATATATTATAATGTACAATGCAATATTTATTTTTAAACTTTTAGATTCTTAGATTTTTAGTCAGTAGCTGAGCTTTTATTGCACTAATTTTAGTCAGTAGCTCACTATAGGCACCAAACCAACGTTAGCTTAATGAAGCATTTTTGTTGTATAGATCATGCCTCTGCAGTCTCAGTGCTAATTTTCTCAGTTAATTACTTTTGTTTATTTTTATGCAGCCCTAGCCACACCTTCCATAACTGTGACTCACACAGCCCACAAGAAAAAAAATATGTAATGGTCATTTAAATCTTAAACTTTAGAAGTATTTATCTCTTGTACTATAAATTTAACTTTAATCACACACAAGAGGCCACTGCTGTCTCTAGTATGCTATTAACAGAGCAAGAGCTAAGACATTTAAATCAAACAGACTGCACAATAAAGGAAGTTTAAACATAAGATCTATTTTTGCAGAATTTGTTTAGAAAAGTAGTTTGAGTCACATACTGGGAGGTGTGACTAGATCTGCCTAAACAATTTCATCTACCTCCTAAATGGCAGCGAATTGAGCAGTGAGATTGCAGGGGCATGATTTATTCTCCAAAACCATTCCATTAAGCTGAACATGTGTTGGTGCTTTTAGTATAATAGTAGTTTCTAAATGTATTATTCCCAACATATAAAAATGTTTTACCTTGTATTTACTCTACCAGTTCCGATCTTTTGACCCTTGCAAACAACTGTGGTGCAGTCATCCTGACAACCCATACTTCTGTAAGACCAAGAAAGGGCCTCCTCTTGATGGAACAGAATGTGCTGTGGGAAAAGTATGTATGATATGAGTATTTATAGCCATATCAAGGTAATAATATAGAATCCGAATGATACAAAAGTCAACTTTCACGAATTATGTTCTCAGAAGCTATTGATTTCCATGTTTCTTGATTATTTCTGTTGCCTGCCATTGACAGTTAACACATATTAAGATATTGATAAATGTCTAAGTTGCTAAAGAGTTTTTATTTGGCCTTGTCAATAAATGCATTATTATTTTAAACGGGCCATTGTAAATTAAGTGAAAGGGATATTGTTTTTTGCATTTTTCACACATGAACTGCACTTTTACTGATGATATTATTGTTGTAATACGTTTTACTGTTTTTAAACACTAATGTTTGTGTTCAGTGAAGTCTTCCAAGTAGAACAGTAACCCCCATTTACAGGTTTTATGGTGTTTTGGAAAGTTAGAGAGTTAAATATAAGTCTTGCATTTAATTTTTTTCACATTGAAATTTGCCAGTTTGGTAATGTTGCCTTTGAGACCGTATGGTAGCCCAGGAATGAGAATTATCCCCATGATGGCATACCATTTGCAAAAGTAGGGAACCCAAGGTATTGCAAGTGGGGTATGTCCAGTCTTTTTTAGTAGCCACTTAGTCACAAATATGTGCATTTTATTGCAGTAAAAACTAACAGTTTTATGACATGTACAGCTAAAATGTCAGCTGGAACTACAAATATTTTTTAAAAATTTTTCACAGTTTTTATTTTATTCATAATAAATTATGTTTCATATATGAATAGTTCGTGAGAAATTAAAGCCCTGTTTCTCCTGTACAAAATGATATATAAGTGTGGGTGCACTTAATATGAAAGAGGTGAATTACGGTTGAACAGACATATAGCGCAAATTCCAGTTTTTGTTTACATTTTGTTTTGATCAGAACGTGTACAATTGACTCCGTCCTCAAGGGGTTAAGACAAAAGGTAAAGCAAAATCAAACTATAAAATACTTGCCACTTAAAAATGTCAACAAAGACATAGATTACACAGTAGTTTAAAAACTCCAGCTCCCTCTTAGCATGTAAACATGCCCTCCCTCCCAGTTTTATTGGACAATGAATTATTTGCTGCAGTCCATTGAGATTTTCAATCTTATCTGAAAACCTATACTGATAACCTTATTTTCTAGTTTGTTATTTTGGTGCAATTGTTCAGCAAATATATAGTCTGCTTTAAAACCTCTTTTATTACTTTATTGTGTAATTATTCAGTTTATGTAAGAATATTGGGTATTTATAATGTCACCTATTAAAATATAAGAGAAACAATATGTTGAGAATTAAAAATATATTGCACAATTCTATTTTATGGTAGATTCTCAAGACACTTTACCTATGATAGGTCCCAATATATCCATGCAAAATTTTTAGTTTATTAGACTAATAAAGTTGTGGTGTTATAATTTTTTTTTCTTGTTCTCTGTTGAACAATACATGTTTAAAATGCGACAGGAGTCACAGAATATGCAAATGATAATTATATTATTTCTTATTATGTTTTTGTGTAAAGGATTTAGTAAAATGGATGTTTTCGTGAGTTTATTTCACATAGAAAATGAACCAGTAGCAATTAAGCAATGCAATATACATTTGTGAAATAAGAACATGGGGCTTTTCAATATATGGTTAAGCACTGTAAGTAAACTTTTTATTAAACCTGCAATGCAGCCTTACCAAAATAAACTTGGTTTATTATGGTAGATTCTAATAAACCTAATTTTGAATTCCAAAACACATATTTAAATGTATTAACATTTGTTGAAACTACTGGTAATATTATTCCAAATAACCAATCACAGCTTTAATATCACTTTCCTAAAATAAGAAACCTTTTTACTGGGATGACATAATGCTGGTGGCATCAAGAGCATACACCCTTTGCCAAAGGAAAGTAATTTTCAGGTTTACAGGAGTTTATATCTGCCAATATAAGATGGTATTTTTATTGGTATGAAATATGTAAATATACATATTTTTACAAGAATTAATTATACAACATCCGCAGTTATATTGTAAATTTTACATGGATTCCCATATTCACTAAAACAAGACTTCTTTGGGTTATAACTTTTGCAGACTCTACATCTTGCTATGTGCATATTCTGTACTTATACGTATTTTCTCATTTACCAAATGTCTCCTGGCAGGCTGTAGCTCAGTGTGGTTTTAAAGCTAATGGGATATTGTGTAAATAACTGCCGGAATTCTATCTCTTTTACAGTTTCAAAGGTTTATAGACAAGATTGTTGAGTCCTTATTATGATATCTCTGTTTATTTCTGCCTTAATAGTTGACTAAGCATTCATGATAAATGGAAAATGCAGCTTATGTACTTATGCAGTGCCAAGGTTATCGATAACTGGACTGTATTGTGTATTGGATAATATTTACCGTATTTAGATGCCACTTAGCTTTGATACTGACTATTAAATTAAACTATCTTATTCATTTTTGTGTTTATATTTAGTGGTGCTACAAGGGCCACTGTATGTGGAAGACTACTAACCAAGTTAAACAAGATGGCAACTGGGGAACATGGACAAAATTTGGCACATGCTCGAGGACATGTGGTATAGGTGTACGCTTTCGAACACGCCAGTGCAACAATCCAATGTAAGCTCGGACTATACAATGTGCATTGAGAGGGGTATACTCTTAAATACAGAAGAGGATGACCTTTTGAGTTAGAAAATATATAAACATATTAACCCATTCCGTGAAACTGAATATAAGTAAAATTGATGTCCACTAAAATATGGCTATTTTATTTTTATATATTACGCACAGGTACAGTTGCATGAAAACACACATATGCACTCCTGACATAATAACATATATTGTGTATTTTCTGCAGATTTTAATGCACAATTATTTATTCACTGAATTAATCTTAATTTAATTTAAAATGTAACGTGCAGAAGTTTGGGCACTCTATCTGTCCATCTATTTTAATGACAATTTCTTTGTAAGGTATCAGAGCCTTAATAATCTGAATTGGCTCATTAAGACTCAATCATAGCCTAATGGTGAAAGTTCCAGAGATTGTTAAAGTATCTGATTCTTGGAACTTCTCAGGACTTATTGCTTACACTCATCTAATGTTGCCTCCTCTAAGCAGCTGCCTGAGGTTCAGAAAATAAAGGCAACTGACCAAAGCAAAGATAAAGTTATAAAAAGATTTCTAAATGCTTCCTGCTTGATTTTTCCATTTTACGAAATGTCATAATGAAAAGCAAGTTTAGATGAATTGTTAAAGACAATTTAAGATCTGGAAGAAAAATCTTCAAATCACTAGAGTACTTGTACACTAGTTCACTGTGCAGTGATGCTTGCACAAACATGACTTACATGGAATGGCTATCAAAATAAATCCTTATCTGCAATCTCATCACAGATAAGCCACATGAGTGTTTTTCATTATTATTACATTTCTTAGAATACGGAAGGGGAATATTGTGCCACTATGTAGGGGCTACTATTATTCAGCACTATTCATGCATTCACATTTTTCTTTTATTTGTATTGACGTACTTTAGTTGATTGTGAGGCACTTCTAAATATAAATATATATATAAGTTCAGAGAAGTTCAGTAAATTGTTAGAATGGAAACATTGAAGTTGATACAAAGTACTAGAAAAGTGCTCAGGTACTTCTAAATATATAGAGAGAGAAGTGCATATAGTATGTTGACCCATGTGGCATAAGCAACATTTATATCCAATAGAAAGTTTTGGTAGGAAAATATAACGAAAGCATATAATCGACACAGAGAGCCCTTTGTCATATTATGAAACGTTATATAGGGGTATCACTTCATTTCAAATAGTTTTTATTAAAAATGTTTCAAAAAGTTTTTAAACAACATTAATAATAACAATATATTTTTTTAAACTTAAACAACATTAAGGAGGGAGTTGAGGGGAGGGAGAGCCCATCCAAAAACATATCTTTAAACTTTATTCATATGCCTGTATTAAGAAAGTTAATACAATGTTAAATACAAATCTGCACACCATTCAAGCCATAAGACTCGCTTTTCCCACAGAAATTTCAAATCTACAGTGAAATTACAGTTTGTGTTGCTGTATACAACAGCTTTGAAACACAACTTAGGAAAAGATACAAAGCCAGTGAACCACTCATGGACAGCTGTTTCATTGTTAATGCAAATCATCAGCCTGAGGTTGGTTACATATTTAGAAATGCCTGAACACTTTTCTAGTACTTTGTATCAACTTAAATTTGTCCATTCTAATTTAATTTACTGAACTTTGGTGTTTCGCAAATAACACTGAAAGTATATCCAGTAATTCATGCATTGAAATTTTACGATACAGAGTAATTACTGTGGAAAAAAAAGCAGAGTTGTGTTTATTTCAGGTTTTAACAGGTTCCTTCTCTCCTCAGAGGGTTTAATAGAGGCAACCGTAGCATTCCAGTTACTGACAAGTACCTGGGACTATTTTACTTAAGTAGTGTTTGAATGCCAATTCTACAAAAATACCTCCCCAAATGAGGTAGTGTCTGTGACAGACATATTGGGACCCTCTGAAACAACAAAAAAAAGAAGTACCAAACCACTAAATATATATAAACCAGCAAACCTACTAAATAGTGTGCCCTCAGAGGATACTCAGAGGATACTCTGAGGGCACACTATTTAGTAGGTTTGCTGGTTTATGTATATTTAGTGGTTTGGTACTTCTTTTTCTTGTAATATTGGGACCCTGTCCTTTGCAGCACTTTACCTTTTTATGGACATCAATGACCCTCCTATTATTATTATTATTATTATTGCCATTTATATAGAGCCAAAAGATTCCGTAGCAATTTACAATATTATAAGAGGGGGGATTTAGCTATAAAAAGGACAATTACAAGAAAACTTGCAGGAATGATAGGTTGAAGAGGACACTGCTCACATGAGCTAATAGGAATGATTCAACTATAAACCCTGAACAGCATGTAAGCAATCATGTGCTGATTAGATCTAAAGTCCAGTACTGTCCAGTAACTCTGCAGAGGTATACTGTGGATTACCTCACATTGCACAAGTGTTAAAAATGTAGTTGCTCTTTAGATCATCTATTGTGCCCAAGTTTTGGTTCTGCAATGAGATTCTGCATTTTGAACTCCATTTTAATCACCATGAAAGTAGCTTATAAAATTACATTATCAATTAGGACTTAAATATATCAGATAACTACTTTGAAACCTGTATGGGTTACTGAAATACAACTAATTGTACAAAACTATTTGTTTGTTTGTTTTATTCATTTGCTTAAAAGATGTAGACCTCTTTTAAATATGTGATTTAAGTTTAATATAACTTCGCTTATCAATTAAAACCACGTGAATGTGTTTAAATATTTTTTTCAGGGACGAAGAGTCGATTTATGTAGATCTGTATTGGGGTAAAAAGTCATTTTTACCCTTTTTTTGTTTTCTTCTTAGGCCAGTAAATGGTGGCCAGGATTGTCCTGGACTAAATTTTGAATACCAGCTTTGTAACACAGAAGAATGTCCCAAACACTTTGAAGACTTCAGGGCCCAACAGTGTCAGCAACGGAATTCTCAATTTGAGTACCAAAATGCAAAACACCATTGGCTCCCATATGAGCACCCAGATGGTAAGAGTTCTTTTTTAGATTTAAGACCATAATAATAAAATAAAAAAATGTAAAAAAAAAATTTAAAAAAATAAATAAATATATATATATATATATATATACACATATGTAATTCAATACATGTGCATATAAAATGCTGAAAGCTATCACTGACCTTGAATTTTCTGACTTGTTGGCATATGAAGTGTGAGAGTAGAGTTTAATGTTTTTTTTTTCTACATTTTCCAAAAATCTTTAGTTATGTTTCACACTACACTTACATACACATCATTTCTATTGTGTTGATCAGTGAAAATAGCAAATAAACATTTTCGGACATTAACTAAATGAATGGGCAGATACTTAATGGAATCCCTTTTAATAAAAGCATTAATCTATATCTTTATGTACCAGCTAGTAAAAGATGTTCGCTCTTCTGTCAGTCCAAACAAACTGGAGACGTTGCCTCAATGAAGCAGCTTGCTAATGATGGTACTCGCTGTTCCTACAAAGACCCATACAGCATTTGTGTACGAGGAGAATGTGTTGTAAGTCATTTTCTTCATTAAATTTTTTAGTAGTAATGAATGGATGCTTATGTAACAAAGCAATTATATGATGTATACTATTTTATAAATTTAAAAATACAATACATTTGTTGACTCCTTTTTATATTTTGGTCATCATTTTGTGAACTTCATGACTCTATAGTGTGCTTTAATAATATGTAAAATAATTTAGAAAATAAAGCAAAGAAGGTTTAGAAACAGCAATGATTAATTAGTTTTGCTATTGTTTTTATAAACGTTTTCATTTGTATTAGACATTACACAACATAAGTTGTTTTCTTTGTGTTTTAGATAACACATTCATGTAAAATATCGGAGCCAATTTCTTAACTGCCTTCAAATGTGATACTTATTTTCATGCAGTTAAATTAAAACGTGCTGCTTTCCAGTACTTGAGGAGCACCCCTTGTTTTATCTATGAATTTAAAATTAAAACCGTTTTAGAGAAAGTGCATTTGGTTTATTATGGGAATAATTGAGTAAACGTGTCCTTGTTTTTGGGTCAATTTGTATTAAGACAATAGTCGAAGGTTACTCTTTGAAGGCATTATAATAGTAGTTTTAAGCTACATACTGGATTGCGCAAAGATAATAGTCCTAATATTGATCCACAATACTTACTTAAGAGTTCTATAATAAATATTTAAGTTGAGAAATTATGTTGCAAAATCTATTAAAAAAAAAATAAAGAATAAAAAAAATTCTATAAAAAATATTTAAAAAGAAATGAGGTTGCTTATTCTGACAAGATAAACAAGACAAAATAAACAGATGTCCGGGCACACTGTTTCTTTTGTATTCTGGATTTGAGATTACACTACATTGGTCTGTGAGGCAGCTCCTGGATTTTGTTCAATAAGATAAACAATTTGGACAGCTTTGGTCTGTATGCAATACTAAGACCTCATGTATCTTTATGCAAATGTTTTAGATAAGCAGCATAACATTTTTATCATTTTTTTTTAAATGTGATAACATTTTATCCTACTATCTGCTTGTAAAACATAGGTTTGAATGCAGACATCTTCTATTCGTGTTTCACAATCTTCAAACAGTTGTGATCCATAACTCTTGCATTCTGCATTACAGAAAGTTGGCTGTGACAAAGAAATTGGCTCCAACAAAGTAGAAGATAAATGTGGTGTTTGTGGTGGGGACAATTCCCATTGCCGTACTGTGAAGGGAACATTTACAAGGACACCCAAAAAAACAGGTAGTTATGGAACATTGGGGGTTTAAGTCTCATGCAAATTGTCAACCAGCTACTTACATAATCACTAATTATGGCAGAGTACAATTGGAGTTTATTCCAATGTTATGTGATGACTAAAGCTTTATCACAAATATTTGGGACATTTTGGCACCATTTTACATAAATAAACATTTTTTTGGTGCAACACTTCTTAAAGGAACATTCCAGGAACCATAGCCATTAAAACATGTTGTGGCTAGTTAAATTGTTGAAAGAATTGGTGATTGTGTAAAGAGCTTAAAAACCAAACAAATCCAATACATAAATGTGATAAGTACAAAAAAATATATACTTAATTAGTCTCAATGCTTCCAGTCTGGGTTCTTTGTGTATTTTTGTGGGGATTACTGAAATTACAGTGAAATGAAAATTGTGCTATTACCACTAGAAACAGTGATTTTTTTTTTAATGTGTATTCTCACTTTACTGAAGATTGAATATTTCCTCTAAAAATACACAGTGCCTTAAAATATAAATAAACATAACATACTGTAACACCATTTGAAAATTTAGTAAACATATGTCTGCATATCCCTCTGTGTCCATTTAGGTGATCACTCCCCTGAATACAATGTAGATGTTGCCTCACTGTGAGTGAACTTGATTGCATGATATGTCTTTTGTCCATCAGTATTATGTTAAAAAGTATTATGTTAAGGCATTGTCTACATTGTATTGAGAGGAGTGGTCGGATACATGGGCTCAGAGGCAAATACAGCTAAAGCTTGCTCTACTCTATATGTATATGTGAGTGCACATTTTGACTTGACATCATTTTACAAAGTTTTAAATTACTACACTGTTATGTTTATTTATATTTTAAGGCACTGAGTGTATTTGGAGGAAAGTTACAATCTTCAGATAAGTCTGAATATTCATCACAAAATCACTGTTTTAGTGGTAATTGCATGTTTAGTAATCCGATTCACTACACTTTCAGTTATATTGTTTGCCTTTTTTATTTCATGAAATTAAAGTAAAAATACAAACTATTTCTCTAAACGTGTATTTGTGGTGAATGTTAGGAATACACCAAGTTCCATTTTCACTACAGCTTATTGCAGTGGTTATGGTGTGTGGTGGTATGGTGCAGTTCTTCCTTTATGACAAACAGAGGTTTCCTCAGGGCACAAAATGTATTTGCCTAGGATGTGACGAAGAATCATTTTCACCTTTTTACTATTTGACCACAGTATTTTCTTGGTAAAAACAGGTTTCTGCTGATGTCATTCCGTATTAGCTGAGTCATTAATAACTCATTCAGAGCTGCTGAATTGACACAGTTCACATTGAACCTCCCAGTGGAGAGGGTTAATGAAGTAAAAATCCTGTTTACCCTGTTCAAATGCTTTGGACAAACAATGAGGAAGAAAAATATATATCTTTATTATGTCCTAGGCAGAGAGGGTAGACTTTGAGTGCCAGTGAATCCATGGATTTTGCCAAACCTTTTCAAAATGGACACATTGCACTCCTAGCGTACGTGTGCCATAACCACTATGACATGATGTAATAGTTGTGGTGGAGATGGAGCTTGATGGCTCTGTTAAAATTTAGGCAAACAATTTAACAAAAACATAAAAAATGCTTTGGAGAGTTTTTCACCACAAGTCTCTTTAGCCAGAAAAATCTCATTATGAATTGTTATGAATTGTTCAAATATGTTACATATTGTATGTTATTATTATCTTATGTATACGGTCTTTTGAATTCAAGAAATGACAATGTATATATTGGTTTTCAATTGGATGGAACAATATTAGAAACATGATATAAGTAACTTTTCTTTCAGTATGTAAAAGAATGTGCAAAGATTATAGTAAAACATAGTGGTGTTTGCTTGGAGATGTTCATACAATGTATTATTTGCACATATCTTCCCTTGAGTAAAAGTACTTGAGATATCAGCTCAGTCTACAAGCAGTATGGAGACACCAGAAAATGGTTATCTTGGTTATCATTTTGATTGTTTAGGAGTGATGTGTGTGCTAGCTGATAGTATATGTTTAATGTATTCTGCTGAATGAGAAAAGACATTTTAGAAATAAAAACATTTTCAAAATTTTCTTAATGGTACTGGCAATAGTCTTTCTGTAGTCTAATCAACGTCTTCCAACAGGAAAACAGTTAAGCAAGAGATGTCAAAAAGAAATCAAGTTGCTGGAAAATGATATCTGCAAGTATTTTATATTTTATTATATAGTGCATATAGCTTTAAAATTAGGATTCTTTTCATTGACTATTATCAAAATTTTGTCTGCTCTTACACAATGGCACAGGGTATATGGCATATTAATGGGAAATGGACCATAAAACTGCAAATGCCATACAATTTAGAAAAATTACAGAAACAGTAAATGATAAGCTCTCCAATGCCACACCTTAAAGCAAACTCCAATGCAACATTTTTTCCAGTAACTTTGTACTTATGGCTAAATGAGTAAGGGTGTTATCTGCTTAATGAACCACAATGCATCCTGTGTAATCTGTAGAATGTTACTCTTCAGAAAGTATAGTAAACTTTTTTACTACAGACCTTAGTGTGTATAATTTAGGAATTATAAGGGTATCATTAATTCAAATACATCAATCAATTTTGAGATCTGTACTGGGATACTCAACAGAAAAGGTTTTATAAGGAAATTTGGATAACCACAGTATTAGTCATATCAAGTAGGCAAATATAGTTAATTTACATTAATTTATATTAAGAAACTATCATTTCAACTGAGTTCTTGGATGCTTAATAATAAATAAATAAATATATATATAATTTTCCACGTATCTCGCACTCACTTCTCCCGGTCTTGTAAACGCCTGGGTGCAAACTCCGACCTTCAGAATATATAGAACCTTGTTGAAGTGCACTTGCAGGACTCAGTAGTATTTCTAATCGTGCTTATTTATTGAAGCATCAAATATTAAATTTTTTTTTCGACGTTTCAGTCCTATCTGGTCTTGAAAAAAGTCCAGATAGGACTGAAACCTAGACATTTTTTTGTAATATTTGATGCTTCAATAAATAAGCACGATTAGAAATACTACTGAGTCCTGCGAGTGCACTTTAACAAGGTTATATATATATATATATATACACAGAATTTTATTTATTATATTATAATTTAAATTCCAACTTTTTTTTTTCGTTTGTAAACAGAAAGTGTTCAGCTTAATTGAAAATATCCCCAGTGTATCCATCTCTAAAATGTTAATATGTATAAAAAATTGTGCAGATTGCATAAATTATTTAAAGCTGAGTAGTCTGAGTAGTAGTCATCTGGTTGATACTTTTCCATGAACTACAAAAAACACATTTCATTTAAATGTATGCATTTAGTAAATAACATACATATTTATTCACTAAAGTGATAATTTAAGGTGAATTCAAAGAAAACTTCCAATTTATGGTAATATAAAAAACTGGAAAAAGTCACTATTGCTTTTAGTTCAGTTATGTTGACCTTAAATTTGAAATTCACTTTGGATTCTCACTTTAGTGAATAACCCTGTGACTGTTCATTTAACAATTAAGAAAACCTAATATCATGCTTATTGTTCAGCTATAATAGCAATTATGCATGCAATATATCAGCAAAATTCAAGTCTTAGTGTTAGTAGAGTCCTAGGATCTGTCAGTCATAGAGACAGAATCATACTTGTGTGCAATTTGGTACATAATCTAGGTCCATTTCACACACTATCACTACCACATCTAGTAGAAATGTCTCATGATGTAACTATTATAAATACTTCCTACTTTCATTTTCCCATTGCTGTGCCTTTTGAACTAACTGAATCAGCAAAAAAAAGAAAATAGTCAATGAAAATAATTATTTCTGACCGTGCACTAATTAATGATGCTCTATTTAAGGGAAAACAAGAGGAGCATTTACATTACCTAAGGGAGCACGAAACATCTCCCTGTCAGAGTCAAGACATTCTAAAAACACTGTTGGTAAGTGGCATCACAGACGTCCAGAGATCTGTGATGATGATAAAACAGTGGATGCCAGTGGTTTAGATCCATGTACTTTAGAAAGCATTGCCACAGAAAAGTAAAAATATTTATTTTTCATATGTTAAAAGGAGTAAAGTTTTATATGGCTCCAGTGCTGCCTTCTTGAAAAATGAAATACATTTATTCAAGGTGAATTTGAGTACATTAAATTCATTTAATAACAATTCCGTACTGCCCCTTTATTAAAAATGGATATAAAAAAACTGCTATAAATTGAAAGTAGGGTGGTGTTAGATAAACACTGTATAGTGATGTCCCGAACGGTTCCCCGAACGGTTCCCCGAACGGTTCGCCACGAACGGTTCGCCACAGACTCATCATTGAGTAATCTTTGACCCTGTACCTCATAGTCAGCAGACACATTCCAGCCAATCAGCAGCAGACCCTCCCTCCCAGACCCTCCCACCTCCTGGACAGCTCACTAAGAATGCAGCTTCACAATGAATGTAAAATGGATGCTGTCCAGGAATCTGGGAGGGTGAGTCTGCTACTGATTGGCTGGAATGTGTCTGCTGACTGTGAGGTACAGGGTCAAAGTTTACTCAATGATGAGTCCACGGCGAACCGTTCGTGAACCGTTCGGAGAACCGTTCGGGACATCACTAACACTGTACAGTCATTAAATTAACAAAAATAAAGAACAGTTTTAGATTGTTTTATTTACTCAAAAAATACATATGAAAAATAAACAATTTATTTTGCCCTGTTATTTTCTATAATATTATAGAAAATAACAATCTCTGTGATGTTTGTTACAAGTTTTCTTTCCTAGGAGAAGCAGACAACTGATCAACTTGTCACAAACCAGCGCACTAATTAAGTTTTGCCTTTCTCACCTTCTGCTTGTCGCAGGTTTTAATTTTTTTCTTCTTCTGCCTATTTAGACTTTAATACTATACTAACCATTGCTACTTTCTTTTGTTTATGTGTTTGTTTGATTCTCTACATTCTCCGTGATTACAACACATGCACAGGGTACCTAAAGATGTTTGACATCCCCCCTGGTGCTAGACATGTGTTTATCCAAGAAGACGAGGCTTCCCCTCACATTCTTGGTAAGTGTTGCTCTCCCACAGATTATTGGCTTCATTCTTAAATGTTAACAAGAACCATCAAACTATTTGAAACTTGTAGAAAAAGAATAAAAACTGTACAATAAATAAATGTAAAATGTATGGAAGTACTTTCCAACTGCATATTCATGTCATACATTTTACAATCTGAAGATACAACTGTGATTTATTTTTATTTATATATATTTTGCTCTTATTGCTCTCTGCTTCTCACTTTATTATAAAGGTTAGATCTAAAATGAAAACTCACATCTGCTTTGCACATTTGTTTTGTACTTGTGCAGCATTTTACTTTTACTCTAAAAAAAGGTAAAAGTACATTATTGCATAATTCAAGTTAGTAATCTGTGTAACCAAAAAGGAAACAATTGATAGGGTAATTCTGCATGAAAGTGGAGCTATTAAATTTGATGACGCACAATAATAATAATAATAACAATAAATAAAAAAAAGTTCCTGATATTGTTTTGGATCCAGAAAAGGGCAAGAAAACTATTTAAATCAATTTCAAATTGTGCAGTAAAACAGGGGAAAGCATTCATGCATTCTTAAGTGGTCCATGGATCAACAGTGTCCATCCTCAGCATTGTAGTTATTAAGGCTATACATATCCTGCTTTGCCAAGAAATATTCAGACTTTCTTAAATGTATCTACTGAATCTGTTAAAGCAAAACTCTTAATGCAAAGAATTTCAAGTCTTCAATATTTTACTATATATTTTACAATATTCATCTATCTGTCCATCTGTCCATCCATCTATGCATCCATCTCATCATACCTCCTGTTGTTTTAAGAACCGTTATAAGCACCCATAACACTTCATCTAAGCACAATGGTATGGGTGCAATAACCCTGTTGTTTTGGTCCAGCCAAGTTTTATATATACAGTAATGTTTACATTCAGTGGCAGAACTAAAGTAGAGAGGACCCTAGTACAAGATTTAGTTTTGCCCAGCTCCCTCCCCTCCTGAAACCAACTCACACGAACCTGAACATTTGGGAATTAGTTTTTAATTCAGAGAAAAAAATAGTGGGGGGTCAAAATGATTAGAAGCTTTTTTTTATGTGTGAGTGCAAATAAGCAGCTTAGTTTGCCATGATGGACAAATGATCTGCACATGCATGTTGGCTGGATCTCTTGTCCAATCAAGAGGTAGAAAACAAAGATGGTTAGTCTTTAGCTACTAAATTTCGGTTTTTGTTCACAACTATCCAGTGGGGGGGAGAGGGAGGGGCCAGACAGGGGGCAGGCAGTAAAACAATCTATAATTCCAAGTTGGATTTTTTAAGAAACTTTGAATGCTGCTACTTAAGGAGACAAGGACTTTGAGTGAGAGATAGGAGATTGTTAAGAGAGTTGTAAACATTTTCTTGTTTGGTGTTGGTGAAAGTAAATCCTTTTTTGTGGAAATTTAGTGTGTTCAGTAACAAAGAAAAAAAAATAATTGTGCCTATCTTGGGTCATGAATTCTAGTGTAAGGCTTTGCTTGCAGCTGTATCTAGCTAGATATCTTAGCTAGTATTGATAAGGGTACTTGAAATAACTTTGTTACCTCTGCAGATGCAGTTGGGAGAAGCTGATAAGGCACTGTTTTTTTTAATTAAAATAATGCAGTCCGTCCAAGCAAGTCTGCAGCAATCACCTGAATCCTATACAAAGCATAGGATGCAGCATATGCACAAAGCATCTATTTTAAACTGAATAGTGAGCAAATGTATGCATCAGGGTGCACATTTGCAAAATAGCATTCACTTGCTTTCATGCAAGAGGACAATACTTTTAAGTACCATTTTCCTACTGGCAGTGCTAGTAGTCCTTCCATCCATGCCCCTACTTGTGGACATTGGGAGGAGAAATTTAAAAAACAAAAAACGGGGCAGAGCACCATCCACCCCTTGCCCCGACACCTGTGGCCAACCAGTGGGGGCTATTTAATGAAATTAAATGTGAGAAGTGATCCTTATTCCTGTCACCACCCATAGTTATCGGGTTTGGGCTATTATAACACAGGAAGGAAGACCAGCTGTCTTTCTCTGTGTCTATATGTATACTTGTGACTGTATGCATGAATGTGTGTCTTCATTTATATGTGATGGTCTTATTCTTTGTGTGTGTGTTCAAAGGTAGTTATGTGTGTGTTAGTGAGTTGTTATGTGCATGTGGGACAATGTGCTGCTAATTTTTAATTGTTTGATAATCGGAATTTGGGAAAGAAGCATAAAGGCTGTGCCATGAGGGAGACTCCTCCAGAGAGCAAGGCAGGAACAAGCTCTTACAAGAGCTTAGTAGTGATTTAGCAAGGGAGTATGACAAGCATAGCAATCCCTTGTAGCAGATTCCCCCAATGAGAGATGACACTCCAAATTGAGGGTGAAGTAGAACTAGCTGTACTGGCACATACAGCCTCTTTTATTCACATTCTACAAACATAGTACTGCCCACAGGGTTTTGAAATGCAACCAATCAATCCTTTCAATACACACAGACACTCCCACACAAAATCCTCCCCTCTGGCTGTGATATGATTACTGAACACAATGGTTAATATAATTATGACAGGCAGAGAAATACAGTATTATAAAACATGTCACAGGGACCCCAAAACATGCAATAACCCCATAAATATATCCATAGATCCGTTCAGTAGTTTGGAAGATACAGTTTAATGCAGATTCCGCAGAACATATACAGGCTATATGAAAAATAATTGCTGTTAAATGTGTCCCCTGTTGTATAGTTTAAAACTACTGCACGATGTCTTTGTGCACCAAATACCGGCGAGTTGGCACCGCGTAGAAAAATCAAAACAGTGTCTGTGTGTTTAAATGGCCACCGTCCATTGTTCTCACCATGTGCTTCATCCATTGTTCTCACAATGTGCCTCTGATACATGAAATGGTGGCCACCACAGTATGTTCCCAGATGGTTCTTAAAGGGCCAGCAGCAGCACAACACAAATCCATTATGCCCAAATCATGTCTTTAAAGGGCAATACATCCCAGGGGCCATAGTCACATGGCAGGAGGCTGGCAATCAGTCTTCTCCAATGCCCAGTGGCAATGTCGGTTTCGCCACAGATGGCTGCTCCTAAAATAAGGGATCTTAGTACCTTAGGATCATCTTATTCCACGGTCCACTTATTCATAACTCAAAGTGGTTCCTAAATGGAAGAAAGGAGGCAGTCCCAGGTTTTATTGCTATGGCTCGGTATGTAAAGAGGCAACAGACCACAACTATTTGGAAAAGAGGACCTTATGACAGGTTTTCGAGAACCACAACTAACTAAGGAGGAGACCTGCTGTGAAACTGAGCATTTCTTCCTACCTTAGCTGTCCCTTGGGGGCTTATTCAACTTAGCCTGCTACACAAAAGCACATTTTTTTTCAAGTTCATTCTTTTGTTCAATTATGTATTCAGGTACTTACTGCTAGCACCCAGTTGAATTGAGGGTCTTTTATTGTAAAAATGCAATCATAATATCTCTATTTAAGAGATTTATCTGGTCAGTTCTGATAATGAGCTTGTGCTATATCACAGTTAACGAATATCCTCAGTCACTGTTAATGATCTCTGTAAATACAATTTAGATCAGTAGGCCATTACAGCTTACCACACTTGTATGCTACTCCCACCTGAGAAAGCACATAATTTTATGCCCATAGCACTGTACACACACATTACTTGAAGAACACTTTCATGCATTATTTACATAGTTCAGGGTATATATTGTATACCTATATATACATGTGCTATGTTTTTCTATTATGTTGTTTGCAGTGCTTTATTTTTGTTAAGACCCTCCCCTTCTCACCTTTTCCGTGTAAAACTCAACCGCAATCAGTGATTTTTGATACCGTCCATATGCTATAGTCCTCACTCAAAGTGCCTTCCTTAAATCTGAGAAGCATCTGCACAACAGGATGATTTCCACGTAGGCTCAATCACATTTTCTCCCAAGCTCCATGACTCACACATATAGGATAATTTCTAAAAAAATTCCAGAGGCCTGAATAGCCCACACAAATGGCAGAAAATTCTGAAAGATTCAGAAGCAACCAAAGCAGCCATCCAGGGCTATCTAGAAATTAACTTTTCCAGAAAATAAACCCACCCACGAGTGTCAATTCTGTTTAAAGAGAACTGGTCCTTTTCCCTCACAGAATTTTATACAGATCCTAAGATTTTTGATGTATGTAGGTTCTTTAAAATATTAACCTCTCACTATTGCCTCTGTTACTTGTCAAATGAGCATCACATTTCTTTCCTCACCAATATTTTTTTCAACATATAGTTGATGTAGGGAAATTGTTTTATTACTGGTGATTTCAATTGCTCCCCTAATCAGAACTCAATGTCAAAGCTACTCTCCTTAGGTCACTTAGGTCTATTGTTAAACTGACAATAAATTGACCCAATTTAGAGTTCATGATACTATTAGAGTAATAAGTGTAATCTCTACCCCCTCAACGTTGCACTCTTAATAGCCGACAAAAATACTCCCATATAGATTTATGCCTTGTAGACTCATTTATGCTATAGTGCTTGAGAAAGGCACAAAGAGATTTAATTATATGGTTCTAATCATGCTTCTAGTATATCTGTAACTACAGCTCACTATCAGGCTAGGGGGTAGTGACAGAGAAGACTAAAGTCCCTGGTAAATGATTCCCATATCAAAACCATAATTTTCTTACAGCTTCAAGACTATTTTAATATAAACTATCCATCTTTAAAACATGGCTTGCTCACATGCTGAGTTCCCTGCATAACAAACGCAGTGGAATGTGGAGCATCAGGACCTACTGTATTAATGTCACCCCGTATAAAAGAGAAACAAAACTGCTCCAACAACTTTACTTGCATTCCAACTTTCTGAACTTTCATTGTAGAACTTTGCTCTACAATGAAAGCTCAGTTACAACACATACACAGCTTGGTCTTCAAAAATTATCCATTTTTGCACATGACATTCTCCTTATATTATCCAAACCTAACGAGGCTATACTATCTCTACTAACAGAGTTGAAGGGGAATAGCCATATTTCTTATTACAAATATATGTATATATATAAGATATACATTTTGCAATTTCTCTATGATTTTAAGAGGGCTTGTTTCAAACCTGTTTTAATGTGATATGTTTTACAGCAATGAAGATGTAATAGGTTCTATTCTAAAATTGTCTGACAAATTACACTCGGACAGCACCAGGGCACTCCTGGAACCATTACTACAGCGGGTTGGGTTAAAATTATCTATTAATTCCCACTAGTTACAATGTAGTTCTTTGTGTATTGTGGGTACTTTAAACAGATTGTTATTGTATTGCTAATTTATTGAATTATCCACATTTTGCTTGAAAAATGTCTTGATTGTGATTGACATCTATGAAAATGTCAATTTCAAACCTCTATTGCTGCCCTTTTGTTTAAATTTGGGTATAGATGCTATTTTAATAGTCCCATGTTAATACTGAACATTAGTAATAATGATTTACCCAAAATCATTTAGGCATTGCAAAATACATATCAATTAAAAATACAAATATCCTAAACAGTGTTGTGCAGTAAATATATACAACTTACTATAATAGATGCCTGTTTTGAATAAGGATAATTACAAAATCTTATTTTGTTTGGTAGCAATAAAAAATCAGGCCACTGGACATTATATCCTAAATGGAAAAGGTGAAGAACCCAAGTCACGATCTTTCATAGACCTTGGAGTGGAATGGGAGTATATTATTGAAGATGACATTGAAACTATACACACAGATGGTCCTCTACATGATCCGGTGGTAATACTGGTATGTTGTGTGTGTGTGTGTGTGTGTGTGTGTATGTATATGTATATATATATATATATATATATATATATATATATAAAATAGCTTTTTGTTTCTATTTGTCTTTTATTTTCTTCAGACTAGCAGCTCATTGGATGCTAACTTCATTAGCTTTGGTGAAATACTCACCCAGCTTCTGCTTTGGAAGTTGGCTGAGGACCAGTTAGCATGAAACAATGATTCTAAGAATTACTCCACTCTGTGACATGCAATATAATGAGACAATGACACAACTATCGCCATTCCCTAAGAAAAGGTGGTGTTTATATTGCTGCCTAACTCCACCTCTATTGGCTGTTACTCAGACAGCAACTATAAGGACTTCCTGGTTGAGGTCCGGCAAAGATTGCAGAAACGATGTTCAGCATCTCCATGCTCAGTATGTTGATGCCATTTTTTCCCCATAGATAGGAGATGTTGATTTGTACACTGTGGCAATTGCAACACATGCACACAAGCCTTTCAATGTTTACTTATGGGGAATTCTTTAATTTTGCTAATTAAGTTGGCTCAATAAACTGAATAGTTATAATAACACTCTTGTCTTATGAACACATGCTTAACTTCCTAAACCTGTAGTGTTCCCCAAGCTATGTATGTGTACCAAAGTCCCTGTGAAAGGTGTACAGCATGTACCTTTATTCCCTTACCATGATGGGCTTGTTATGCCTCCCCCCCAACCTCTATGAGATCATAGAAACATAGAATGTGACAGCAGATAAGAACCATTCGGTCCATCTAATCTGCCCCATTTTCTAAATACTTTCATTAGTCCCTGGCCTTATCTTAAGCTAGGATAGCCTTATGCCTTTCCCACACATGCTTAAACTCATTCACTGTGTTAACCTCTATAACTTCAGCTGGAAGATACTCCATGCATCTACTACCTCTCAGTAGTAGAAGTAATACTTCCTGATAGTATTTTTAAACCTCTGCTCCTCTAATTTAAGACTATGTCCTCTTGTGATAGTTTTTCTTCTTTTAACTATAGTCTCTAACTTTACTGTGTTGATTCCCTTTATATATTTAAATGTTTCTATCATATCCCCCCCGTCTCGTCTTTACTCCAAGCTATACATGTTAAGAAAATCCTTCAACCCTTTCTTGTAAGTTTTATCCTGTATTCCATGAACCAGTTTAGTAGCCATTCTCTGAACTCTTTCCAAAGTATCAATTGTTCTGTCTCTAGGACAGAGAGCTAAACCTTCCTGCTCCATACACTTCAGATACCATATTTCTTTGATCTCAAATTTATTAGAACAAGCCGGGTGAAACTACAAATTGGTAGAAATAAACATCAATCAGTACAGTATTGCATTCAACAAAGAAACAATGATCAATAATACAGGGTAGGATAACAAGAACTCACTTTTTAAGCTCACTAAGGGGTGATGGCTAGGGACGAGAAGAACATGACTTGCTATTTACTGTATCTTCTCAAAATGGAAGCTGATACACTTCCTGTAGAAGTCCTGCCCATAATGCTGTGCTTTCTAACAACTTTATTTAAACATACTGAGATTACAATATATGCAGAACTAAAGCTATACCAAAATGGGGACAGGATGGCACCGGAGCTCTACATATAGCTAGCTGGTGTAAGTAAAGGAACCAAACATGTTATTCTAAACAACAAACACAAATATACTGAATAAAGTATGGAGGACAGAATATCAATACCCTTCTGAAGATACAGTCCCAAGTACTGCGTACAATACTCCAAGTGAGGTCTCACCAGTGTTCTGTACAATGGCATGAGCACTTCCCTCTTTCTACTGCTAATACCTCTTCCTATACAACCAGGCATTCTGCTAGCATTTCCTGCTGCTCTGTTACATTGTCTGCCTACCTTTAAGTCATCTGAAATAATTACCCCTAAATCCCTTTCCTCAGATGTTGAGGTTAGGACTCTATCAAATATTATGTACTCTGCCCTTGGGTTTTTACATCCAAGATGCATTATCTTGCACTTATCCACATTAAATGTCAGCTGCTTCAGCTCTGACCATTTTTCTAGTTTACCTAAATAATTTGCCATTTGGCCTATCCCTCCTGGAACATCAACCCTGTTACATATCTTAGTATCATCAGCAAAAAAACATACCTTATCAAGACCTTCTGCAATATCACAAATAATAATATTAAAGAGAATAGGTCCAGGTACAGATCCAGAGGTACCCCACTGGTAACAAGACTATGCTTCAAATATACTCCATTGACTACAATCCTCTGTTGCCTGTCACTCAGCCACTGCCTTACCCATTCAACAATATTGGAATCCAAACTTAAAGATTGCAGTTTATTGATAAGCCTTCTATGTTCAACAGTGTCAAAAGCCTTGCTGAAATCTATGTAAGCAATGTCTACTGCACTACCCTGATCTATTATTTTAGTTACCCAATCAAAAAAATCAATAAGATTAGTTTGGCATAATCTTCCTGAAGTAAACCCATGTTGTCTCTGATCTTGAAATCCATGTGATTTTATTTGTTCAACAATCCCATCCTTTAACATGGTTTCCATTACTTTTCCCACTACTGAAGTAAGGTTTATTGGCCCATAGTTGCCCGACTCCTACCATACTAACTTGTGAATGGGCACAACATTCGCTAACTTCCAATGTTCTTGGACTGCTCCTTTTAACAATGATTGGTTAAATAAATCCGTTAATGGTTTTACTAGTACTCCAGTAAGCTCTTTTAATAACTTTGGGTGTATTCCATCAGGCCCCATTGACTTATTTGTCTTATTTTTGCCAGTTGAAATAGCTCCTTTTAATCCATTCACTGATTATCACAGTAATACTTTTTGTGAGGAGTATTATCAGTACATTAGTACTGTGTGGAGCAGTTTTCTTTTTGTCTTTAAATGTGACCAATTTGTTAACCATGTTTAACACAGTGAGGCAGGTATAGACTTGTTAGATGAGGATAAACACATTTCAGTGAGGGCCAGTATACTGTGGAGATTGACAGTAAAGAAGTGATGAATAAAGCTGATTTGACAATGCTATAGAAGAGTGGGCTTCCTGGAGGATGAATTTCTATTGCAAGTCCTGTTAAAAAGTGTATCTGCTGTATAGGAAGGAGAGAGACAAAGGTACATGTTAAGGACATATCAGGGGATGGGAGCTATACAATTAGGCAGAATTAACAGTCTAGGAAGCAATGCCATTAAACAGGTCTGTTGGATTGTTATCGATAAGCAAGAACAGAGTAAATACAGATGACTATAAAACCCTTAAAATATACATTGTAAATGTAAAATTTTAAGTATATAGGCCAGCAGAAAGAAAGACAGCAAAATGAAAATCTTTCACTCACCTTACTGACTTGATGTAATAAAGAGGGCTTAGTGTTTGCTTAACTACAAGGGCAGGGAATAAGGTGTCAAAGTTGGGCATGGACAAAGTAGTCTAGAAAAGTGATTGTTTGAATATCCAGCAACATTTGGACAGACAATAGTCGGTTATCATAAACATCTGAGAGTGACATATATGGTCATGAAGAATCAAGCATAAACCTGTTTAGTACTGTGGGTAGCAATGGGTTGTTCAAAATTGGGAAAATGTAGAAGAGGAGAGTGATAGCCCTTGAGGAGTCCCTATTTGTTTCTAAACCAGCAAGTTTGGAGCAATTGCAGTGTGATTGAACACCCAGTAGAGAAAAGGGGGCGTTTTACCATTAGCAGTTCGGCTCTGTTTCCTATTCTGATTAACTGTTCTGTTCATTTCCTCTCAACTCTTAATAGCCACACTTGACTGTGGATGTATTTACTGCTGCAGGTTTGGCTTTTAGTAAATGACTTTGTTTGTTAAAACTTTGATAACTACACAAAATTCCATGCAAAAAAAGATAATCATTAAATGAAGATAAACGATCAAAAATATATTTACCAATCTTTAATGTTAAACCATTTTAAAGTTAAATTAATGTTAATGCCAGTAATGTGTTTATGTTTAGAGAAAGACCTTTGAACCTCTAATTAAATTACAGAAGGAGAATCTTCTGTACAATAAACTTAGAGCAATGTCATCAATCTGGCATTTTGCATTCACTCTTACAAAACATTTGAACACATGTTATGTAATAAATTAACTTAAAGACTAAAAAGTAGAATTGAATAATTTGCTTGTGCACAACTTTAGTATTATAGACAACTATCTGAGAGAAAAGCCATATCATATAGAAAATAACAAAAAAGTTACCTGCACACTATCCCTATTATCACTCCAATGGCCATTAAGGTGTAAACTCACATGCCACGTAAACTTCTTAGGTGAGTCCTACATTACATGTCCCCTACATGTCTATTAAATCTTGAGATGGATGACAGCACTAGCTCAAATAAGCAAGGTTAATTGTTAGTTAGGACTTACCTAAGAGGTCTGATTTGACGTGCCAGGAGAGTGACACAAAAAAACTGTTATTTTAATCATAGGGACAGTTTGCAGGTAACTTTTTTGTAGTTTATAATTTAGTATTGGGGCTGATGTGTGCTATAGCCATTGCTACTGACCAGGAGTAGTGGGAGTTTGAGTGCAGGGCTCCATTTTGTATGTCAATATCCTATATAGTTTATTGCTTTGTACCCTTTTCCTGATAGCAGTTACTTAGTAACCATACAGATAAGGTACTGTATTGGTGTACCAGGGTTTTACTAGGGTCCTTTTTGTGCAACTCTTCTGTGGCTATACTGCTCTTCTCTGTGGCTGCTTCTGCCACCTGCTCTGTGCTCTTTCTGTCTGGTCTTCTCAAAAAAGTCTGATTGCTATGGTTATTATCTCACTAAGGAGAACAGGCAAGAAGAACCACACAGCAGGCAAGAAGATTCTGGGCTTAAGGGCCCCACAATGGGTTTGTGTCCTCAATCCAAGAAGGTACCTAATCAAAAATATAGTTGGATATCCCTAGATCCTGTACCAATATACAAGACTGACTTTTCAATGTCCTTAATCATTTGTATAACAAATATATTTTGCCAAGTACTTTTTGCTTTCTAGTCCTATAATGAGTACAAAGAACAGGTCAATATAGGTCAAATAAAGTACATCCCAAAGATCTCTGTTGCAATGATATGTCACATCAATTTGGAGACCTGCCCATTGAAGCAATCTGGTTGGATGGCTTGAATTCCTTCAGTAGCCGTATATGACCAACAAGGGCATATAAAATCTCCTATAGAATAAGGAAGCTCTTCATTTTTGCCCCTTAGCCATCGGGACAAAATTTTAACATGGAATGCTTTTCAGATGTATTATTTTGTGATTGTGTTGTTTTATTTCTGTTATTTTTGGATAGTTTCTTTGGGGTCTGTTTTTCAAGACAAAAAAAAAAGTAGGATTCAATAGTTTCTATATACAATATTAGTTTTACAGATATTTTTTATCATTACAAAGATTATGGAAGACACTTTGCTTCCAAATATTTGACTGGATGGGGGTAAGTTACTTATTATTGGAAGTTTGGAGGGATCAGGTGGTTTTATGGGGGATGCAAACTCTAAGAAAGTGTCCAAGTACGTATATATGCTTAGACCAACATTAGGCATAACAGGGCTTAAAATGTCAAAGCCTAGACTAGCAAGGCCTTAAAATATATTTTCCACAGCAAGCCTTGATGGTTAATAGGATTCACACTAGAGCTAAATTTTGACTTTCCAAAGGCTAGTGTTGAGTGGTAATTTTGAGCACTGGGTATAATACATATCACCCTCCACCACACAACTCACGGTATTGAAAAAGTAGTAGAAGCTACTTTCTGACCTTTTCACAGTTAATGATGCCCCTTTATCGTCCTACACACTTCATGAAAAAGTGGGGTCAATACCCAGGTTATCTATCTTTTGAATTGTTAATTGAATAAATATATTGTAGGTAAACCATGTGTTATTGGAAAAGAGAGGAAAAATCAGCGCTAAAATTGCCACAAAGAAGTATAATAAATAAAGAAAGAAGGCAGCACTCCTCAAAGGGGAGTCCCCAATAATCCCCTAATGGTAACAAACAACATAAAAACAAACCCTCATCTCTCTGTATGTTTTATGTTGTTTGAAACCATGTGTTATAGATTTTTTTTTTTATTTGGTTTTATGACAAAAATGCATTACATTTATCTGCAAAAGTATAGAATGGCATTGGTTTAGTGTGTCTTTAATTATAATAGTAATCAGAATTGTTTTTTATCTGTGTTTAGTGATTTTGTTGTACTTGCAATGTGATTAAGTATTATGGGCCTGATAAATAAAATAAAACTCTATAAGCAAGCATCCTTCAATTTGTTTAAAACTTTTATTGATTGCCTTATTCATTCTGGAAAAAAGGAACAATGCAAATAAAGTGGATCTGATAAACTCTTTACTGAAGCTTGCTAGAAGTCGTACATTTTAGATGGCCTAAACACTTTAAAAATGAATGTCACTAAAATATAAATACATATAATCCTCTGGGGAAGAGGTGTTCAGAGTTTTCCTTTCATACTTTTCTATTTGAATATTTTAAAATGCCATTACATGATAACATGTTCTTTTCTTCTTGTTCTGTATTATCATTAACAAAGGTTATACCCCAAGAGAATGACACAAAGTCAAGCTTAACGTACAAATACATAATTCATGAAGACTCCGTGCCAACCATAAGTAATAACAATGTACTTCAAGATGAAGCTGACACTTTTGAGTGGGCATTAAAAAGCTGGTCTCAGTGCTCAAAAGCATGTGGCGGAGGTAAGCATTATCGTAATAAATGTGAAATAAATACATTTCAAATATATATATATATATATATATAGCAAGACTTGTGGCATGTTCCCAGTATGCAGTGGTTAGCACCTACCAAAAGTGGTGCAAGGAAGGACAACAGGTGATCCAGCATCAAGGTCATGGGCAACCAAGGCAACCAAGGCTCATTGTTCCACATTGGGAGTGAGGCTATCCAGTCTAGTTCAATCACACAGCAGAGCTACTGTAGCTTAAATTGCTGAAAAACTTAATGCTGGCCATGATAGAAAGGTGTCAAAACACACAGTGCACATGGGTTCACCTCCAAACTCCCCAGATCTCAATCCAAGTGAACATCTGTGGGATGTGCTGGAAGAACGAATCTGATCCATAAATGTCCCACCGCGCAACTAGCTCATGTCTTGGTTCCAGATACCACACCACACGTTCAAAAGTCTTGTGGAGTCCTTGCCTTGGCCCATGTTTTGGCAGCATGAGGGGGAACCACATAATATTCAGCAGGTGGTTTTGATGTTGTGGCCCTCACTTCCAATGTGGAACAATGAGACTTGGTTGCCCATGACCTTGATGCTGGATCACCTGTTGTCCTTCCTTGCACCACTTTTGGTAGGTGCTAACCACCGCATACTGGGAACACGCCACGAGTCTTGCCATTTTGGAGATGCTCTGACAGTCATCAAGCCTTCACTATTTTTCCCTTATCAAAGTCACTCAGATCTTTTTGCTTGCCCATTTTTCTTGCTTCGAACACATGAGATTCAAGAACTGACTGTTCACTTGCTGCCTTGTGTATCCTACCCATTGACAGGTGCCATTGTAACAATATAATCAATATTATTCACCTCACCTGTCAGCTGTTTTAATGTTATGGCTGACCAGTGTGTGTTTGTGTGTATATAAATTTGTCTGTAACCTGGTACCAGGAATGTTATAAGGGCAAAGGAATCTGGAAATCACTTAGCCTTATTAAACCACACTATAATTATAAATAGCCCAGTAGGCTGAGCATAGGCCCTATTGAGCCATAGTATTAAACAGGACTCAGGGGACTGGGCTCTGTTGGCCCAATATTAGATAAGGGGCCTAGAATACTGGGAATCACCTGTTCCCCAAGTTATTATTAAATCAGTGCTCTCCTGTGGGGTTCCGTGTCCCATAATGGAGTTTTACTTGGTCAGTGCAGTCCCTCTAGTGGCTGTCATACCCTGCAATGTAAACATTACAGTTTCTCAAAAACATTGCAGGGTTTAGGTGACACTACACCCAGACCACATAATTGAGCTGAAGTGGGTGTGGGTGTTCCTTTAAGCTCTGAAAAGGTACATATAGTAGCTGAAAGCAGGCACCCCATACAGTATAGGAATTTGTAGGCAGACCCTTACTCAGCCTGATTGGAAATCTATCCATGTCTGTTACTAGGACATTAAACTGGAGGGGTTATGGTGTTCCCATCAAATATGCCATCTTCTTCACCAATGCAAGGTTTTTTTAAGAAGGTTAAAACAAAACATAAGGTAATTGTTTAGTAAGAACATTTGGTGTAACAGAAAGAAACAACGCCTCAGTTGTTATGGAGTATATGAAGCAATCAGAACAAAAATGAGACAAACAATTTCAACATAGAAGATGAAAGTTCACCTACACAATTGTTTCCATATTTTTTCTTTGATTGCTATAATAATATACTCAAAAGCAAATGAGGTACTGTTGTTTTTTGCACTGACAAACTTTCCTTCACATTATATTTTCTTAAACCAATGATCTTCTATATTTTCTTTTAAATTACATCAATTATGTTCATTGGGAAACATTCACTTGTGGCTAAATCTCTGATTTGTTTGTTCTAAGTACCCAAATCGTACTTTAGCAATATATAAGAAAATATAGTGACTATTTTCAGTTAGTTCAATTGTAATGCATGTACTGTTCTGTAATTTTCCTTCTTGACTTTTACAGTAAGAATTGTCCTTTAAATAAAGTAAATTAGATTATTTTGAAGTCTAGACTGTGTTTAACAGAAATTGTTCACTCCATCATTGTGCATGATGTTCCAAAATGAACAAACATCTGGTTATGGGATTAAAGTAATGTAGTAACAATGTATCATTCCAGTCTTCATCAATTAATTGATTCCTACTTTGACAATAATTACCTTCAGATGTATTTAAACTATTAAGCTGAGATTTCATGAAAAAGAGACTATTTGAAGCCGTGCATATTCAGTAGTTAATAATTAAATGATACAGTAATTCATGCAAAACATTGTTTTATTTTGGCTAAAGATTACAAGGATTTCTATCTACTGTACATATTACCCTTAATTATGTCATTTTTCAGTAGTTTTACATTTACTACTACTCAAGGAAAAAAGTTTGAAGAGAACACCAAAACTTAAATCAATGATCATTTTCTCTACTTTGAAAAGTTTTGTAAATTGTACATATTACCTATTACCTATTCTGTAAATATGTTTCACTTTATACTTTTGCCATCTTCAAGGTTTTCAATTCACAAAATATGGATGCCGTCGCAAAAATGATAACAAAATGGTTCATCGTAGCTTCTGTGAAGCTAATAAAAAACCTAAGCCCATCCGCCGAATGTGCAACCTTCAAGAATGCACACAGCCTCTGTAAGTTATAATTACATTTACAATCACAAGTTGTGTTAGGATAACAGTAATTAAATTCTAGTGTCTAACAAGGAAGTATACTTTGTTCTGGACTGCCTGACTGGCAGCTCCCAAAGCCAGGCTTAAAGCCACAAAAGTGTTTTTACAAATTTCTGCAGTTCTAATCCACTCTGTGATGTGAGAATTACTAAAGGGTACTCTGTGCTCCATTAACTTTAATAATGCAAAGGTCTTATGATGTTTAGATTTGCTTTTTTATACACACTGACAGACAATGTTTGCTTGACATGGTTTGGTGTAAAGTCACCCTCATACATACACAGTCAATTCTTCATACACACATTCTACCTCATACACACAGTCACCCTCATACACACAGCTTTGCCATTAGCACTAAACATATGTCAAGGTCACAAGCAGTATTCCATACGTATAACACACCACAAGCAGCACCCAACCACACATACACCTAACTATACATACCCTCAACATTTGTGTCAATGGGTGACAGCCATGTTGGACCCACATGGGAAAGTGGCAGGTGCACCCAAATTACTGGAAGGTCACTTTATCCCAGTTTATAAATGAGCTGCGTGGTAGAAAGACATAGGGGAAGCCCATATAAGATGGAGAGAGCCTGGACCAGACTCCCATCAGTCCAAGACCGATTCCACTGCACCCCAAGAAATCCATTCTCCTGAACCCAAAAGTCATGAAAGGAAGGGGTGGCTAAAAACATTGTGATCTGTCTGTGTATGTATTAGTGTGGGTATATATGTGTGCCAGTGCACATACCAATTCTGGTTTCAAAAGGCCAACCATTTTGGTTCAATATCATAAAAGTTCAGATTCATATTACAGATGCTGCAGTGTGTTTCTAAACTAGGCAGATCTCAGTGCCCCAATAATTAAATCTGAAAATATTATGCATTCCTACTACATTGATCTAAAATAAAAACAAAACAGAGCCATATTAAAACACTAGAATAATTATTTAACAGATTAAAAAATGACTAAACAGTGTAACGGCATCTACATATCTATATTATATTTTTTTATTTCTTAGTTGGATTGCAGAAGAATGGGAGCACTGCACAAAAAGCTGTGGCAATTCAGGTTATCAAATTCGAGTAGTGCGGTGCATTCAGCCCCTCCATGACGGTACAAATCGTTCAGTCCACAGCAAATACTGTAATGGAGATCGTCCTGAAAGTAGGAGGCCTTGTAACAGAACACCTTGTCCGGCTCAGTGGAAAACAGGAGCCTGGTCTGAAGTAAGCATATCCTATACAATATAGCCCTAACTATTAAAATATAGAAAAGAGTTTGAATTTAAAAAAAATGCGCATGATGGAACATTACATAACTTGAGCGCACATTTTCTTACCTTCCAAATCCGCAGAGCACATTAGCGCTCCTTTTTTCCTCCTCACCCACCCCTTTTCCCTCTTACTTCTGTCTGCTCTCTCCTCCCTGTGACACTTGCACCTGGACACACTTCTTTCTCTTTTCTTTCTTTCCTCCTTCATTCTTCTTCATGCTGTCTTCATCTCTATACACTATATTTCTTCTCAACTGACATGTACATAGTTATTTCCCTTCCTTTTACCTTCCCTACTTCCCTCCAACTCATCCCTGCCCCTTTTTCCTTTTAGTTTTCTCAAGTGATCTCGAGGATAGCATCACCAAAGAAAGATCATATTGATTAATCTAATAATATCAATTGCATGGCTATTCCTTTTTACCACTAACCCCTGACAAGGTTATTTTACCCTGAAGGTTTTACCCAATTTTCACCCAATTTCTCATGCAAGTTGTAATTAAGTTAATTCTACACTACTGAATCATTTTCTTATGCTGACTTTTGTAATGCCTGATAATAGTAGTGATGATGTTTTATCTTTCTTGTTTGGCCAAGTGCACATTGTAATATGTTTTCCTAAAGCCCTCAGTTAATGTTTGTATTTGTTTATTGTATGTGAAAAGACAAAATATTTTTTTTTTTTCTGAAAAGAGCAGATTTAGAATTAGTAGAATATGTAACTAAATTTGGGAATACGTGTAAAACATACTCCTTTCTACAAAACATGTTTTCCTATATAAAGCTTGACTTTTTTTATATTTGTTTGGTGCTATCCTATAGCATCATGTAAAATACCTTGTCCATTATATTTAATTCACTATCAATGGCATTTTCATTTGATTAATAAAACATAATGGACTAAGCCATTAATGTGGTGAACAAAATAAATATACAATATCTTAAATGTCGCACTGTTTAATTTCCTTTTCTTTTGATTGTATGCTACTGACATGTTAATATTAATATAATATATTTATAGTATACGCAGTAATTTACTGTAGCATGATACTGTAACTCACTATGTAGATTTCATTCAAACTGTAATAACTTTCTTCATTAAATCAATACATTTCAAGATAGAGCTTTGTCTTTGTGACAGCTTCAGTTATTAGCATTACAGTGTTTGGCAATATATATTTGCATTTTCTAAACAGCTTTTCATTTCTTCAAGCAAGCGTAATATATATACTCATTACGTTACTATTATGAATTCACTTCCATGATATGGAGTGCAAGGCTCATATGCTCTAAATAGATACCAATCATGTAAGGATGCAGATTGCCAGTTTGAATGGAATCAAATATTATATTTGAAAAAAATTTAATCAAATGTCCATTAGAAACAGATTAGCAGAATAACTTCAATATGATAGAACTATTTCACTGACCTTAGACCTTCCTATAACATCAATAAACTCTTTCAACAGTGCAAATAAATTGTACATTACATTGGGAAAAATAAAATACAGTCGGAAAATGAGAAATAATCTTGTATGATGAGGTTAAATGTTCCTATACCATTTTCAAGCTCATGTTCTCTCTCCATTTCTCCATTTCTCCATTATTTAGATTTAAAATTATTTCTATAAAGGACACAAACTACTGGAATAAAATGGAAAATTATTCCATCCTTACCGATATTTTGCTTTCCTGGTGATGATGGCAGCACTTATCTATAGGATTAAGTTCCTCCCATCACTGCCTCACGACATAAAATCAAATCAGACAATAACTATCTCCCCTAACCCTTTAGGTGGATACACAGTGCTGCTATGACCCATTACTGGGAAAGGAAAATATCTGTGAGTATAGAATAAAGTATAGAATAACGTCCCACTTTCCCAGCAATGGCTGTGGCAGCACTTACATATAGGGAAATACCCAAGCTAAGAAACCTCAGGAATGGAAGAAAAACACACATATCAGAATTGAGCAACAATTATTATATTAAAGTAGAGAGAAGAAAATTATGAGAAAGATACTTGCAAAACAACCTTCACAAATTAAGCTTCTTGTGCTTATCTCACATCCAGTTGATAATTTCAGATGAAGGTGTTCCAGAAGCCCACAAATCTGGTCTGAGGAAACATTTGCCACAACCACCCAGGATGTAGACAGAGCCCTGGTAGAGTGATCCTTTAGTCCTTGAGGTGCTGTAGTATGTTTATACTGATATACCTTCATCCAATCTCTAATTTGTTGATGTAGATCTTGTAAACACCAGACCACATCCAGATTATGAAGATTAGCTTCTTCCTCTGAAACAAGCAGGCAACAGCATTTCTTGGTTGAGATAGTCTAGGCACCATACAAAGAATCACATTATCTTTATGGAAACTGATATGAGTGGTTCCACTGATAGAGCAGAAAAGGCTTTTCAAGAATATAACTATAATCCTTATGAGGATCTTCTCAAATAAAACTTGTCTTGCCTATAAACGCTATTACTATCACTTATTACTAACATGCCCAAGGAAGATATACTTCTTGTGTGCGATGAAAATAGCACTATTATTGGAAGGACTCACATGCTAGTGCTGCCAGTGTTCAATAGTAGTTAACATTTTAATTTGCTTCTATAAAAGCAAGAGAACAATAACTTGCAAATGTGCTTCCTGCAGGATGCATTCAGTCCCAAATTTTATTAAAAGTGGTGCCTTGTGAATATGTTGCATCCTATACTACGTATATACCATATTTTTTTGAGACTAAGTTGCAATTTTTACCCCAAAGTTCTCATCCTATATTTTAAAGGGAATACAATGGGGTACAATGCCCGTATGATTGACAGGAGGGGGAGCACAGAACCCCACTACCACTGGTCACTCCACATAATGTAGCCTCTTGTTCTGCCAGTAAGCTGCTTACTTGTAGAGATAGGGTAGGAAATGTTATTGAGCGAACCATGATGGAGTACCCATACTATTTTCTTTCTTCCACTTGGGTATTGGCTAGATGTACACCCAGTCAGTAGCGATGCAGGGTAGGACCAATTAAAAGTTGCAGTGGCATATTCCAGTTGGGTCAGTCTCATTTTAGTTTCTCAATTAATTTTCCAGTCCTCCATGCAGATGTGTCTAATTTGCATTTCTCAACCATGATATGAATGATATATCTCATGGTACCACTTCTGTATACCATGCCATTGTAGAAGCGTGATTATTCACTCAGCCCCTCTGTTTCTAGGTTATAAGGGCTCATATTCATTTAAATGTATGAATGTTCACGTGTCTACTTTTAGTATCAGGGGCATACACATTCTTTGTTGAAGTTTTGTCTCAGTATTGCATTTTCATAATGTTTGTAACTTGAAAACAACTTGCATACATTTTGTCTGTTTCTATGAACCATTTATCATGCCAGAAATGAATGAATTTGTGTAATGAAGGTCAAATACAGGTCCTAGGTAAAGCCACATGTATGCCAAAGCAAAAAATGGGGCGCAAGAGAATACTGAGAACATGTATGCCAATGTTCATCAAACTCACTGATGAAAAAAAAAAGTGTGTATGTGTGTGTATATATATATATATATATATATATATATATATATATATATATATATATATATTTATTTAGAAAACAAAAAGACAGACATGTCTAATGCAATAAAAAAAAGCCTACTTAACTAAGTTTGCGTGCTATTGAAGAGATAGTAACTGGAGAATTGTATGTCTAGCAATGTACACTGGTTTTTGCCTAAAAAAAAAGCCTACTTAACTAAGTTTGCATGCTGTTGAAGAGGAATTAACTGGAGAATTGTATGTCTAGCAATGTACACTGGTTTTTGCCTTATTCAATTTGTTTTAGTTGTTACTGGAAATATCTAGAGGATTAGATTATACACTCTGTAGTTTCTTGTAATTCACAGCATTACACTGTTTTTCTTTGATCCAGTGCTCTGTATCCTGTGGGGAAGGAATTGAAGTAAGACAAGTCCTTTGTCGTGCTGGAGATCAATGTGATGGAGAGAAACCTGAGTCTGTAAGGGAATGCAAACTTACTCCTTGCAACGGTATGTGGTTTAAAGTATATCTAACAGTGCTTTCATTAATTTCTTAATTGCAGAATATTGTTTTCTTCTGGTATTTAAAATGGCAACTGGAAGCAACTTTTTATCTTTAAAATATATTTATGTGAATTTTACATGTATCCTAATATACACCAATCCAGCTGAGTAAGTATTGGAGGCATCCTTTCTTTTGGAGGTTCACCTTTTTTCTATGAAATCCATCTCAACAAGATATGCATGTTTTCTAGGATCTGGTATGCTATGACAGTGCTTATGTAGTCAGCTAACATGAACTACACTAAAAAAGATTTGCAGATGCACAAAACAATTTTAAGACAAAATTTATTTTATTTAAAAATTAATGAATTGAAGGTGATTCTCTAAATTGGTGTTGTTTTATTTGCCAGATTATGCCTTTAATATTTCTTATTTAATTTAAGAGGAAGCTTGGTTAGTATATTGTGACACATTTTAATTGATGGACCAATTGTGTTCGGTTGGAAAATTAAGGAGTTAAACAATCTCTCTGTTCTCATAACAGTTATAGCTTAAAAAGTTAAAGATCTGTACAAAGTAATATGGATGTCATTACAGTGATCATTTTCGCAGCCTGACCATGCTGCAATCTATAAAGCAATGGCATAGTGCGAACAAGTTAGAATTTACTGGCACATCTGTAGGAAATATCTTTATATCTGCATATGATTCACCCCGAGTGACATATCTGTCATTGCTTTAATGATGTGTCTCTATGAAAGCCCTTGTTTTAAAAGCATTGTTGGAGGGAAAGAGCTAACTGAGATAACATTTTACTAGCTTGGTACTAGCTGGACTATTTAGAGCATCATAAGGAAAAGGTTAAATGAGATATATCAAAATGGGTGACCCCTATACCTTTTTTGTTCCCTGTTGTTGTAAATTATTCAAACTCAACAAAGCATAATTGAGAGTACTGTTGCCACACATTTGTTATTTTCTTTATTCCAATAATGTTTCTGCAGCTCACTAAAGAATATGTAGCAAGTCAACATCAAAGGAAAATAAAAAATAGCCACTAATTTCAAGATTATAAAACTCTGTGATGTCTAAACACACAGTTGGTATGATATGTGCTTACACTTGGGTCTAGAATACAAGACATCCCTTGGTTCTTAATTGGTGCAAAAACAGGATGTGGATTCCATTGTCCTTGAACTAGAGAGTTGACAGGCTGGTGTCCTTTAAAATATGGGTTGATTCTTACCTAGTTTTTAACTCAAACCTAAACACTGTGTCCATGGTGGAAAAACAGGACAATCATTTTCTTTAAAATGCAAGCTGCTTGTAAATGTGTACATTTCTATAAATGTGATGGTAAGTATTATAGTAATATAGTAGACATGCCCACGAAAAAAAAAAAATAGTTTTGTCCATGTTGCATTTCGGTTAAGACAAATTTCATCCTTGATATTGTTTCAAGAAATACTATTCAGGCAAACTAAAATGGGGCAACAATGTGGCCTATTAGTGTACTAAAATGAAAAACAGACATGTAATGTAAGGCATTTTTGCATGTCAATTATGAGTTCTCATCGTTATATTATTCTATCTTGTGATGAACAGGACTGTAACAGAACTGCTATACCTGCCATAGCCGTGACGGCAGGGCCATATCGTCGCATATCTGTATTCAAAATATTTAATTGAGAATGTTATATAATAATAATTTATAATTATTGTTTTTCTTTTTGCACACATCAAGCATGAGTGATGGTCCTTCAGTGTGGAAAAAGCTCACTACAGAAAATCTTTTTTTTTTTTTCTTTTTGTACAAGAAATAAAATAATCACAAATAATTCACATTAAGGAAAGTTTGTGTAGGTGACACTGGCACACTAACCACCTCATTAGTCTCACACAAGAATCAATGACACAGGCTATCACCAACTCTTACCCAGGTACAGCATTGACAAAACACACAATCATTGTTGGTCTGTCTCCCTATATAGCTGAAATTAAAGTATCTGGAAAAATCTTGCATCAAAATTAAGGGAAATTGTTAAATACTTACAGTAATTTTCTTTTCTTTTAAATTATTCATGGCAGCATTTACTCATGGGATAGCTCCTCTCCTCACAGCAGAAAGGACAGGAAATAGAACTTTGAAACTGGTTTAAATAGATCCTCCCCCATCCCATCAGGCAGTCTTTGTAACTAGCTTCACAACTCGTATAGTATATGGGTGGGAACGTAAATACTGCCATGAATAATGGAAAAATAAAAAAAATAAAGGAAAATAAAATTACGGTAGGTATGAAACAATTTTCCTTATTCCTGATCAATCATGGCAGCATTTAATCATGGAAAATACCCAAGCAGTATATATAATATCTATAAAAACCATTATTGAGCTGCATAAACCTTAGAAGACTAAAAAAAGCCAAGTAATTAATAGGATATTGTCATAAAATCTATTCAGACAAGTTAATTTACCCTAGAGGCTGCAAGGTCAGAAACATAGAAACAGAATGTGACGGCAGATAAGAACCATTCGGCCCATCTAGTCTGCCCAATTTTCTAAATACTTTCAATAGTCTCTAGCCTTATCTTATAGTTAGGATAGCCTTATGCCTATCCCACGCAAGCTTAAACTCCTTTACTGTGTTAACCTCTACAACTGCAGCTGGAAGGCTATTCCATGCATCCACTACCCTCTCAGTAAAGTAATACTTCCTGATATTATTTTTAAACCTTTGCCCCTCTAATTTAAGACTATGTCCTCTTGTTGTGGTAGTTTTTCTTCTTTTAAATATAGTCTCCTCCTTTACTGTGTTGATTCCCTTTATATATTTAAATGTTTCTATCATATCCCCCCTGTCTCGTCTTTTCTCCAAGCTATACATGTTAAGATTTTTTAACCTTTCCTGGTAAGTTTTATCCCGCAATCCATGAACCAGTTTAGTAGCCCTTCTCTGAACCCTCTCTAATATATCATCAACCCCCTGGTATTCAAATGTCTGAAATATCCTGAATAAATATAGAGCCAGATAGGAATTAAGGCCATGACAGCCAAACCTATAGAAGGAACAAGGCTAGACAAACTCTCGTAAGAAATAAGGAACGCATCTCGTGACAGATAAAAAAATAAATGTAGAGAACCTCCATGAAACCCAGACACGGTCTAGAAATTAAAGATCCATTATGTCAACAATAAAAGAGAATGTCCTTCTCTGACATAAATTTAAAACTAAATGGATGACATCAAATCAGAACCTTGACAAAGGCATAACTTCCAGAGATCATACTGGGACAAGCAGATACTGTTGGATGAGAACAGTCACACCATGATATTAAACAGTGAGAGAATTACACTGAGAATCCTACTACTTTCTGGATGAATTTATTAAAGACGATTCACACTGCTTCATCTTGCCTAGTGAACTACTTACCTGTAGATACAAGAAACAAATTAATATCTGCCTGTCAAAAAGAGGCAGAGCCTGATAGAGAAATAAGAGTCTGTTATTAAAACACTACAACAATGACTATATATTGCAAAAAATCAGGCTCACAACCATACGTCACACAGAATTAATTGATACACTAATGATAAGTTACAGGAGAGGTAGAAACCAATAACATTACTAGGCAGAGGCAAGAAGAGTCATATACAGATTAGTTGAGAGAAAAAAAAATCGGTATGAACCGTAGAATTTGTGGCAACTACTAAATTATAAGTAGGCAATGTAGGCCAACCACATCAGTACCTACATTCAATGTTAAACATATTGTAAATAGTACATGTTGTGGTTTAAATTCAGCAGACAGCAATGTTTTCTCTCAGGTATGAAGACATGGAATGGACACAGCAGAAATATATGACTGAATACTACTCCTAATTTTAATGGGGAAAACACAGATTTTATAACAAAATTCTGTACACATCCAAAAAGGGGTTGTCTTCACATAATACAGTCATGTCCTATCAACTGCATATTCAAAGAACTTAAAGCACATTTGGCATTAGCTGGTCAAGAAATGTTACTTGATTAAACAAAGAAGGGGGGGACGACACAAGAAGAAGATACAAATCGGGATCAAAGGTCAGCTGTTATAATAGAGCATCCTGACATTACTCAATCAGCTGTGTAGTGTGACACAGGATATAAGGGGGAAAGGTGCTCATTAATCCATATCAGTACAGATTATGCTAAACAGTAGAATCAAATGATTAGAGACTGTTGTGCAATATAATAGGAGATCTGTTATAGGCAGGATACTGATGAGAAGGTCATAAATACAGACACATAATAAGCAGAAAAGTAGAAGATATTCAGTTATCCTTATGAGAACAAACAACCGCATACTTACTCTGACCTTATCTTCAGATAGTGATGAAGTACTTATGACAGAGCCTAGTGATAATAAGATCATTCTGCACCTTCTGCAAAGCTATCAACACCAATCCAAGCATATAATACACAGGTATTACATCCATGCAATGTTAGGAGTGACCATCACTTACACAGATTTAGGTACAGAGACCATGTAAAACATATCAGTCAAATGTTTGTCATCAACAAGCTGCAATATTAGATTATGCAGGGTGACTCAACTGCTTAAAGCCACACATTGATTGCAAATTCCAGATATAAGGACACCTAGAAGAATGAATATAAAACAAACGAACTATCTCAAAGAGATAGAGAGTGTTACTTGACAGTGCCCAAAAGATAAAAGCTGCTCAACACTAAAAGTGGAATACCCCTTACCCACAATAAAAAACAAATACAAAAAATAAGGTATAAGTGTTATACCAAACAAGTGGAGCGCTCTAAACAGTAAAGGGGTTTACTCACCCCCTTTTAGTACAGTGACAATCTTGAGAAACTTAAATAGACATAAAAAAGGGAACAAGAAAAACAACAAAATATAGTGCAGACGGTTTTTCCAAATAGACAATTGATGGTAATCAATGACTTAAATCACTCACATGGACAGGAGCCTATATAGTATTGGCTCCATAAAAAGATCATTTATGCTCTTTGGGCAGCAAACACCCCTTTGTCCCAGGCAGTATCCCTCCAGGAATATACAACGAGAGAGAAAACAGAAAAGCAACAGTGTAGAAAAGCACATACTATATTAGTATCAAAGGGTATAAATAGTAGTGCTCACCTTTTCCAGAGCCCTGAAATCCCAGCTCTGAGATTAGAAAGCAATTTGCTACTTTTGAGGGGGAATTGCACTCTCCCCAATGGAGTTCCTGACGGCTAGAAAGGACTTTGGACTAAAGTGTAAAATAATAATAATGTATAAATTTATTGACATACTAAAAAGTAAAAAAATCAAATTTGAGTCCAATTAAAAGTCCAGAATAATCAGCTAAACGCGTTTCTAGCCGTCAGGAACTCCATTTAAGTTTCTCAAGATTGTCACTGTACTAAAAGGGGGTGAGTAAACCCCTTTACTGTTTAGAGTGCTCCACTTGTTTGGTATAACACTTATACCTTATTTTTTGTACACCTAGAAGAATCCCCATGAATATCAGAACAGAGGTCCGTAATGGAACTTCACGTTTAGGGACTTATTCTATTGTTCTGGTCGCAGGTGAATTTTACCTGAAATAGTAAACCTGGTAGAATGGTCTGGGGACTGGAAAGACCTTTCAATGTCAATTAAAATACTTGCAATACACAGCATCAAAGTTAACTGGAGCAGATGAGAGTAAATGAATACCTTTTATTGCAGAAAGGAAATTATAATGTTCCCCTTCATAACCGGGGAATCTGTGAGAAATTCTTATTAACCCCTTAAGAACCAAAAGCATGCCACCCCTGACATATACTAAAGGGATTGCCAAACTTCCAGGTCCCCAAGGGATAAAACTGAATATAATTGTGCATTGCTGGGTCTTCAAGGCTTAGAGGCTGAACCCTGGCAGGGCTACAAAAATATTGCCTGGTGAGCATAAAAAAAAATTTCTAGGCCTGCATAAGCAGACTCCTTCCAAACTGCTATGAAGGACAGGAAAAAAGACTGCCTGATGGGAAGGGGGAGGATCTATTTATACCAGTTTCAGAGTTCTATTTCCTGTCCTTTCTGCTGTGAGGGGAGGAGCTAAGCCATGAGTAAATGCTGCCATGATTGATCAGGAAATATAGATTTTTTTTTTAACTGCTCCTCTTTTATTCATCTATTGGTTAGTTCTCACTTGGTCTTTGAATAATATCAACATTTAGTGGCTTTCACCAAACTATCAATCATCTTTCTTTACACCTCTTGATTGGACAGGCGGTACAGCCCACATCAAAAAACAAAACAAAACAGCTTGTTCTCTATCCTCTCCCTTTTTATTGCTGTTGTCACAGACAGAACTTTGTATGATACATCCATATGGCATTTTGGATTTGCAGAAATTGAACTAATTGATCGCTAAAAATTCAGACGATTCATCTTTTGTGTTAAACTGGAAGCAGAAAATATATTCAAAATGTCAGCAGTTTTAGCTCATTTTTGAAATGATCATCATGCAGAAAGGTTTTCATAGGTTGTTCTTAACCTTTTATCTCTGTCAATAAATTTTTAAAACAATTTTTTTAAGAAAAAAAAAAAAAGGTGCGCATGCCATAAAATACTTGTCTACAATTTTCAGTGGTACAGCAATAAATAAAATTCAGTTAACAGGTTGTCAATAAGAGTATAATGTGCAGGTAGATAATGCCAAAACCCTCCTTGTTTTTCTATTTTCTTTTCTTTAAGTGTGATTTATCACCAATCATCAAATAAGTTTAAATTTAAAAAAAAATAAAAACGAAATAGAACATATGATAAGATCTATAGATCAGTAGTATTTTCATTATTAATAAACAAATGTTATAGTGACTTAATAGAACAAAAAAGATGGAATCAGCCATTAAACATTTGAAGGCGGGAACAAAAAGGAAAGAAAGAAAAGAAAAAAAAGGGATAATGGATAAACATATGATGGTAAATAATATAATATAGTATACAAGCATATTACAGAGTATTGTATATTGTGAGCATGAAATTATGTGTGCAAGGAACAATTAAATAATTTTGTGGATAATGAATATTTGGACTGGGAGGCACAGGAGACATCCCAAGGTCCCCATATCCCATTGTGTCATTCTAATGAGTCACAAAGCCTGGTGATCATGTCCTCCATCTCATGGACAAAGCATATTTTATTTAAAAATGTTGAGAATGGGACTTTGTAATTTCCTGTGCTTCACAATACATATTCTCACAGCTATGTAGAACTTGTGACACAGCCATAATGTAAAGTTAGTAATTAAAATATATTGATGGTAGCAATTTAATAACACCATGAGTGGGCCAGGAGGAAGGCGCACACCAATAATTTCACTGAGAGATAGTTAAAGACCTGTAACCAAAATGCATATAGTTCCGGTCAAGTTCACGACATAAGGAAGAAACTTCATCTTTCTCTACAGTTCTTGAAACAGAGAGGTGAGCATTCTGGATAAATATGTTGTAATTTTAGTTTACACTTCTGAATGTTCACTGATCAATTCTATGCCATTTAGGAGTTAAATCACTTTTGTTTCTGTTTATACAGCCATAGTCACACCTCCCCTACTAGCTGTGACTTACAAAGCCTGCATATAAACAAAATGGTTTCATATTCATTCAAATTAAAAAGTTTTTATTGCTTTCTCTGTACAGTGAACTTCTGCAGGGTCTAGAGAGCTATTAACAGAGCATGAGATAAGAAATTTTAAATTAAAAATCATTTGCAATAAAGGAAGTGTAACCATTAGATGGATTTTTACCGTAAGGGCAGGGCCGTTTTTAATATTGATTATATACACACTGACACACCAATACATACACAGGTATGCACACTGGCACACACACACAGATACACACATACTGACAACATACCGATACACACACAGACAGATATACTGGCACACACAGACGGATATGCTGGCACATACAGGCATACTGACACACACATGCAAACTTTACACTTTTAAAAACACTTCAGTTTTCTACATTTGCAAGAGGCTACATTCCCTGGGGTCCAGTGCACTGACTGGGGTGGTTGGGAGTTGGGGTCTGGCTCTCCTTGCTCAGTCCCCTTCCTCACTGAATCCTGGCTCAGTCTCCCGCATGGCTCATCGTCTTTGAGGTGGGAGAAAGTGACTTGCGGTCGTCACTTCCTCCCATGCAGCCATTAAGCATGGTGCCCAGTTGTGCTGTTAAAGGGCGACCGCGCCCGACTGGGCCCCTGCTGAAACATTCTCACCAGGTGGCCCTAAGTGTATGGGCCATGTAGTTTGCCCCCTTAGTGCGCGGGCCCCGGTGCAGCCGCAATACCAGCACCACGGACCCATTAGGGGATTTTTTTTTTTTAATGCAGGTGGCGGGGCCACGGGCCCAGGAGTAACTGCCCCATTTTCCCAGCATTAAAGACAGCCCTGAGTAAGGGTTTAATGAGACTGTTTAAGTCACATTCAGGGAGGTGTTCATTGGGCTGCATAAACAGTGATTTAACTCTTAAATAGCAGAGAATTGAGCAGTGAAACTGCATAGGCATGATCTATACCTCAAAAATGCTTAATTCATCTAAAGTTGTTCTCTTTCATAGAAATGCTAACTGATACTTTATCTCCAAAACATAAGATTGGAGCCCATTTTTTTCTATGACTGATATGACCAAATTACATTGTAATTGGTATTTTGTATTATTCACACATTTATTATTATGTAACATTCTGCATAATTTTAATATTGAACCTCTGTCGGTTGAATTATATTTAAACAGACATGGGCTATTGCTCAATGTTTTGTTTTTTTAAACAAAATCCATAATAATTCAAAAGTTGTCAGATTCTGTTGGTGGAAGAGCATGTCTTTCACTAGAATCAATCAGGTTCATGAATCTGCCACCTAGTTGTATGTCTCCAAATGTAACCACCTTAAGATCCCACCACAATTAAAACAAAAAAACAATTGGAACACAAAGCATATTAATTTCCATCTTTAGGGGTGACTGAGATAGTGACCTCCATAAATATCCTTGGTATCTCCTCGCTATTCAAAAATGTGTAAAATAAGCAACAAAGTCAGGCAGCTCCTATAGGATTTGTATAGAAAGTATTTGAGAAACCATCAGCTGAGCTCTGTTAAAATCTCTTTCACCAAAGGCCTGGGCGCACTGACTACTGAGAGCTGTCCATAGCTAAATATCTAAATTTCTAGGATTTATCAACCTACGAACCACTATACAGATTCTGTTAGTAGTCTGTAAACAGTTCTGCTGTTTCCCTAGGGTTCATGGTCAGATTACCAGTGGAATTACAGATGCTCACAATGTATTTTGAAGCCAGTAAATCATGTAGCTTATTTACCAGAAGTCTATCTGGTTTATACCTTCTTTTAAAGAAGAGTTGGTCCATTTGACATAAGATGAGCATTACATTCTGAGTTAATTTTATTTAGATCATTACTGTCTGTGATTTTGGTTTGTATACTCTGATTTTGGTTTGTATATTCTTTTCTCCAGTACTCTTTTTACAGTTTTTTATATTCTTTGAAGAATTTTCTCTCTCTAGTTTCACGGTATCATTTGCTACATGCAGAGATACCCATTATTGCCCCTAACTTAAATGCTTTAAAAGCAACCCAGACCATGCTCCACATAGGGAGATCTCTCTTTGTAAATATTTTGTATGCCAATTACCATTTTTTAGATATACTACTCTGCAATTATAAAGTGCTGCAAAATATGTTGGTGTTAAACAAATAATTATATTAAATAATAGTAATAATAAGAGAATTATGTTTTAAAGCAAATTATTATTATTTAAGCAAACAGTAGATGGCAGCAGTATACCACAACTTGCAAAACTTTTTTCTCTTATTTTATTGCACAGTTATTAGTGACATTTTGAGCTAAACAGAGTACACGATCAAAAAATTAAGCAAGATATTTTAATATTTATATATAGTATTTCATTATATTTTTTAAAATGTCTTCAAGAACCCAGATGAATGTATAGTATTCATAAACAAACTGTGATCCTTGTCTGCAGGTAGCACGGTCCTCTTGGGCACAAACATGCACAGTCTTTTAAGGTAACTTAATTCCAGGCACTTTATTGTTAAACTCCACCTCAGATACAGCAGCAAATGAAAAAGAAAAAAAACAGTAACACAAATCCCTATAAACAAAAACCTAGCTCGGTCTGAGCACTGACTAACATCAGATTCCCTATCTCTCAAGGGTTAAACTATAACTAAATAATATTTGGGTTCACCAACCTAGTGCCTTTGTCAGATCTCTGCACTCCACACTCAGTTACCATGTGGCTTCCATTCCTTCTAGAAATAAACAAAATCATCTCTCTTTTCCGCACTCCAGTGCTCAGAGCTAGCCTGCTGCTTTCCTTTCTGCACTCCCAGTGCTCCTAGCCAGCCTTGACTGCTTTCCTTTCTACACTCCCAATGCTCCAAACCAGCCTTAACTGCTTTCCTTCTGCACACCCAGTGCCCAGTCTCCTTGACTCTCTCAAAGGAGAGAACAGCGTCTCTCCTACCTGCTTCCAGGGAGGAAGCCAGCAATCCCCCTTTACCTGCCTAGCAGGGAGAGGGTTATTCCCACTGCTACAGCTGATTATCTGTAGCTGAGCAGTGGGTTGGAGACAGTTCCAAAAAACTCTGGCCTGGAATTTATTTCTCCCAGTTGTGTATAAACTGAAGAGTGGAGCATTGGCCCACCCTGCTCTCCAAATGCTCCACCCCAGGAGCCCATAACTAAACGTAGCTTTGTGTTGCACACCACACATACAACACGTACTTCCACTGGGGTTAAATGTTAAAGGCCTCTCTGCCTTCACTTTATCACATATCCTACTCCCCAGCACAGACCCATCGGGGCGAGCGGCCTTCAAACACAAACGTGAACATTCATATCACCTAAGGCTGTACCAGCCCTGACTAGCTTCTCAGTTACAGGAAGTGGCCTATTGTAGATGGCTGCTACCTTGCTCCCCTGTAGTTTAAGGAGCCCCCACCCAATAGGATAACCCAAATAGTTAGCCTCCTCTAATCCTAGACAACACTTAGTGTTAGCAGTCAAACCGCCAGCCCTTACATTATTCACAACTAACTGGACCTTTATCAGGCGTGCATCACAGTGCCCGTTTGAATTACCACATCACCAAGGTAGGCAGCTGCATACTCTCTGTGGGACCAAAGTATCCTATTAATCATATGCGGAAAGGGGGCCGGTGCTGCAAGCAACCTGAATGGCAGTACTTTATGTTGCCATAACCCCGCAAGAGTAGAAAACGCTGTCCTTTCCTTTGCTTTCTCTGTCAGGGGAACCTGCCAATACTCTATGACCAGGTCCAAGGTACTCAGATACCTGGCCTTATTCGCTCTTGTGCTACATGTACTATAGGGCATTTAACATTTACAACCTCTGTAACATACTCTATCTCTGCCGTGGGGTATGTGCGGGTGTCACCATGTGTACACACAATATTAATCATTTGTCTTATATCACATTTTTCTAGCTGAAGCAGAACACTTTTCAAAGTAGCCTCACTCCCTGAATCAATTAGTGCTTGTACACAATTCCCTTCCACCATCACCACTTTTAACTGTGCTGTAACACCACCACTAGTCACCACATACATCTTTAAGCAAGTCAATACAATCCTATGCAGAGTCTTTATTCCTACGTCACATTGTATTGGCTCTTCACTCTCAGGACAGTTATATGTAATATGTCCTTGCATGTGGCAGTTGAAGCATTTGAGTTTTTTCCTCAGTCTGGTCTCATGGCCGTAATGGCATTTTTTGGTAAGTTCTACCATCATAGTTATATTGTCCCAGGCTCAGTATTAGGTTGTCCTTTCTGTCCAGTTTCCCCGCTTATCTGGTTGCTAGCGGATCTAGGCTGAGGATCAATACTGTGTGGCTCCTTATCAGCCAAGTTCCTCTCAATCATCATCTGTTTCCACATCCACAGCAGCTTCTGGTTTGATAATCTCTCAATGTCCGAGTTATTTTCAAACGCAAACTTTACAAAGGCTTTGTGTGTAATTAACTTTTCTATATAACTTATACGTCCAATTCCTTCATGAGCTGAATTTTCTGGGTGCTCAACCTCTTCAAGACCTGGTTCTGTCACCAGCTCATCCTCCACTGGAACAGGTCCCTCCATGAAGGGCTTCACAACATCCTCCATCTGTTCTGTGAATCCCTGGGAACCTTCCTTGTTCTCTACAGTTAATGCTACAGGTCTCATCTCTATATCCTCAGAGGGTTGGCCAGGGAGGCCGTTGGCCAGGGAGCAACTTCCTCCTGCATGAATGCAGCCTTTGATCTTAGCTCATATATTTTTGTTTCCAACTCTTTTTCTAAAACCTCTTTATCTGTTGTTATGCCACTCAGAGCAAATTTGAGGCTTTCACGTGAAGCTGCAATGTTTTGATTCAAAAAAATAAACACTTGTCAACTTCAGTAATCAGTTTGTTTCGTTCTCCCTTCTGATTCTTCTGACCTTTCTCGCTTTGGCGCATGTCATCAGTGTCACCATCACTGCCTCTTGACAATTCCACTTTTTCCTTTAGTTTTGCAGGTCTCTTTACTAACTTTTTTTCTTTTGCTTTTTGCTCCTTGGAGGATCCAGCTGGCTTTTCACCCTCTTCCATTTTATCACTACTTTCAAGCTCAATTTCATCCTCCTTGCCTTTTAATTCCTGTTCTCTCTCTTCTGCATGTTTCTCAACAGCACTCTTTGCTTCCTCCATGCTTTTCAGCTTGCTAAAGACTTCTTCTACTGCCTCTGTCATCTTATGCAGGATGTCAGTAGCTTGGTTACGGGGTCCCTTGTCCCCACGCTCCCTGCAGGGGGCAATCTGCAAGATCTCAGTAAGGGCAGCTCTATTCTTCTGCTGAGCGTCCCTCAGGTTCTTAACCTGTGCAGCCAGTAAACGGTTGGTGTCTTGTTGTTTAGTGGTTGCCTGTACCACAGCCTTCAGCAGGTCCTCCATTATAGCACCAAGCAGGTAACAGTCCTAAAGGTACAGTGCTACTTATTTCTTTAACAGGTCTGCCAAAATAAAAGTCCTCAATAAGCAGACCAATGGATGACTGGCACACCCACAGACCATTAATGTGCTACACTGCTTGCATTCTCCACCATATTGTGATCCTTGTCTGCAGGTAGCACGGTCCTCTTGGGCACAGACATGCACAGTCTTTTAAGGTAACTTAATTCCAGGCACTTTATTGTTAAACTCCACCACAGATACAGCTGCAAATGAAAAAAAACAGTAACACAAATCCCTATAAACAAAAACCTAGCTCGGTCTGAGCACTGACTAACATCAGATTCCCTATCTCTCAAGGGTTAAACTATAACTAAATAATATTTGGGTTCACCAGCCTAGTGCGTTTGTCAGATCTCTGCACTCCACACTCAGTTACCATGTGGCTTCCATTCCTTCTAGAAATAAACAAAATCCTTTCTCTTTTCCGCACTCCAGTGCTCAGAGCTAGCCTGCTGCTTTCCTTTCTGCACTCTCAGTGCTCCAAGCCAGTCTTGACTGCTTCCTTCTGCACTCCCAGTGCTCCAAGCCAGCCTTAACTGCTTTCCTTCTGCACACCCAGTGCACAGGAGAGAACAGCGTCTCTCCTACCTGCTTCCAGGGAGGAAGCCATCAATCCCCCTTTACCTGCCTAGCAGGGAGGGGTTTATTCCCACTGCTACAGCTGATTATCTGCAGCTGAGCAGTGGGTTGGAGACAGTTCCAAAAAAATCTGGCCTGGAATTTATTTCTCCCAGTTGTGTATAAACTGAGGAGTGGAGCATTGGCCCACCCTGCTCTCCAAATGCTCCACCCCTGGTGCCCATAACTAAACGTAGCTTTGTGTTGCACACCACACATACAGCACGTACTTCCCCTGGGGTTAAATGTTCTCTGCCTTCACTTTATCACAAAACATATAATTAAAATAAATGTATAATGGTAACCTATTCTTTTTTGACTTAACATTTACATTTGTTTGTTTAACATTTTAGATTGTTTTATGTTGTGGATTTGCAATTGTCCTGAATTCAGTGCATCTCCTAGGGTAAAAAAATGAAGCATGCTACTGGTAGTTGAGCATATATATGTAAAGTGAGCCAGCATCCATTTATCTAAATGTTCATTTTTTTTAGATTAAAATAATTCTGTGTGTATATATATATATATATATATATATATATATATATATATATATATATATATATATATATATATATATATATATATATATATATATATATATGTATAATGTTAATGATATGGACTATTTTTGCCCGAGTAGACAGCCATCTCTCTATCTACTTTATCTCTTTTGTTCTTTTTTTCTCTTTGTCACTGCCATACTCTCATCTAATTTTTTTTTTTTCATAAATTATCCATTCTTTCCTTTGAAATTTGGTATTCACTTTATCATATTTGATAGTTTTCTCAAGATTGTCAAGTTCTTTTAATAAATTTGACACATTATCTTTCTCAAAATCAATAATAATCCTTATAAGGGTACATGAGCGCCATTCTAATGCTGTATCTCATCTTTGGGCATGGCATGAATGTTCAGTCCCATTGACCAGAGATGTTTCCATTCTTAGGTCTCTTGGGATTAATTACTATTTAAAGGAATACTACAGTGTTAGGAATACAAAAATTTATTTTTAACACTAAAGTGTCTCTCTGTCCCTGTGGTTCCCCGGCTCCCATCCATGAAATGATTAAAACCTCTTTCCTGATTCCAGCTCCAAAGTCTGACATCAGCCAGATTTGGTGAGCACCGCACATGCGTTAGGCCTTGCACATAGGAAAGCATTGCATTAGTGCTTTCCTATGACGTTTTGCTTGACGCTGGATGTCCTCATGCAAATTAGGACATCCAGCTTCATTTCACAGAGTCAAACTATGTGAAACTCTAGGAAGCACCTCTGTGGCTGTCTTATAGACAGATACTAGAGGTAGTCATAGCCCTGCAATGTAAATACTGCAGTTTACCTAAAACTGCAATGTTTTACATTGCAGGGCTAAGGGGCACAGGGGCACTGCATAAAGACTACTTCAATTAGATGAATTGGTTTGGGCACCCTTTAATATATATTTCCCTCCACATTTTTTTCTTTTGTGGACAGCCTTTCTAATTTGATAAAATATTCATCTATATCTTTAGAATCTAATGGATTATTACCAACTGAGGATGATGAATTAAACTTAGCCCCTCTCTAGGCTGTTTCAGCTCAGAAAGAATGCTCTCCTTGTGGGCCATATTTAAAAAGAGTGTTGGATGTATACAATTAAAGTAGGAAGAATAAATTGTGCACGTCAACCAAAATAATTACTATTAAGACACCCAATACACCAGTGGAAATGAATATTTAAAAAGGGTAATTAATTCACCCATTAAACACTTTGCCTGTAGATATAAAGATTACTTTAAATCTTCACAGAAATATACCAGAGAGCTATAACAATCTACAAATAAATAAGATAAAAAACAAAGAGTACGGATGAGGAGAAACACCGATAGTGGACATACGTGTGTATACAGCTCTGTGTTAAAATAGCACCAAATCCTGAATTATCGCCTCATTTTCAAGTCAGAAAACTCACAAAATACAGTCCTGGTATCCATGGGGTGGAAACTAAGAAGCAGAAACTTGATAAACCCAGACTGGGTATGAACATCGGGGAAATGCTCCGACAAGCACATATGCACTTGGGCCCAAGATAGCGGGCGACCTTGACGAGTACTCTGATTCCTCAGAGGACTTCTCGCTGGGGCTGGGCAGTACTACAACACCCACATTCAGTCCCTCGAAGTTCTGAATCAGCACCGGTGACAGAAGCAGCCCTGAAACACACTCTCAGAAAATCACAGCCCTTGAACAAGAGGTCCAAGCCCTTAGAAACCAAAAAGCTGACTTTGAGCAACTGATAGGAGGCGCCGCAAGAACCTTAAACTTCGAGTTATACCCAAAGACATACCAGAGGCGGAAGTCCCATATTTCATGCAAAGGTTAATGGCGGCCCTAACACCAAGGCAAGCCAAAAATGTATGTTCCTTATACCCAAACCATAAAAGGCTACAACCGCAGCACCCAGGGATGTGGTGAGCCAATTTCAAAACATCAAGAATAAAATGGCAGTTCAGGCCATACTGCAGGGGACTTCCACTTATAAATTTGAAAATCTGGAGTTATACTTTTACGCAGACCTGTCCAGCGCACACTGCAATGGCGGAAATCTATGCAACTTCTTACCACTCTCCTGCAGGAACATGGTATCCGGTATCGCTGGCGTCCTTCTCAGATCCTGCTGGACCTCCACGCGAACATTTCACACTCTGTCCATGATCTCCAGGGTGCAGCTGCACTATTAGGAACACTAGGCCTTCCACAGGCCTCCCTGCAACTAAAAGGGCCGCATGCAGCCACACAGGCCACACACACATGGAACCCAGCAACAGTCACCACATTCATCCCACAGAGGCCCTTCTTGGATGCGTATGCAGCTACCACAACCTGAGACCTCCTTGTACTCATTGGGCCGCTGCATCATGACCTCCTAAACCATCACCGACCAGAACTGTATATAGTTATAATGTTATGTTTATTACTTTCCTCATTTTCTAAAATTTCAGTTGCTCTCTTCATTGTGATATATTTTCCTGATTGAACGCAGTATGATCAGGCTGCTGGCCTTGGCTGGGGAACACCAGGCGGTTAGGTGAATTGTACAAAGCAATTGGCTCACTCACCCCCGATCTCCCTACTAGAGATCTACTTGCCTGCCTCGCATTAATGGTACTAGAGGCGTATAACAGATGTAAAACAACATAATCTAAGGGCCAGGTCCGACCCGCTACCTGACATGGGCTGCACATGAACCACAGACATAAGATCCACAACGGGTGGTTATACAGTCACTCTGTCCTTTTTGTTTTTATTTATTTATTTCAATGGTTTTTATTTTTTTCATAAGTCACTCTACCGCCAGTCGGTGGGTGGCTTTGCCAGCACAGGCCAGTCACCTACTGTAACCTATAGCATATATCCCTGCCCTAGTCTTATAAGACTGCCCCCAACATCCAGCGACTCCTCAGTTTTATTAGACTACTGTTGTCACACTTAACAAAATATAAAACCCTCAGCTACATGATCTGTCAATAATGTACATCTTGTTCCTATGCATGTACTTATGTATTATGTAATATAGAAACCCTCGAGGGCCATACGTAAGGAGAGACAACTCAATCAGCTCTAGTGACCAATTGTACATAATTAATACTTCACAGCACCATATACCACACACTTATTTTATATTGTGTTATATACGTAGTTTGCCAGACCTCGAACGCTGATCATATTAAACCTTCCAGAGGTCTGAATGGGCTGACTACACAGGAGTCTTTCGCTCACAGAGCGAGTGCACAGCCCACCCAGTCACGCGCCTACACCTAATTTCTCCCAATTTAATTTGTAGCGTTCAATTTTGATTTGTTCTACTCAGAGTACTGCATTTTTCTGTAGATCCACACAATATATGGTATTATTGTCAGTTCTTCAAACAGGTCTATTAGCCATCTAACCTAGCGCACAGCTGACAACCACTAGTTTAATTATACTGTGACCACCTCCTGCCTATGGCTAGATCTTTCTTGATGTAATTTAGGGCACCACTAAATGGTTATCTTATATGTTACTTACTATGCTATTTCATCCCCAAAAAAATGCTGTTACTCACGACATTCTCTGTGCTATAGCCAAAGCCAAAGCCAAAACGTCAAACTATGTCTGCATATCTGCACAACCACAATAAAGAATGTAAAAAAAACAAAACCAAAGAGTACTATTGGATGGACACCATTATGTGGTTGCATATGAGGCACTCAAAAAGGGGTAATTGTAGGAATATCTCTAACAACTGGGTATCTGCTTACTTATTTCTTTTTTCTAGGTTCATATAAATAGAAGTACGAAAAGGAAAAAAATACATAGTGAAAACTTGAAAGAAACTTGCACACTTAATAATAACTTACACAATGGAATCAGGAATATCGCCAATGTAGATTGGATCTCTACTAGCCCAGTCTCATGGCCCTTATTCTTTCAGAGAATGGAGTGGGAAAATGGTGAAGGAAGACATTTTGAAAAAAAAATATTTTGGACTAGCAGGTCAATGGCTAGTGGGTCTAGAAATAACTCTCCTAAAACAGGAGCATACATATATTCCTGTCTAAATCATTCTATTTCATTGTTTGATACCTTGTCTTAAAATATGGGCAACTGATCTTACAAATGGGAACCTGTACGATGAAGGGATGCATAATCAAAATAAATACCAGATCAAATAAATACCAACATCTCTCTCTCTGTACCCATACTTTTAAATACATATTCCTACCCTCTTCCTACTTCTAATAACTCTTTTATAGTTGTTAAAAAATACTGTAAATAAATAATTTATTCTTACAAAATCCAACACACTGCAATATAAACCAAATCCATTTTTGTTACCGAATGGAAAATTGCTTCTGACAGCCCAGTGGTTATAGTTTCTAAGTACTACAATAGAAATGAGAGAGTAAACAATGATGTCAGAAAACAAATGCTTACAGCAAATAAGATCTTGGATGCTTGGGTTAAGGAATGAAAGAAAGGTCAAGATAAGTAGATGTCAAAGAAAGGAGAGTAGAAGCAAGTTCATATGTGTGACAAATGGAAGTGTAATAATACACCTTTTATGAATTCATCAAAGCACCTAACCAGTAATTTAGGAGAATACATATAATTATGTTAGAGACGTAGAGTGCCAAGAAGGAAAACAACCAACAAGATTGATATTTAATTCCTGTTGGTCTCCAAAGGAGGGGAAATGTAGAAAATGCTCTAAACCAATAATATATATCTTCTACAATTGGTTGGGGAAAGCTCCCACCCTGGGCTGCAAATCAAATAAAATACAAAGGAAAAAAGAAAATCAATTCTAAAACATTAAACCAGGAGTAGATATATAATGGTTGATCCACTAAATAGTGGGTTGGATAAATTAAAAACAGTAATCAAAATTTAGCAGATAAAGTGATTATCATACAGTTCATAAATATGCATATAAAGAAATGTCAATTGTAAATAAATAATATGAGATAGTCCAAAAAAAGTCCAAAGTAGTCCACAATGTATTAGCTATGGATTTCATTACAAGGACACTCCTGCTATGATGTAAACTAGGAGATGACTTGATTAGCTGAAATAATATAGTATATAACTATATCCCATGAAGAATTTAGTATAAATAAATATGTAGTATAAATAATCATCAAGGAAGACAGGTTTTCTGGAAATTATATCCCAAATCAGATGGATCTAAAATAGAAATGACAGAGACATAGTGCTCTCTGTAATTGATTTATTTTTAAAAGAACGGATAAAAATACACTCACAAATAATGCAGACGTGTGGGCACAGCTTATAGAGAAATGCTCTCAGTCCACTTTCATATCCCCTCAAAATTCAATAAATTTGCCGTTTTTTCAGTCAGTCTTCCAAAACTGAAACAATGTCAATCAATATTCTTCTCTTCTTTTTTTAAGTCCCCAGACCAATTCCATTTGACCTCCACCAGAACACAATCGCCAAATCAGTATGGTGATCAGTTCAGGCTCAAATTAGAAATTCACATTAGTGAATTTAGCAAGCTATTAACAAAGCAGGAGATAAGTTATTCTGAATTAAACAGAATTTGCAATAAACAAAGTGTAAACATTAGAACAGTGCTCCTCAATCTTCTACTCAAGGAACATCTAACAGTCCAGGATGTAGGGATTAACTTGTTTAAAAAAAAAAAAAAACCTTGGACTCTAAGGTGTTTTTTCCCCCCTTTTTCTAAGCACCTTAGACCAGGCTTTCCCAAACTCCGGCCCTCCAGATGTTGCTGAACTCCAACTCCATGATTCTCAGCCTATCTATTTTATTCATAGAATCATGAGAGTTGTAGTTCAGCAACATCTGGAGGGCCGGAGTTTGGGAAGCCTGCCTTAGACACACACACAGTAATACCTATAGCCTGGACTGTTAGGTGTTCCTTTAAAGAGCGGGTTGAGGAGCACTGCATTAGATGACTCTTTACAGGAAATGTTTAAGAAGGCTGTGTAAGTCACATGCAGGGAGGTGTGCCTAGGGCTGTATAAACAAAGTGATTAAACTCCTAAGTTCAATTAATAGAGCAGTGAGTGAGATTGCAAGGGGCATGTTATATAAACGAAAAATGCTTCATTAAGCTAAAGTTGTTCTGGTAATTATAGTGTCCCTCTAAGTGTGTAGAATTCCAAGGGGTCTAAAATAAGGGATAGGAAATAGGAAATTAATCTCAGAATTACAATTGAACTGGATGGATAAGTATACACATTGTGACAAACTTACTTTCCTGTGTGTGTTTGTCCAGGATCTTTTGGCAACCGCACAGCCCTCTAGGGTAAGAAAACCAGGTCAAGACAAAGTCCAGTTTCAAAAGGGCCTCTGGCCTGTTTATTTTCTGTTGTTGTGAAGTAACAGGATACAATGAACAGCAAATCTTCTTTCTCCACAAAACACTTTCTTTCTCCTCCAAAACACTTCCCTCCCTTCACCCTGCTTTAACTGCAGTTATATAGCTGCTCACAGCCCCTACAGGTGAGGCTAATGACCTCGTTAGGCAGTGAGCCAGAGCTCTATGGGAAACCTGGGCTGGACTCATGCACAACCACTCTGACAGTGGGTGGAGAATCGGCCCACCCTGCTCTTCCGAATACTCCACCCCAGGGACCCAAATAACAACAGAGGAAAAAAACTACATTTAAACTTAACTTTCCCTGGGGCTGCATGTGCTTACCCACATGTCAGGATAGTGGCTGTGCAAAAGTCTGGGTGCCAGATATACACCCCTGACCACCATCCCCAACACTCTGTTACATATCCTCCCCCCCAGCTCAGACCTAGTGGGGTGAGCGACCACAGAAAACAAATTTTCTCGCGACAAACTGTCAGCATTTCCATGTTTAGACCCTGGCCTATGTTCAACCGTAAAATGAAATGGTTGTAAGCTGAGGAACCACCTTGTCACCCTGGCATTATTATCTTTGTTTTGACTCATCCAGGTTAAGGGGGCATGGTCTGTGACCAACCTAAATTTTCTACCCAGCAGATAATATTTCAATGAGTCTAAGGCCCATTTTATGGCAAGGCATTCCTTTTCCACTATAGAATAATTTTTCTCAGCGGGAGTCAGCTTCCTACTTAAATAAAATACTGGGTGTTCTTCACCCTGAATTTCCTGAGACAGAACTGCCCCTAACCCAAGCTCTGATGCATCGGTTTGGACAATAAACTCTTTAGTGAAATCCGGGGTTACCAGAACCGGTTGGGTGCACAAAGCCTCTTTCAAAGTTACAAACGATTTTTCTGCCTCTACTGACCACTTAACCACTAGTGGGGCTTTACCTTTTGTGAGATCCGTTAAAGGAGCTGCTAATGTAGCAAAACCAGGAATAAATCGCCTGTAATACCCAATAAGTCCCAAGAAAGTCCTAACTTGCTTTTTAGTGAGGGGGCGTGGCCAATTTTGTATGGCCTCCACTTTTGCTGTTTGGGGCTTAACTAGTCCTCTCCCAATCGAATAACCCAGATATTTTGCCTCTTCCAAACCTATAGTACACTTAGATGGGTTAGCAGTTAAACCAGCTAAGCGGATAGAGTCCAGAACTGCCTGCACTTTGGGAAGATGTGAAGCCCAGTCAGGACTGTGAATGACTATGTCATCTAAGTATGCGGCCGCATAACGGCTGTGAGGCTTCAAAATCCTATCAATCAGTCTCTGAAAAGTGGCAGGGGCCCCATGTAACCCGAATGGTAGCACCTTGTATTGGAATAATCCCCCTGATGTAGAAAAAGCTGTCTTTTCTTTTGCTCTGTCTGTAAGAGGTACTTGCCAATAACCCTTCGTCAGGTCTAAAGTAGTCAGGTACCGAGCCTTACCCAGTCTCTCTATCAGTTCATCGACCCTAGGCATTGGATAAGCATCAAACTTTGACACACTATTTAATTTACGAAAATCATTACAAAATCTTATCGAGCCATCAGGTTTTGGCACCAGTACTATAGGGCTGTTCCACTCGCTTTGGGATTCCTCAATAATATCAAGATCTAACATTTTCTTAATTTCAGCAGTTACAGCCTCTTTCTGTGCTTCTGGGATTCTGTATGGTTTAAGGCTTATCTTCACCCCTGGTTCTGTAACAATATCATGCTTGATAACGTTAGTCCTGCCCGGAACTACGGAAAATACATCCCGGTTTCTACCAATGAAGTCTCTTACTTCCTGTTTCTGGTGGGGGGACAGGGTGTCTGGTATATTTACTTCAAGTTCACTACTAGTCTTATCAGTGACAACTGAAGTAGTTAAGACCTCTCTGTCCTTCCAGGGTTTTAGTAAATTAATATGATATATTTGCTCAGGTTTCCTCCTATCGGGTTGTCTCACTTTATAATTAACTTCTCCAACCTGTTCAATAACCTCATATGGGCCATGCCAAGATGCTAGAAATTTATTTTCTACTGTAGGGACCAAAACAAGTACCCTGTCTCCTGGGTGAAAAACTCTCAGTCTGGCATTTTTATTATAACTGTTTTTCTGGGCATCTTGGGCTTTCTGCATATGTTCTTTAACTATTGGCATGACAGCCGCCATCCTATCTTGCATTTGAGCTATGTGCTCAATTACACTACGGTACGGATTGGATTCCTGTTCCCAGGTTTCTTTTGCTATATCTAGTAGACCTCTGGGATGATGGGCATATAGAAGCTCAAAAGGAGAGAAGCCCGTAGAAGCTTGTGGCACCTCCCTTATGGAGAACATTAGATAGGGTAGTAAGCAGTCCCAATTCTTACCATCTTTGTCAATTACTTTTCTTAACATACTTTTTAAGGTCTTGTTAAACCGTTCTACCAGTCCGTCTGTCTGGGGATGATAAACAGAAGTCCTAAGATGTTTAATTTGAAGTAGTTTGCATAACTCCTTTGTAACTTTAGACATAAATGGTGTACCCTGATCTGTCAAAATTTCTTTTGGTATGCCCACCCGGCTAAACATGAGCATGAGTTCTCTCGCTATTGTCTTTGCAGAGGTGTTACGTAGGGGTATTGCTTCTGGGTACTTGGTAGCATAATCCAGAATCACCAATATATACTGATGCCCCCTTGCAGACTTTACCAGAGGACCCACCAAGTCCATTGCAATCCTCTCAAAAGGTATTTCTATTATAGGCAATGGTACCAGAGGACTGCGATATGCCTTAAAAGGGGCGGTGTGTTGGCATTCAGGACAAGAAGAACAATAATTTGCAACTGAAGCGAACACCCCAGGCCAGTAAAACCTCTGTAAGACTCTTTCTCTTGTTTTTTCTATGCCTAAATGTCCCCCCAGGATATGGCTGTGTGCAAGATTTAGGACTGTATGTCTGAAGGGCTTAGGAACAAGTAGTTGTTTTACAACATCCATCCCCTTTTTCTCTACTCTATAGATCAAATCATTCTGTACCTCAAAATAAGGAAAAGAAGGGGCTCTATCTAGTTGTACTGGATCATCAGTTGAAACCTGGATATTTTTTCGGGCCTCTGCAAGAGTGGGGTCTTCCCACTGCGCTTTCCTGAAGTTAACAGGACTGACTTCTAATTCAGGGAAGTTAATGCCTTGATCCTGATCGTTATCGGTCTCCTGACTATCGTGGCCCTGGTCATCTCCTACTAAAGCTGGCCTGTGACTTGAGACTTCAGCCTTCCCTGGTCTTATGCCTAGTCCTTCCCATTCTATGTCAGAAAAAGGGAACACATTTCTAGAATCATTTGCTATACAATCATGAACTATTTTTCCTGTAGACCCCCACAAGTCTAAAAATTGGGGAAAATCTCTTCCCAATACCACATCATAAGCCAATTTATCCACTACACCCACTCTATGATTAACAGTACCGAAAAGGCTTTCAAACTTTAGCAAAGCTGTAGGATATTCACATTTGTCACCATGAACACAAATTATACCAATTTTCTGAAATGCATCAACATCGGCTTCAGGTACAAGGCATTTTGTTATCAATGTCGCCATACTTCCGGAGTCTAATAGAGCTCTAACCTCTTTCCCATTCACCCTTATGGAACATATCTGTGGATTGTGACTACAGTTGGCAACAGCAGATTCCATACAATTCAGCAAACAAGACAATTGTACATCCTGATTAATCATATTGCATTGCATCGGTTCATCAATCAAGGGACAGTCTCTAGCTTTATGTCCAGGTTCATTACACCGGAAACATTTCATATTATTAACTGTCCCCCACCTAAACCCTTTTCCAGGATTAATATTTCTAGGCATAAGCGTATGGGGTCCCTGAGAATATGTCTCTTGTTCCTCTGTGTCTCTGAAATCTTGAAAAATCTTACCAGGTCTTTCAGGAGCTGGAGTCTTAACTCTCTGCTTAGCCTTTGTGTTGTTGAGCCACTGTCTGTCATCTGCAGCCACATATCTTTCCACCAAACCAATTAACTCATCAGCTGTTTGTGGATCACTCTGACTGACCCATCGACGCAGTGAAGCAGGCAAGCCCCGCAGGAATCTGTCCATCACAAGAAGTTCCATGATATGGCTTGCCGTATTTATTTCTGGTTGTAACCACTTCCTAGCCAGATGTATCAGGTCAAACATCTGGGAGCGGATAGGCTTCTCTTGGTTGAAAGTCCAGGCATGAAATCTTTGGGCACGAACTGCCATAGTCACACCAAGTCGTGCAAGGATCTCAGCCTTCAATTTGGAGTAGACCCCTGCCTGTGCTGGTTCCAGGTCATAGAAAGCCTTCTGGGGTTCTCCAATAAGAAAAGGTGCCAGTATGCTTGCCCACTCACTCACCGGCCACTCTTCTCTCTCAGCTGTCCTCTCAAAAGCTAGCAGGTATGCTTCCACATCATCTGTAGGTGTCATCTTCTGCAGGTAACGGCTGGCTCTGATCATTTTAACCTCGGACTGCGTCCCATCCGAGACTCTGGTCAGTCCCTTGGTCAAAGCCTGTATCTCCTTCTGTATCATACTGGTGGCCTGATGTTGCTCCTCTCTGAGCAGGCGGTTTGCCTCAGCTTGGGCTGCCATAACCTGCTGGATCAAAGCATCTGTGTTGGCCTTTTGCGTAATTACCAGTTGCTGTAGGGCTGTAATATTTTCCTGTTGTGCAGCTGTAGCCTCCTGCTGTACGGCTGTAGCCTTTTGCTGTGCAGCTGTAGTTTGCAACAAGACTTTCACAACTTCCTCCATATTTCTACAGGCTTGTTTGGCTTCCAGTTAATACCCACAGGCTTCTTTAGTGCAGTGCCCGCATTCTCCACCATATGTGACAAACTTACTTTCCTGTGTGTGTTTGTCCAGGATCTTTTGGCAACCGCACAGCCCTCTAGGGTAAGAAAACCAGGTCAAGACAAAGTCCAGTTTCAAAAGGGCCTCTGGCCTGTTTATTTTCTGTTGTTGTGAAGTAACAGGATACAATGAACAGCAAATCTTCTTTCTCCACAAAACACTTTCTTTCTCCTCCAAAACACTTCCCTCCCTTCACCCTGCTTTAACTGCAGTTATATAGCTGCTCACAGCCCCTACAGGTGAGGCTAATGACCTCGTTAGGCAGTGAGCCAGAGCTCTATGGGAAACCTGGGCTGGACTCATGCACAACCACTCTGACAGTGGGTGGAGAATCGGCCCACCCTGCTCTTCCGAATACTCCACCCCAGGGACCCAAATAACAACAGAGGAAAAAACTACATTTAAACTTAACTTTCCCTGGGGCTGCATGTGCTTACCCACATGTCAGGATAGTGGCTGTGCAAAAGTCTGGGTGCCAGATATACACCCCTGACCACCATCCCCAACACTCTGTTACAACATGTTCAGGAAAAAAACATCAATGTTACTATTTCCAGACGGTCTGTTTGATTACAGGCTTCAATAATTTAAGATGCAGTGAGTACTTTCTGAAAAATCCTTAGCTTTGAATCCTTAGAGATTCTATATTTTCTTAGCACACTCTAAGTGTTATACCATAGTGGTATACCATTTTAAATTCTCTTTTGAACGTATTAGAAGATCCCCCCCTCTTCAGGTTTACCTTTAAAAAGAAACCTATGACTAAGGTCTTTGTATTCATGTCAGAATTAAACCATTTTTAGTAGCCAAGACCAGAAGCGTAACTAGAAACAATGGGGCCTCTGTGCAAAAACTGCCCTGCCCCCCCATGTGCCTCATTCTCCCTTTAGCCCCTCCATGTTTCTCATATCCACCCCCACTCCTTCATGTATCTCATTCCCCCCAGCCCTTCTATGCATCTTATACCCTACCTCTAGCCCCTCCATGTGTCTCATTCTCTCCCCCCATGTCCTCCTTATGTCTCATTCCCCTTCAGACCTTCGGTATGTCTCATTCTCCCACCTTCGCCCCTCAAGTGACTAACTTTCCCCCAGCTTCTCCATGTGTCTTATTACATCCCACTAGCCCCTACATGTGTCTCATTCCCTGCCCAACTCAGCCCCTCCAAGAGTCTAATTTCCTCCCACCCAGCCCCTCCATGTGTCTCATTCTCTTTTCTCCCTCACCCCTCTATGTGTCTCAATTCCCCCCACTCCTCCATGTCTCATTCCCCTGCCTCTCCATGTGTCTCATTCCTTTCCCCAACAGTCCCTCCATGTGTCTCATCCCCCCTACCTAGGCTCTCCATATATCTCAACTCCTCTACCAGGCCCCCCATATGTCTCATTCATTCCCCTGAAGCCCCTCTATGTGTCTCATCCCCTCCTCCCATGTGCAGTCTGCCTGGCCACGGTACAGACAGTGACAGGAGGGGAGCAGCACAGCTCCCCGTTAGTCACCCGGAAACTGCAGGCCCCAGGTGGCTGTGCCTCTGGAGTGACGGTCCTGGTCGCAACTGTGATCTATGCAGCCATTATAGTTACTGGCCAAGACTGTAATAAATTTACACCATTATTATTATTTTATTATTTATATAGCGCCGTCAGATTCCATAGCGCTGTACAGAGGGTGGACTAACAGACATTTAATTGTAACCAGACAACTTGACTTACAGGAACAGAGAGTTGGAGGGCCCTGTTCAATGAGCTTACATGCTAGAGGGAGTGGGGTATAGTGACACAAAGGGTAAAAGTAGCGGTATGAAGTAAGTTGTTAGAAAAATATAAGCTGAGGGCTTAGTAAGTAATTTTTGACCGTTGCAGGAGAGGAGTCATGGAGGGTGGAGGATAAAAACCTGCTAACAGTTTAATTGATATTCTTTCTTAAATAAGTGAGTTTCCAATGATTTTTTGAATGAGTGGAGACTGGGTGAAATTCTTATGGAGGAGGGAAGGGAGTTCCACATAAGAGGTGTAGCCCTGGAAAAATCTTGGAGGCAAGCATTAGAGGTGGGAGTACGGACAGATGATATAAGTAGGTCTTTAGAAGCATAGGGGCCTTGATGGGACATACTTGTGTATTAGGGAGGATAGGTAGATTGGAGCAGCATTATGTAGGGACTTGTAAGCAATCACCAGAATTTTAAATTGAGCCCTATATCTAACTGGGAGCCAATGAAGGGACTGACAGAGCGGGGAGGCATGGGAGGTGCGAGCGGACAGGAAAATGAGCCTTGCCGCTGCATTCATTATAGATTGCAATGGTGCAATCTGGGGACATGCAAGACCACTGAGAAGAGTATTGCAGTAGTCCAGGTGAGAGAGAACAAGAGCATGGACTAGCACCTTAGCCGCATCTGGGGTTAGATAGGGGCGGATGCGCGCTATGTTTTTGAGATGGAAGCGACAGGATTTGGAGATTGATTGGATGTGAGGGGTGAAAGAGAGGTTGGAGTCAAAAAGAACACCATGACATGGTTTACAATTCATGACAAAATTAAGCACCTTCAATATGTTTCACTATACCTAGTTTGAGAGCAATACCCAAGACAGGTCTTATTACCTAAGTTGATAAGTAAGCAGTCATTTAAAGCAGTCAGCCAAAGCCATTCCTTCTCTTAGAATCCAGATATCAAGTGTTTGCCTTGAAGAATCTCCTGATTACTCAGAGTTTGCAATTTTACACCTTTGTCACTGTGACTTATTATGCATATCAGTACTAGAAAGATTGTCAAAGCAAAAACCGACTTTAATGAAATAATGAACACGTCAAAAATGCATATCTGTTTTCTCTAAAGGAAAACATATGAGCCAAACATGCATGGCAAACAAAACACCTGGCAACAAGTGAAAATACTTTCATCAAGTTAATCATCAGATCCAAACATCAGACTAAACAATAACCAAAAAACAGAACACAGACACATGTTATACCTCACTTAGTATTTACTTGTAGGAATTAATTCACTTACCCAATGGGATTAAGGTTCATAAGTCAAATGGACAATGTTATGTAATAATATATAGAATTCATGTACTGCCACAACAAAACTGATCACAGAAGTTCTTTTGAAGTCTTCTTCTTGAATGTTAATGACATTCTCATATGAATTATATATACTATAACTTGCCATTTTTTCAGAATGTAGATGAATTAAAACTACTTTCTTACAACTACAAGGACTTTTTGAATACTTTTATTTTAGTGGCTCCTTAACAATCTTGAATTAGATTCTAATAACATTTAGACACAAAGAAAAACTAACAAAATGGAATGTTTCTTAATTTGTAAAGTACTTTGAAATTATTTTAATGTAAACAGCAGTACCAGTTAAATTAAACATGTATAACTAATCTAAACAGATTTTAATAGGATTAAAAAGTAAAATCAATTCTTCATCTATAAATAGACATAGAAAATATATGCAGTCCATTTATAATAACAAAGTAAATTTTGTTTTTCAGGTGAACCATGTCTTGGCGACAAGTCTATTTTCTGTCAAATGGAGGTCCTTGCACGATATTGTTCCATACCAGGATATAATAAACTATGCTGTGAATCCTGTAGTAGACGCAGTACCCAACAACCACCTTTCCTTACTGAAGCTGCTGAAACAGAAGATGAACTTATTTTCAATCCAAGTGTATATTCCAGGAGTGTTGAGACTCCTACAGTTGCAGTTCCTGGTAACGAAGATGCAGACAGGAAAAGTATTTTGAGCATTCTCTCTTCACCTGAACGTGATGACAGCTTTGGAAGTTTCTCTGCACCAGAAAATAAACCAAAATCATCTGATACAATCCAGAGAAGAATGAATCTAGCAGCAAGCAAAACAGTTAGATTTGTTTCTATCGCTTCTTTAGCTCCAACACAAAACAGCAATGTCCATCTATACAGACCTCCTGCCATAGTAAACACACATCATATAGCAGCGGTTAACTTAAACTCTACAGGTACTTCTCCTATAGTTAGAACCTCACGGAAGAATGACAAGTCCTCTGACAGAAGACGTTCTTTGCGGTCACCTACAATAGAAAGATGAATCTAAACATTGAAGAACTAAATGTTTTGAGGACACCATCTTTTATTCCGCTTTTGAGAAGCTCATCTCTCTGCAATTGTCAGCTCATTTCATCTGTATATAACAGGAAATACAAAAGTGCTGGATCACTTAGTCACTGGTTTTATGCTCCAACTATTCTGTTTTTTTCTGGTTAGCTTGAATTTGATGAAGAAAAGCACCAAAGATTTCCCAAAAGTCAACGATTCACCATTTTAATTTAATCAAATAAGAAATGTTCCTTGTACAAGCAGATACATAGCAAATGTTATGCTTTAGAGAATACTTGTTGAAGCATACAATTTTCAAACATCAATCGACTTCCTACGTGATTGAGATATATATATATATATATATATATATATATATATATATTTATATTTGATAGGGAAAATCAAACGATGCAGCTGTTGTTCAAAACGTTTTATGTTACGAAGTCAGTATTATTAAGAGTTGATTTGTACTGTTTAATTATTGTTTACCTTTTCTGTTTCTAGGTGCTACTTGATACCTATGAGTACAAGCTGCCTTTTTAACATTCCCTGGGTTGCACCTCGAAGCAGTGCTTTTGTTAAATTTATTGAGGATTACACTTGCATTAGTTTTATATGACATGATGTTCTGAATTGAATTTAATGTGTCATCATCTTGTGAGGCCCTTAATGAATATTAGAACCAAACGCAAGGGACAGCTTGACATACAATAACCTTGCAGTTTATATATTTTTTTTTTCTTTTTTGATATTGGGCAATTATTTTTTGTTGATGCATTGATATGAAGAAGGCAGAGTGGCAGAAAGTGTAGCAACTAATAAGTAAATGAGTCAGGGACTATTTATAAATATGTCCCAGTGTTAAATATGTGAAGTATACCAGATTTGGTATATATGCCATCTAACCATAGTTTGATGATTTAGAAGTGCCGTCCTTTGACTTTCAATACATGAAGGTTTTTGTAGGTAGGATAGGATATAAACTGCAGCCATTGCTGAATTATATTTCAGTATCAAAGAGAGAAAGAATGCTTATTTTTGTAAGCTTGAAGCTTTCTTCAAATGTCAGCTCAATGAGAAATGAATACATAATTGTAACTTTAAATGGCCTGTGTTTATTAAGATTCTTGTCAATTTGTTGATAAAAGAGGGGAGAGAGATATTTATTTCAACGTGAGTCACCTCATTTTTTTTTCACAACCACAATGCATCTGACTGCAATATTATACTAGTGATTTATACCAGGAATCACATTTTCACCATTATGCCAGTCTTACTCTCTCATGTAGCTGTAAAGTACTTGTATATAGAATATAAAACTGAAGATATTTATTAACAGGTGATTTGATAGACTTTATTTACGGGATATTTACATTTATAGCATTTCATTTCTTTTTTCTGCAACTATAAGTGTTACACATACTGTAAGTACATGCAACCCTTCTATGCATAGGTTTATAAGCTAATAAAATCTACTGTAAACAAAATATGGGACTCAAAGTATAAAAAGTAAGATTCAACTTTTTTCTAAATCAGAAATTCAAAAATTTGCCTTATTTTAATAGAAATGTATTCAAATTTGATACAATTTTTTTTTTCAAAAGAAAAAAAAATTCAGCTATAGCAATAAATGATACAAAGAAACATAACTAACTAGGTATTAGATATAGTAAAGAGATTAACATTTAAGTTTTAATTTAAAATAATTATAAATGGCATCTTGATAAAGCAATGGAATGTAGATGTTAATACAATTTTGTACATTGAAGCACATGGGTGTCCCCATGTAAGAATGTAGTAGTAGTCATAATAAACTAACCCTTTGACATGCTGACTTGACAGCTGTAAAGAATTGCTGTTGGTAAAATTGCAAGACTTTTGAAGATCAAACAAAAAATAGTTTTGATAGAACATTGAGACAACCCCTGTTCCTCAAACAAATATGTGTTTTAAATTCCCAAGAATTCACCAAAGAACAATTAATGAGGTGTTTTTTTAATACTGTATATCATCCAGATGTAGATATTCATTGTTATAAATGTCCCTGTTTATTTTGTTTATTTCTTATAGAGCTCTTTCTTGACATTTTAAGTGTACACTACTGATGCTGTTTGTTGTATTGGGGAGCACTTAGCAATAAAAAATACTTTTAACATATCAATCTGGTTTGCTTGGGTTATTATTGGGCTAATATTGAAGAATTACAGAGAAAAAAATCCACTTGATTTATTAAACTGTTGTTGAAATGTATGGTGTTATAGTAAATGTTCACTTGTATCCTTATGTTCCCTTTTTGTTTTAAATGCCATGTTCCGAATTATGTCTCTTTAAAGAAGACACTGCACTGCATAAATGAACACAAGTAATGTATCACACTTCTTGCACATGCATCATTTGTTTCTGTTGTCGGACATGTGCCACTTGTGGGTTTTATGTATAGACAGATAAAAAGACAGACAGACAGACAGACAGATTCAGCTTACACCAAATAAAAGTATTTACAATGAATATTCACCTTATTTACACATACCAAAAGCCCAGTCATAATTCATTAAAATAAGTCAGCATATTCTGCAGGTTTCCTTTCCTGCTTCCAAAACCGAGGGACAATATCTCACAGAGGTTTTGCTGGGGGGTGATGGGTTTTGAGACAGGAGGATCTCCAGCATATTTAAACACCAGACACCATCTTCTATGGGCTGAAACTTGAGTGGGTCATGCTCACTTTACTTCCGATTCTGATCCAAGAATTTCCACTGCATTCATTCTGATCAAGTCATGTATTCTTCTTGCCTCTACAGACTACCCAACCAATCTCCACTGAGATCCGCAGACTGAGGAAATAGAAACCGCGGCTTCACAACATCCAACCATGCTCAGCGGCTACTAAACGTAAGTCACGGCCAAGATAGCCGTAAAATAAAACATTGTATTTATGTGGTTAGCCCCTCTTTCATATACGTTCAGACTTTTCCATTCTGTCATTTTTTCAATATGTGAAACCTTTGGCTTTTTCATTTAGTCTCCCATTCTCATAATCAGGCTGGAATAAACATTTAGTCTTTTCCCTACACTGTTCTTAATCGTCTGTTTGCCCCATTCAACCAAATAAAATCACTTGCAGTATTGTAATCTATAGCATGCATTTGGCTCACAAACAGACAATTGACCTCTAGACTGTAAGCTTGTTTGAGCAGGGCCCTCATCTACCTATTGTTCCTGTGTCACTGTGTAATTGTCTCATTTATTGTAAATACACCCCTTTCATAATATTTTAAAGTATAATAATAACAATAGGTTTAAGTCATTTAGTGGCCACATGTCATATTACAGTCCAATAATTTCCATGAATCCCCCCCCCCCCCCCTACTTTTTTTTAACCATATTCTATCCATTATGTTATTTAATTATTTCCAATATGCAGACATTTTGTTATGTATGTAACATTTGGGTTAAATGATATGCTCCTCTGAATCTAGTTATTTTATTATGTGCTTTTATATTCCTAAATTCAAATACGGGTGTTATAATTGTAATTTCAGATATCGACCCATTACGGCCTACCTTATTATAATGGTTGTGCACAAATTGTCTCATTCTTCAAGGAATTCCTGCTGTATATGGTATGTTTTATTCTTGATATTGCAATTATTGTGAGTTAGGTATAGATTTTAAGAGGTATTCTATTTCAAATACATTTTCTATGTATCTTACAGGGCTAAATTACTATGTTAATTTTCTTATGTATAATCCACTCTAATGCGTACTCTAATAGTCCTTACCAATAGTTCACATTGAGGGAATAACATATGCATCAGTTTGTCAGTTTGTCCATTATCATTGGCTGTTCATTCCAGACTATCTTGGCAATCTGGAAGTTGACATTGTATCTCATGATAACACTGTACTATACTGTTATATTATAGGTAGTTGTTGTTCTTTATTGCACACCTGCCTGCATTAAAGGCTACCTATTTTTCAATAATTTCCCTTTCCCATAGGTCTCCTCAATTAGTCCATCCTTTCTACTTGTAGTCAAGACTAAAGACTACATCAGGTATGTATTTTATCCATTCATATTATCTGGGGACACACCACAGCATTATACCCATTCTATCATTCAAGTATTTTGTCTCTTTAGTTCCATGGATCTCAGTATTTCTCTATGTATAGGACTAATTAATATTAGCGCAAGGTACATTCATTTATCATCTCAATATATCCTGCCCATTACAATATACAGGGTTTACCTTTTATGACTATCACAAATAGTTTTTGGCCAAGATAGTAGCGGAATTGGCTCAGTTCAATATCCAATCTGACTGGAGTTATTTTGCCACCACTTTGCTGGGCTTAAACCATCGTCTTGTGAAATCTGAACTTCAATCTTCCACTCCACCAATTTGTGCCCAAATGAACCTATCCACCAGTCCTAACAGAGAGCAGAGGTCTTAAAAATAAACTGGTTAGACCGATAGTTTTCCTTGGGAAGGCACAAGTCTGTAATAATTTTAATGCGCGAAGTTGCAGCTTTGGCACCTGAGGACTCCTACATGTTTGTTCCCTTTGCTTTAGGGCCCATGCTAGGACTATGTATCCAAATCGCCTTTTCCTGAAGCAATGACTGACTATACCTAGCCTGAATTCTTTGTTACACCACAGTTGACAATGCCATACTAGCAATCTTGAAGGCAAGGGATGCAGCGTGGTAAGGCAAAACTGGTATTTCTAACGCCTTCAGATTGCTCCCCATAAATCCATCATTATGGCATATTCACGGTATAAAAAGTCTATATTATTTCTATACTTTCCTTACGTTCAGAGCTAAAAGCAGTTTATGCTATTTGACCTTTTTGCTAAGATACATTGCTGGCTCCTTTTAAACATCAGTGGTTGTCCTGTAGCCATTCACTATCTCGATTATTTCCTGGTGGTGGAAGAAGCCTGCAAAACACCACAGAGCATCAACAAAACAGTAGCCTTGTTTAATACACTAGGTGTTCCACTATGACCAGAGAAAACCATATGCCCCACCACCAATCTCACATTTCTAGGCATATAACTTGACTCTGTTACCATGCAATCCAGTTTACTGACAGAAAAAGTTTGCACTAAAGGGGTATGTACAACAAGGGATCTTCAATCTTTCCTTGGTTCGCTGAATTTTACAATGAGTATTATCAAACAAGGATGCTCCCTCATTTCACAATTCCTCAGCTAATTACCTAATCTACCAAAAAATTACAGCATAATTCCTTTGGACGATCAACCTAAAGCAGACTTATACATGTGGCAAAACTTTGTGTTGAATTGGAACAGGAAATCTCTGTTCATTCCCCCTCTCACAGACGATTCTCCTGTTATATGGACAGATGCCACAGCCCACGCAGGTTTTGTAGCAATCTACCATTGGTAAAAAGACATATTGCCTATGGAGACATTGAGTTTACCTGCATTTAATGTTACTTTGGCCCAATTCGAGATATATCCAATATTGGCTGCTGTGCTGCGGGGTTCCTTATGCTCAGGAAATGCTGTCAAATACTATTCTGACAACAGTGCTGCCTGCGAGATCATTAATAAAAGAAGGTCCAATGACTTGACTATTATGAGATTAGTCAGGAAATTGACATTGTTAGCTGCTACACATCAATTTTACTTGGTGTATGTACACCTTTCAGGTTGTCACAATGTTGCAGTTGATGCATTATCTCTATCTAATTAGCAGGTGTTCTGTCAAGTGCATCCCATGGCTCCAAGATACCCAACAAAAACCCCAGCTTATCAGGACCTCATCCTGGGTTAGCTCACCTTATGGCACGCATGAAATCACTTGCTGCAGCTGCCTTATTTACTATTATGAGACGTACATATTAGCAAGCCCTTGACATTTGTAACAACTTTATCCTTGAATACCACATTCACAATCCATTCACTACCGATACTATTGTAGCTTTAATTTATTTTTGCCATCTCAATCTAAAGTTATCCCACAATACAATAAAATATATTTAACAGGCTTACAACATACCCCAGCCAAAATCCTTCATGCCCAAATACCCTATAGAAAACATCCTCAAGGGCATTTAATAGTTAGATAGTCCCAGAACAAGTCAACGAGAGCTTAAAAAAAGATCCAGGTTCTATCTGATCTTCTAGACACTAAACTTTCGAAACACAGACAAATTCAACACTAAAAACATCTATGTATAAAGCTTTATATTGGTTTCTAAGGCCAAATTATTTACCATAGAAAAAGCTACATCAATGCCACAATGCCTACAAATCAAAGACTTGACAAAGTCAAATGATCATTATACGTTTACTTTACATCATTCCAAAATAAATCAAACTGGACCACCGCCGTCATTTAATACCATCCAACCAATAGCAAAGGGTGTCCTGTGATAGTATTTGACCAATTTTGACTCATACTCACAGACAAACCATGTAATACTTCTTGTTAAATGATAACACACTTTGCAAATCCAAATTCATACTATATGTAAGAATTCTATTGATAAGACTATGATGCAATCAGCGAACTTTCTCAGGACATTTATTTAGAATTGCATCTGCTTCCATAACATCCAGTAGGAATATACCTGTTCACACTATTAAAAAATTCGGATGATGGAAGTCCAGTGCATATGACCTATACATACCTTAACCTGAGATTGAATTGAGGAAAGCATTTAAAGAATTGTTTTTGTAATATTACGTATTCAAGTTTGTTGTGATTAACCCTTCTTGCCCTCTTTTATTTACAGGCCTACCTGAACGTTGGTTTTGGCCCACCACAAACTATTCAATACTATAAGTATATTTCTTGTCATCTTTCTTGGCTTTTGTCCCTGAACACAAATAAATATTCAAAAAACTAAAGTTCACTTGCATAGTACTCCTCCAGACTACTGAAGGTGAGGGAATGGTTCTCTGCAGGTGACAACCAAGGTGGGGGTGCTGTATAGAGACTTTGCTGTACCTCTTTTCCATTGCTTAAGTAGTATATCTAGATAGGATTACACAAAATTTCTGGCATATTATTGTTTCTATTTTTTTTTTTTTTTATTGACTTCATGACTAACAGAGTTGGCATAGAGACATGGGATATGCCTCATTGGGTGGAAACTTCATTAAGAGTTTTTTTTAACTGGATTTTTCATTTAAAAATTATTATTATTATTATTAGTAAGTGGTAAGTGTCACCTCATATGGTCATATGCATCTTAAACTTATGCCAAAGTACTTCTGTTGTGATTTTTATAGAATTACAACAGTTTAAATCCCAAGCCTTGCTGATGGCCAAAAAGGGGTTCATTTGCAAAACAATTTGTCTTCTCATGCTGGATCTCTAAAAAACAAAACAGAATATAAACCAGTTCTGATGGATATTACAGCCCAACCCAACATTCCAGCGATGGTCCTCAACATATCAAAGGCTCTCTCTGGTCAATAGTACTTGATGCCTGAGATGTTATCTTTCATAAATGATGACAAACAGGATTGTACCAAGGACAACAACGTTTCAATACACACACAACTTCTGTCATGAATGGGGTCAAAGAAGAGGTTGGGACATATAATTCAGTACAACATTTAATGTAGTAGAAAGGAACCAACTCTTTCTACTGTAGTTCAGGAAAAGGAAAGACAACATTTTGTTCTCACTTTGAGATCTTTACCACGTCTAGACTTGATAAAGGTATCATAGTGTGACTGAAATGTCTTTCCTTTTCCTGATCTAATAAAGCTATTCTGAGTTCCACTATACACAAATAAAGCTAATAAAATAATCTAGATATATTGCATGTGCAAGTGCACAACTCTGAGCTCTATGGAGGAGGCAGCAGGTCTCTCCATAGATATTGTCTCACAATACAATATTTTTCCCAAATCCATTGTTAATGACAGCTGGGGGAAGTGACAAAATGGATGGCAATAGCTCCACCTTTTGTCAAGTGGATGAAAAATATATAGGACCAAATAGTTATGTATTTTAGGAGAAAAATATCAGAAATAAAAAGAACAATTTCGGCATGACTTTAAACTTTAGTAGTTTAAATATATTGACATGAGTACTTTTTAAGTAAAAAAAAATAAAATAAAAAATATATATAGATATTATTTTAATAATAAATCATAGATAATAAATCACAATTTGTTTGGAGAGGTGTAGTGTCTGTATGCAAATAATACTTTATTAACTCAGATTTTCTACTGTTTTATACACCAGGTGTTAGTACTTTGAAGCTCTAATGGACTTTCCATTAGCGTGGGATGCAAGAAAAATCAATTGCAATACTTGTCCCACAGGAATTTATTGTGTTCATATTTTTTTACAACAATCTTTCCTGTAAAATGCAAGTTAAAGTTAATAGCCAATTATGTGCATTGCTTACTTCGTACACCCGAACAGTCCTTTATTATAAACTCAACAATCGTTTTTTATTTTTACATTTTTATTATTAAAATAAATTATAGGCTTGTAAGAATAACTAACACTTTGAGGTATAATTATTTTATCATGAAGGTTGGAACTATGCCTAATTCATATAATGAGCTTATTGTAATTTAGGGCTACTGTAGAATAAATGTTTTAAAGAATGGCTATGTCCAGTGGGTTTAGTGCCATTTATATTAAATTACAGCATAACAACAACATAAAAGTATAAAGTAAGCATTTTTTTAGCAGTAAAAGTGTAGATGGAAAAACTATCAAAGCTGTTAATGGGAAACACCAGCAGCTTTTAAGAAATGACTCAGAAGGTCAAAAAATAGGCAAGAAAATATGAAATATTAAAAATTATCATAGTGAAAATATTTCATTAAATAAAAGAATGAGGAAAATAATGTATGTTGTCTAGAGAAGCAGCATATGCTATTAAACAAACTAATAGCTGCAACTTTTAAAGGGGCAATATAAGCACCTAAACAACATTTGCTTAATGGAGTGTTTTTTTTTTGTATATATCATGCCCATGCAGTGTAAGTTGCTTTGTTTTAGCAGCCCTATTCAAACCTGTCCTGAATGTGACCTATGCAGTGTTTCTATGCATGAGGGATGCGTGGAAATTAAGGCCAGTAACAAAAGTGATTTAACTCCAAAATGACATAGAATTGAGCAAAGATAGTTATAGGAACCGCACCCAATCCCTTTTTAGCAGCCACCGGTGCTCTGGAGCAGGACCAGCAATCCCAACACGTCAAATACAAAGAAGAAGTATCCAGTCACTCAAGTGTGAAAAGAGCAGCACCGTTTCGACCTTCACAGAGGTCTTTGTCAAGCTAACACCACAAACCAAACATAAGTGCATATATAGCAAAAAGTACCACAAAAAATTAAACAATAATTCACTTAAGTGCAAATCATTTACAAAATGTGATAAATACAAAACAGTATCAATCATGCATAATATATACATCCACTAAGTTAGGGAATCCATAACTTACCCCTATGTGCCAAAAAGGAGGAGAGACCACAAAAAGTAAAATAAAAATAAACTAGAATAGAAATAAAACAATAATACATAAAGCAAGGATAAATGAGAAGATTGCATAATGTCAACACTAGTAAAAGTGCAAAAAGACAACTTCTGGTAAGCTGAAACGCAAGAGGGGTGCCTGGAACGCAGAAGTCCCGCCCCTTCCACAGATACCATAGATTTACAATTAAAATATCCGTTCATGCATCTACATGCACGAACAGATAAACGCAAGCGCACAACGGGCTATGAGTGAGAAAAAAAAGCTCCCCGTTCATGCAGCAAAACAAACGAAAGGCTCCCCACAAAGCAGCCGCACATGTGCACGACCGGCATACTCACCTGCATGCGTAGCAGCTCCAAGGGAAGCCGCCCACACGAAAAACTACACACAAGTACGCACATGTGCACAAACAGACAAAAGAAGCTTAATCATAAAGTATATATAAACTAATTGCAAATCATAATAAAAATAAAGAGGGTATAAAGAAATTAAAAGAAAAAATAAATAAAATAAAATGAAAAAAGAAAGGACAATAAGAAAATAAATAAAATAAGATAATGAAAGAAAAATATAAATAAATAAAAATAATAAAAAAGGAATAATAAATAACAAATAACTTAAGAATAAAAGTACTAAAAGTACTAAAAAAATGACTAAAAAAATACTAAAAATAAAAGTACTAAAAAAATTAAGAAATAAAAACAAATTAATATAAATAAACAAAAAATAACTGAGAAATAAAAGAGGTCAATCTTCCATTAAGGCACAGAGGGAAAAAACAAAACAGTACATCATAATTACATGTATAATCAGTAAAATAAGTACATTATGAACATAGGTGAAATAGAATTAAGCGAACACAGAGTCTGAATCAAAAGTAATCAATAATAAGGGACAATCGGATAGACCAATGACAATAATACCATATTCATTAAATCACAATGTCTAAATCTATACAAAACATGAATAAAGTATAAAGTTCATTATTCTGTGCAAAGATAGTGAATAAATTAGTACCGCTAAGTGAACAAATAGTCCACATACTAAAGTGCAAAAATTGTATGTATATACATGCTGCAGCGACAAAATTAAATAGAGTGCATATATAGGTATAAAGTGAATAAGTGTCAAACAATATGTATAAAGCGACGAAGTGTAAGAATAGTCAAATATATTAACAATTGTGTTGTATAAAGTATCCTATGTTATCTGTAAAGTGTAAAAATATCATTACAAATGATTAAATACTTATAGTGTAAAAAGACAAATCTCGTATTAAGTCCAAGTCAGAGTAGTCCCAAAATAGATCCAGAATGTTCAAAACAAAAGATTAGGGTGAAAGAAAAACCAGCACCAAATTTTGACCCGGAAACCTGTAAAATACAGAAGATATATAGATTAGGCTATATTTAGCCAATAGTCATAAAAACAATAAAAGCAACCATAAATTAAATAAGCAAAGACAAGTCATATTCATAATTTAAACCCTTAGGATATAGAGTATCAAGTTCCCGAATCCAATAAGCTTCACGTAATAAGAATCTCTTATTCCTATCACCCTTCCTTGGTGATTCCAAAACCTGTTCTAAAATCTGGAACCTTAACTGGGAAACACCAAGTCCATCTTCCAAAAAGTGTGAGGGAGAGGTAAATCAGTCAGTTCAGTGCGTATTGTGGACTTGTGTTTAGTAAACCTAATTTTAAACTTTTGACTGGTTTGTCCCACAACCACAAGGGCACTTTAGTGCATAAATCACAAAATCAGAGTTACACGTCAGAAATTGTTTGATCAAGTATTTCTTGCCACTCAAAGGATGACCCCGTATCATAGAATGGCAAGATATACAATTGTAACATGAGAAATTACCTGGTTTAACAGTAGTTGCAGCATCTACCTTAGTGACAAGAGTTTTAACTAACTTGTCCTTTAAAGAAGTGCCTCTCTTAAATGCAAACATCGGTTTATGCGCAAATTCAACAATATTGGGATGACAGTCAGTGAGAACATGCCAATGCCTATATAAAATCCTACGTAAATCATGGGAGTATTTTACAAATTTAGAGACAAATTTCAATCTGTTCTCATTCCGCTCTAATCTATGGGGATGTAAAAACTGTTCCCTATCTTGATCTTTCATTTGGTCAAGTTAACTATTGAGTAATATCACAGGATAACCACGTTCAACAAATCTGGCAGTCATCTCTCTAAGACGCATCTCAACTAGATCCGAATTGGTTACCAGTCTTCTCACTCGAGTGTACTGACTCTTGGGGAGGGCTTTAAAATTGTGCGCTAGAGAAATGAAGCAATGTGTTCCTATCCATCTCTTTTCTATAAAGATCAGTGACTAATCTACCCCCATGCTTCCTAATCAGAATATCCAAAAAGGATAATATAACCAAATCATAAGTCATAGTGAAAGCGTGAAATTCTTTAAGGGACTCCAATGTGCCACTCCACAACACCAGTATATCATCAATATAGCGCCACCACCTGGTGGCAAATTGTATAAACAAATTGTGAGGATAAATAAATTTTTCCTCCAACTCTGACATGAAAATACTGGCGTATGTGGGTGCCACATTGGAGTCCATCAAAGTACCCTTTAGCTGAAGAAAAAAACGATCCTGAAAAAGAAAGTAGTTATCTTTCATGACCATTTCCAAAAGTGCCATAAGAAAACCAAGAACCTCATCCTTAAATACCAATGTTATCAGGGCTGCTCTGGCTGCTGCAAGTCCTGCACTATGTTCAATAGATGTATACAAACTTGTAACATTAAAGGTGACAAGGATTAGAGTGTCAGTAGTTGTTACCTCCTCAAGCTTTAACAACACCTCAGTCGTATCCCTTACACATGATTTGATATTAATCAAAAAAGGTCTCAAGATGTCATTCAGAAATCTGGCCAATGGAGAGAGAAGAGAACCAATCCCTGCCACAATAGGCCTACCTGGAGGTCTAGTCAATGATTTGTGGATCTTGGGAAGAGTGTACAAGGTGTGGTCTCTAATAAAAACTTAAACAAATCCTTGTCTATAATCTGATTATTTAAAGCCTGGTTCAATAGTGTCTCAATTTTAGATTGTAGAACCACAGTGGGGTCACCTGATAGACACTTATGTCTCACTATCTCCTAATTGTCTGAAGATTTCATTGACATAATCAACTGTGACCTAATCAACTGTGTTTTGTTACTATAGTGCCCCCCTTGTCTGCAGGCTTAATAGTTACATCCTTGTTGTTACTTAATTTGTAGGCTATCTTCTCCTTTTTAGAAAAGTTGGAAAAACTTGGGTGGTACCTACGTGCCCGATTGCCCAACATTATATTGTTAATGTCCTTTTTTACTAAGTTTGAGAAGACCTCCACAGCATGATCCACAGAGGGGGGATCAAATGTGCTTCTATTCTTAAGCTTTGTATCACTAAGCTTAATGTCGGCATCCCTCTGGACTGCAGGGGAGGAGAAAGGTACCTGGACTTTATCAAAAAAAGGTTTTAAGTTTTAGGGAATGTAAGGAACGGGTTAATTCCAAATCGATCTCCACATGTGTAGGAGTATAAATAGGACAAAAAGTCAAACCTTTAGAGAGAACGGCAAGTTCATCTTTCGTCAATTCGACTGTTGAAATATTGATTATTGTAGTTTTTTCCTTTTTGGTCCCAATTTCTTGTGGTCACAAATTGCTGGTAAGGTCCAATTTCTTGTAGCCACATAGAAGTGAGCAGTGAGACTTCAGAAGCATGACCTATACACCAAAACTGCACCACTAGGCTAATGTTGTTTTAGTGACTATAGTATTCATTTAAGTAATGTAGCTGTATAGGAGCAGTTTAATGTTTAAAACTGCTGAGCTAGATGTATGATTTGCAGAGTGTGTTTACTAAATAATGAGTGGGAGAAAGATGGAGAATGAGTGCATTTCAATGTAATGTGTATTATTAGATAATAATAATAATCTGGGGTTTTTGTAGGTGTGGTACTACTGCTGGTGCAGCAGATGCAATGTCTCTGGGTCCCACCATCAGGAGAGGGAGAGTATTGAGGACTCAAGCTGAGTTGAAAGCAGACCCGGGCTGCTTTATAAGTATAAAACAAGGTCCTATGGGTGGTACCAACCAGAGGATTCGGAGCCCATTGTTGCATTCTCCTAGGCCTGCCCTCTTCTCACCTCTAGAACACAGGTTGCTTTCCTCTGGTATGATGTAGTAAGAATCTCCTTCAGCCTACCTGATGTTTAAATTTAGGTCTGCAGTACAGAAAGGAGCCATCCCCTGTGGTGGCTAAGTAAATCAGCCTGTATAAAGAAATGGAAGAGGATTGGAGGCCTGATACCTAGCTGAAGAGGGAGGTAAGTTCTGCTAACTTGGTTCCTTAAATGATCAAATTCATTTAATTGGTCTGCAAAGTTTCAAGCATGTGGTGTATTTGAGCTGCATGAGCAGTCTATGAAATGCACGGGGAGTGTCTGTAAAGTTTATGGAGGTGTCTGTGAGTTGCATGGAATGTGTCTGTGTATTGCATGATGTGTGACTGTAAGCTACATGGAGTACATGTCTGTTAGCAGCATGGTGTGTGCCTGTGAACTGAACAGAGTGTGTCTGAAAGCATGAAATTGCATGGAGTGTGTCTGCACTTCCTATGGAGTTAGAGATCATTGTCTAGAACAGTAGGGGCCTGTCACTTCCTCCCAGTGCACAGGACCGCGCAGGAGAGAAGAGGAAGGGGTGTGGACTGGGATCCCCTAACTCCCAACAGCCTCCGGCACCCAAAGGATAGGAAACTGGAGGGTGGGTATAAAAGTGTAAATTTTGACCAGCATGTATGTCTGTATGTGGGTCAGTGTGTTTCTGTGTATCTCTATCTGTATGTGTTTCAGTATTTGTATCTTTGTTTGTCTGTGTCTGTATGTATGTGTGTGTGTGTATCTGTGTGTCTGTATGCGTATTAGTTTGTATTTTTTCTCTGTGTCAGTGTGTGTATATGTGTGTCTGAATGTGTATGAATATGTAAATATATATATCTGCACATGTTTCAGTGTGAGTGTCTGTATATCTACATGTGTGTCAGTGTGTGTATCTGTGTGTTTGTGGTTCTGTATGTGTATATGTGCATACATCTCTGCATTACAATGTAAACTCTAAACACAAATACACACCTGCAATAAAACATTAAAACTATACACAAATATACCTCTGCATTCAAATATCAACACCAAATAAAAAAATAAAACACACAAACATATCTCTGTATTAAAATACCAACATTGTATGCAAACTCACCCTTGCATTCAAAAAACAACACTACACATAAATACCTACTTGCATTTAATTGAAAATACTACTTACAAACACACACCTACATTTACTAAAGAATATTCCATACAATAACATGCTTACATTCAAACACACAAACACTGCTGAGGATTGGCAAATGGTAGATCCCCAGCTGTCAAAGGATTGTAGGAGTTATATGACAGATGGAAAACTTTGCTATACACTGTTCCTTAAAGGACCACTATAGTGGGAGGGGGCCCTGAGGGTGTGGGGGGGGACCTAACCACCCTATAGTGCCAGGAAAAAGTTTGTTTTCCTGGTACCATAGTGCTCCTTTAAAAGTCTACCTGATTGAGCAAAGTACAGGGTGTGCCTGGGCTCGTTCCTTCTTTCCAGTTTGGGAATTTACCTTTTGGCTAAACTTGCAATGGGAAGACAAAAAGATTTTTGCACCGGGGCCCTCTCTACATTAGTTCTGCCACTGAACTGGGGGGGTAGAGATGTTACTGGCCACTCCCACAGGTTTCAGGTGGGTGGTATTAAAACAAGGGAGAGGTTTAAACCCATTCAGCCTAGTGGGAGGGGGGCCCTGAGGGTGGTGGGGGGGGGGGACCTAATCACCCTATAGTGCCAGGAAAAAGAGGTTGCCCCAAAACTCCTATATATATTTATAATACTTATAGATTATAACATTTTTGATACTTAATAAATAAATAATGAATAATTTTAAATTCACAAAAGATAGTTCTTTTGTGGTAAATTGTTGAACAAGAGGCTGTATGCTGGCTCAAAATGTATTTGGTTAAAGCAATATAGTCTCTTGTTGTAGGGTACTGTAGATAGGCTCAAACAGGATCTATAATGGAACCTCGATATGTCTTGTAGGATTTTCAAACTATGCGCATCATTTATGAAATACAAAAGAAAATATGACCCAATAGTGCAATTCTTAACAAAAATCAACTCTCTCTCTTCAGGGATAGTAAGTGATACTCTATAGTATAAGAGGAAATCAGCTCAACACGTAAAGTGGAATACCCTTATTTCCACAATAAATCTAAAATACTAGAAAAAAATGTGCTATAGAATATACACCAACTAGTGGAGCGCTACATACATGTAAAATATAAAATGTAAGTCTAAAAATGTATATACAGTAGTGGAAGGGTCCACTTACCTTATTCATACAATTATACACTTGGGAATATATACTTGGAGATATAATACATAGTCCAGATGGTCTATAGCAGCAATGGGTGGTAAGAGCAAATAACTAGAACCACTCACATGGACAGGAGCCTATGTGGTATTGGCTCCATAAATTGGACCATTTTGCTCTTTGGGCAGCAACACACCACTTCCTCAGTAATGATCCTCCAAAGACAAAACAAAACAGCAGATCACATGACACCGCCAGTGCATCATGATGCAACTTCCCATGTGCGCTTGGGGGAAGGTCTCGGCGCCGGTCGGGGGGGTGGCCGTAGGACATCACAGAAAAAACTGTGCGTCAGCCTCAACCCCTACGGCATCCCGACCTAAAAATCCCCATTTTGGAAGTGGGTACTGGGAAGGGAAAAGGGGGGACAGCGAGTGGTACTCCCTTTACATAGGAGCTGTACAGCTCCAAAATAAAAATATATATAGGGAAACAAAAGCTTTCCCCCAAGCGCACATTGGAAGTTGCATCACGATGTACTGGCGGAGGTGTTGCACGATCTGCTGTGCCACGTCACTTCCGCCAGCCGTAAAAGGAAGTAGTAGGTGGTTTGGAGTGACACCCCTGACCGCCAATGAAGTCCAATCCAAGTGATTCCCTGTATATGGGGTGGTTCCTTCTGGTCGTGGAGTGCAGATTTTGCGAAAGATACTACACGTGACGTCACTTCCGCCAACCACGAACCGGATAGGATGCCCTATAATCTAATACCTCTGAACCATCAATGAGAGTTTACCAATTGGACATTTAAGGGCGCCAAATTGGATTACCATATGAGGGTTTCCCAATCACAGGTGCTTCTAGACCATGCAAGAAATTGAAGAAAACCTGAATTTGTAATTGGTTAATTGCACATCATGTGACCCCAAAGGGGAGGACCCATACAAGTTATTGAACATTTAAAAAGCAGAAGATTCCTGATGCTACACTACAGCTGACTGAGGAAGCTCATAGACCAGTGAAACACATTTTGGCTGACTTTAGACATTTACTTGGACTTTTAACTGTATTTGTTTTATCCCTTTATATACTTAGTATATTTTGTTTTTATTCTACTATAATAATTTTTACCAGTTACTCCATCAAGTGCTTAAGCCTCCAGGAACCTTATTGGGGAGTGCCATCCCAGAAATTTGGCACACTGCTGATCACCTTAAAGGCTCTTAACAAGGTGAGCACAATGCTTATCATTTACATAATAATCAATTTGCACAGTACTACACATCTGGTCTATTTCTTCCCTTGTTTTGTCTTTGGAAGATCATTACTGATCCCAAAGAGCAAAAAGGTACAATTTACGGAGCCAATACCACATAGGCTCCAGTCCATGTGAGTGGTTCTAGTTATTTGCTTTTACCACCCATTGCTGCTATAGACCATCTGCACTATATATTTCTTTGTGTTTTTCTCTTTTTATATATCTCCAAGTATATATTCTCAAGTGTATTATTGTATGAATAGGGTAAGTGGACCCTTCCAATGCTGTATATACATTTTTATATTTACATTTTATATTTTACATGTATGTAGCTCTCCACTAGTTGGTGTATATTCTATACCACATTTTTTTCCAATAGTGCAATTCGGCTGAAATAATCTTGGTGTATTGGATAATACAATACACTCACAAACAAGGAGCTTCTAATTCAGCTCTTAGTAAAGGCTTAGAGCGGTATGATCCACGCTCACAGATATAGCTGGAAAGGAATAATTATCCATATTTTTCAATGGATATACAGTTGTACTATAAGTTATACAAATAATAATAACTATAATAAGTTGAATACATCTAAAAAATAACAAATACCTTTCTTACTTCAGAAGTCTTCAGTCTAAATATATGCTAAATAAAAGACTTCTGAAGGTAAGTTTGATTTTCTTTTTACATGCATTAGATTTATTGTGCCCCTCTCATTATTATTAGGATGAGGGGTTGGTAGGATTTCTTTTTTTGTGTGTGGAAGAAATAGGTAGGGCCATAAGGACCCTACCTGGTATGGCAACAGGCTCAAAGTGCTGGAGGTGGAAAAATGGCATGTTTACCCTGTTATGTCATTAATAAAATCCAAATCTCATATGTTGTGGGGGTTTGGTTGAGTGAACAATTGTACATCTGCCCCCTATTTCTTTTACTAACCCCCTACTGAACTCCTATGGGTGGAGGAGTGGACAATGGTATGTATACCCACAGTGATCATTTTCTGAGCCTTCATGGCTGGGGGGCACTGGAAAGTCTCTCCAATTTACTAAATAATAGCCCCACCAGCTGCCTGTTGGTGTGGACTGAAGGGGACAGGTGAGTATCCCTCTGGTTAATTTTTAAAGCCCCCCTCACCTCTTTTTAATGAGGACTGTGAAATGTCCTTTCCACCTGCAGGCCACAGTGTGGGCACAAGGGGTGGTTAATAACTAATTTATGATAATGTGGGGGTCATATTGGCCACTATAGGCTTTCTTTCTTTCTATATTTTATAACGGCGATATCTGACAGTATGGTCTGCAAATAGACAGTCGTTGAGCCGGGAAACATACCCAACACGAAACCAGACAGCATGGCACAAAACCAAGCTAATCCTGGGAAGTTGTAGTGACAGTGGCTTTGGCAATAAAACTTCTATTAAGCTAATATATGGGTTTAAATCCTCCAAAGGTCCCACAGAATTCCATGGAAGTATTTTAATCTTGTATGCAATTGTTAAATGAAATAAACCATATTATGCTATACTGTCTGGTTGATTGTTTTTTGCAGTAACATGCATAAAAAGGCACAAACGGTAATTTAATTCACAAGATACATAACAAATTCCTTTTTTTCTGCATGTTACACATTTCCACTGGAGTGTTACATGCACTTATGACAAAACCACTTCAATCCACGTGGTTATTACATTTCTAAGAATTTTTAATATGTTTTAATTTAGAAGGTTTTTTTTATTAGAACTGATTCAAATATTAATTTTATATTGAATGTAGAGTTGGGTGTATTTTCTGATATTTAATAAAAACAGTTCACACCTGAGAGATGCTTTGATTGTAAACATTTGGGCTGTTTGTAATGGTGTATATGTTTGGGAGATACAAAGGTGGGAGTGAGTTAATAATTTGTTGTACATTGAGCTGGGTTTAGTCCTATGTTTCATTGTTTATTCATTATAAACCTGCTTTTGCTTGGGCTAATCCTTCTTTGGAAAGTGACAGGCCCATTGTCTGTATTTACTTTATACTGGCAATTAGAAAAGTGTTTGATCCCTGTGGGAGAGTTACGAATGCAGCCAAAACTTTAATGAAAAAACAAGCGTTCTAGATCCCTCAGCCCAGTCCAGCCCCTCAATGTTTATCATTCCCTCACCCCCTCCATGTGTGTCACTCCATCCTCCTCACCCCATCCATGTGTGTCATTCCCTCCTTCTCAGCCTTTCCTCCTTAAATGCTTGTTTAATGAAAAAACAAGCGTTCTAGATACCCCAGCCCAGTCTAGTCCCTCAATGTTTATCATTCCCTCATCATGTAGTATGCCTGTCCCCTAGATGCCCATTTAAAAAAAATTAAAAAATTATCTATCCCATGTAAATCATCATATACATGTATGTATATATATTTTTTATATGTATGCATGTATATATTTCTGTATGTGTATGGCTATATTTGACATCTTTTCCATACATGTATGTATTACGTTTTATTGTTTAAATAATGACTTTAAATTGATATCGTACTCAAGGTCTGTAACCAATACATAGGAATTTGCATTGACATTTAAGAGTTTTAAAAGACTACCAGGTACTCATAACAAACATTTTATTCATGGACAATTTAGGTAGCAATACGGCAGCTTTTTTATTAAGAGGTTAAATGAAGATGTGTGATTATCAATTAATCGAAAAATATGGTGCATTCCTATATAGCCCTCCGCCCATCTTTTCTATTGTGGCACTCCCCAAATGAACTAATTTATATGAACTGCCCGCGGAGCTAAAAGATCAGAATGGAAAGCAGTTGGAAAGCAAACGTCATTATGCAAGCAATGTGATGGCATCATTTGGATAAAAGACATCGAAATTATCAGACAAATTTATCGACCATAGTAGAATGCATATGCACTTTATATGCACTTTGTATTTTGCCTGAATAGCACTGATTTGTCCCTGAGAAAGTCCCTGGGTGGGCTGAAATGCGTAGGACCAATGTGTAGGACCAACCTTTGTGATCAGGTTACATCTGCTTATACTAACTTTGATGTAAGTCAATAAATTTGCATTGTCCACTTTATTTGTTTGCCTTTTATTTGGATTGCACCTTGTCTCTCCTTATTCTGAGATATTCAAAGCTCGTAAAAGATTGTGAACAGATCTACATCTACATCCATTATACTGAAGGCTCTTTTATCTTTTACAAATTGTGAGTGGCCATTTGGCGCATACTTTCATTATAATTTGGTCACAAAGTTTTGCACTATATTGTGCCATTTCTTCACTGACAGGATAACCCCTATTTTTATACATGGATATCTCCTGAGGGAGTTATTCAAGAATATAAAGGAAAGGGAAAAAAGGATCAGCGCTCACGGGTCACAACAAACAAAGGCAGCTCATCTAGGTTAATGGGACTCCCTCGCAATTAAAAGGTGTGTATATAGAAAAAAGGAGAAAGGTTGCGGTAATAATATATTTATACTTACGATTGTATGTTACAATATATTTATACTGTTATAAATATATAAAAAATGTATATAGAAGGACTGTATAAAAATATATATAAGAAATAATCAGGATACTAGAAGTAGCATATAAAAAGATAGAAATGTCCATAATAATGTCCAAAAATGTCCCTGCCCAACATGGAGTCCCTGTCACGTGTCCCTGGGATTGATTTCCAGTTCAGTAGCTCTTATTGTTATTTATGAGCTCCATGGTTGCCATATCACTCTGTAATGAGGGTAGTGGACCATATCAGTTCTTCCAGAATATGATGGTGTTCTACTTTGTCAAGTAGGTAAGTTAGTGAAGGTATAGTAGTTGATCTCCAAAAGGTAGTGATCGCTAATTTAGCAGCGACGAGGATAAAAAAAGATTATAGAGTATTTGTATTTTTCTTATGGGCAATGTCTAGCATGGAGGGGATATCAATAGCATCTGACCTCTTTAATAAGTGTTCGTACCACTCTCCAGAAAGGTCATATATCAGCACAGCACCTCCAGCAACAAGCTGGAACTGTTGGGATATACCTATGGATGTCAGCTGGGACATTGCACCATCTAGAAATCCGTTTATAGTTTGCTTCCAATTAAGAAACACTAGGGTGGGAGTGAGAAATGCTATAGAAGATCTTATACCAGTCTTTGTGGTCAATGTGGTCATTCCAGAAGCATGGGATGTTTTATCGGTTGAAGCAATTTATAACATATGAATAAACGTTTTGGGATCGGTTTTGTGCCAGAGCATAGGATTTCAAATTTAGATTTTGTACGAAGCCAAGTAGAAGGTATCTGCTTCTGTACAAAGTGTTTCAGCTGTGCCTACTGGAGCATTTGTAAGAGATTGTGGTGGGCATTTGGGGAGAGGTCAGACGATTGTCTTGTTATGGTTTGATTGTCTTGTTATGATATACAAGCAATTAAAGATTGTATGCACACAGGTGTCTAAGGGGAAATGTAAGACCCTTCAGTCCAGTTTACAGTAGAAAACCCCACCTCTATCTCATTGTCAGATTACAGTAGAAAAATTAATAGTGGTCTCCCATTAGCCCAAAAATTTTTATAAATACAGATTGATGTTGCTTAAAAAAGGATCCAGTGTCGACATTAGATATAGTATTTTGGAAAGAGTGTTCATAGTAAGAATGTTCACTCTACCAAGCCATCTGAAATGTGGTTGGTTACATTTTGAGATCTGTTGATATCTCTGCCAATAAACATGGAAAATTAGTGGGGTAAAAGAGTTTGGTCGGGTAAGATTGACACCCAGGTATTTAAAGGATCAAGGCAGGTGTCATATGTGCAGGTATAGTTAAGTTAAGAATTTTGCTTTTATCTATATTGGACCTAAAATTAGACATAGTGCTAGATTTCTCCAGTTCTTCCATCAGTGGAGGTAGACAATGTTCGGGATGGGATAATGTAAATATAAGATCGGCAAATTACAATACTTTTGTTTAAGTGGGGAGGAGGAGGTGGTATCCAAGTTGGGGTCTAAGATGAAGTTTGTATCTCCTCCAACTATAATGTCTCCAAATCTATGTGCGTTTGCTAATGTAAGGATCTTGTCTAAGAAAATATGTTGGTCGGTATGAGGTCCATATATATTAATTAGTGTATACTGGTTATTGTTGATTATGCATTGGAGAAGGAGAAATCTCCCATCTTTGTCACTTATCTTTTTTTATTAGTTGGAAAGAGACTTTTTTGTTAATTAATATTGCCACTCCCCGTTTTTTGTCTTATATGTGCTGTGATATCCTATAGGAAAATGTTTGGAAGGGAATTTTGGGTAGTTTGTTGTTTGGAAATGTGTCTCTTGATAAAAGGCCACATGGGCCTTATTATTTTTTGCTTCCTGGAGTGCTATTCTCAGTTTATGCGGGGAGTTCAAGCCCTTGACATTGATTGATATAATATTAAGCGTCATGGCTCAGGGGAGATTAGGAGCTGTGGGTTGCTGCAGCATTGTACAGTGAGCCCAGTGTACTAAAATGGCTTGGATGCCCATTTGGGTTTGTATAGGCATTTTCCATGTATGGTCTGGTAATCTATATGGTCTCTGGGTCAAGACCGCTCGCCCTTTTGTAGTGAAGTCATGTATAAGGTGGATGTTGATCATACTTTGAGAATCTGTCATTGGGAAAATCATAGAAGGGAGAGGAGAAATAGGAACAGTGATAACTTAAAACAAAAAGCAAACTATATAGAATGTTGAGGTCTCCATTTCGAGACCTGGTAGTCTTCACTGCCAGCAGGCAATAAAGCCCACCTTGGGGGAGTCTTTCCCTAGTTTACTTGAATATTACACTTAATCTAGAAACCTATAGCACAAGTATAACATTTTTCATTGTTGGCATATTCCCAACTATGTCAAGGCCTTATAGACATATTCAGGTTAGTACTAGCCTAACAACCTTAGACATTATCTAACACCTTTTCTAACAGTAGGGTTAACTTCAAATCTATTCAGAGAGTAATCGATAATACATATACAAAGGCACAGGTACAGTCTGTGTGAGGATTAGAGATATCACCAGAGGGCATCTAGGGCCCGTGTGCTTTAATTGTGCATAAGTCACTTAGCTGTAGCTGCAGTTTTCCAATCGTGGGGGATCTTCATCGGAGAAGTAGAGAGTTGGCGTTTGGATGTTGTCCCAGTGGAGGTCTCCATTCTCCATGATTTTCCATTCTGTCAGTTTTTCTCCATCTTCTGGGCTAAGTATATGGTGTTCCACGTCATTTCTCCTCACTAGGATTCTTGCTGGGAAGCCCCATTTGTATGGAATGTCCGCTGTGCGCAGAGCTCTTGTGACTTGCATAAACATTTTCCTCGTTGCCAGTGTGGTAGCTGACAGGTCTGTGTATAGCTGGATATTCTTGTATTCTTCTGGAAATACTTGTAATTTTCTGGCTGCTTGCATGAGTGCCTCTTTAGTTGTATAGTAGTGTACCCTAGTAATTGTATCTCTCGGTAGAGTGGATGTCAGGATTTTTGGTCTTGGTAGTCTGTGAATCCTGTCCAACAAGGGGGCTGATTCTGGAATATCAGTTAATAGCATTTTGAACATTGCTAAAGTGAATTTCCCCAGGTCAGCCGGCTTGATGTCTTCTGGAATCCCGCGGATGCGAATATTGTTCTGCCTATCCCTGTCTTCGTGGTCGGCAAGTTTGAGTAGTATGGAGTTTAGTTTAGTGTCCATGGTTTCATAGGCCACAGCCACGTTATTATGTGCGGATATGAGTTCTTCTGTCTTTGTTTCTAAATAGTCAGTGCACTTTCCGAGTGCGTGAACATCTGACCTTATTTCTTTAGCCAGTTTGGCGAAGTCTGCTTGCAAGGAAGTTTGTAGTTTCAGCAGCATTTTTTTGATTGAAGAGTCCGTGGCTGGGATTATTTTCGTCGATATGGATGTTTAATCGCTGCGGCCGGAGCTCGATGCTGGTGAAGCAGGTCCGTCGACGCCATCTTGTGTGCGACGCTGCGGTGATTGCAATGCCACAAAATGCAGGGATGCTGGTTTTATTTTTGCTTTTTTGGCAGATCTTTGTGTCATCTCGTTGAGGGGGATCTCCTGGTGTGCTAAGATCGTTTTTCATGCTGTCTGTTTAGTATAATCGCTGTATTTGTCTGACTCTCTCTGGTAGCTGATTGTTCACGCGTCCATCTTCTTGAACAGTCAGGCCACGCCCCCAAATGACAATACTTTTAAGTTATGATGTGAGCCTTGGAAGCCCAATATATTGAGGCGAGTTCTCACCACCTGTAATAACTTTTCAACTGTCAATATAAACAATAGGGGGCACCCCTGGAATTGCAAAGGGCTTGAAAAGTTGGCCATTAACTTTTGGCCGGGTTGTGGCATCGGAATAGATAGCAGTGATCCAGTTGGGCATTCTCTGGCCAAATCCCAGCTTTCTCAGTGCCATCATGAGGAACGGCCAGTCCACCCTGTCGAAAGCTTTTTCTGCATTAATTGATATCATGAGAGAGGGGATTTTAGAAATTTGTGCCAAATGGATTACATTTATAATTTTGGTAGTGTTATCTTTAGCTTCTTGCATCAGGACAAATCCACACAGATTAGGGTGGACTAGGTCGGAGCCTCATGGCTAGCATTTTGGCTTACTCAGCCATCTTATCTTGGTTAATATTACAGTTT
>OW240917.1:175391749-175467816 GCA_933207985.1 Pelobates cultripes
TTGATCAGCTATGCTTTTTGAGTATAGGAATACCCCCCACCCGTATGTACCTTTGCTAGGGGGCACATTAGAGATGGAGCCAGTTTTTTCAAACTTTTTACAAGTTTTACAAACAAGTTTTTTAACGCTGGATCCACGTCCCATTTTGGAGTAGTTTAGCTGGTTGGTTATTCAAACTACCCCACAAATGCATATAATTTTTAAAAGAATACACTGTGAGGCATACATTGAACCTTAATGTGGGATAATTTTTTCGCTAGTTTGTTCCAGGTGTAGTGGTAATGAGCAGTTTTTAATGTATGTTTTAAAAACTTTTTTACGCTTGTTTTTAAACTTTTTTTAATTTTTTTATTTTAGTCCTGTTCCAGGGTATTTTATAACAGAAAGTAAACATAAGTGTTACATAAGTCAGGAAAGGGTACAGGGAAGACAGTGAGTCAGTATGGAAAATATGAAGACAGAAAAGAAAATATAGTGTAGTATATTCTATAGGTGGTGAGGTAAAATAAGAAAAATGCCACTTACATTTTCTGGAGCTTATGTTCAGCTCCAGATAGATGTGCCTGGGAGGTATGATCCCCACCTGTGGATATGTCGCTCAGCATGTTTCCTTGTAGATGGTAGGTCAGGGTCAAGTGTCAGAGTGTCGAGTGTTCACATGTATTTCCCTCCGAATTGCAATGTCACAGATATTCACCAAATACATAAAATGAGAATATAAACAGAAATATAGTTACTTTGCAGGCTGATCGCCTCCAGTCCAGCTTTGCTCTGCATAGGTTCTTGGTATGTATTGCGTCCATGATAGCCCACTTGTCTTTGAATAATTGGAAACAGAACAGGATGTCCCGGTAGATCTGGGGAGCCTGTGAGCGTCCTCCACCTGTACACTGTTAGTTTGAGGTAAGATGTGAGACAGGAGACGTCAGAGGAAGTGGGGTAGTTCGCCGTCGAGGATGGACTCTGAGATGCCTCTGATTGAGTTTGCAGACGCGCATCCTCCATGGTGTCCAATCGGGCATTCATAGTCATGAGCGGCCTGCAGGTGTCTGATCTGCTCTGCTGGATCTGCATGGTGCTGAGAGAGGGAGTACACATCTTCCTCTGTTGCTTTTACTCTGTCTGAGACAGCTGTCAGTTATCCCTGTAACACCGCCAGGTCAGCATAGAAGAAGGTGTGTATGTGAACCTTCAGGTCCATGATGTCACCTTGGCTGATGGGCAACCTTTGTCTTGAAGGTTCGTCCTCAGGAGCTCCCAAAAGGTGACTGGCAAAAGCACCAAATGCTCTGGAGCTATTTTGGGGGTCCACGTATGTGGCTGGTCAGAACTTTACACCGGTGGTGATACCACTACACTGCGTGGGTCTGATCGCTATTTGGACAACTTGGGCGCTCAGATTAGGGGTATTCAGGGATATAGGACATGTGGAGCTATTTTACTGTATTGAGTGTGTATTTTGGTTTACCAGTTATCAACTCCATTATCTCCCAGACACAGAGAGACCTGGGTGGGGTTATGTGGAATACAATGGAGACCCCATGCTGGGGGTCTGTGTATAAATTCTGGGTGCCTTGCCTGAATAAACCATTTCATTTTCACCCTTCACTTAGTCTTGACTTCACTCAGTGTGTGGATGGACCAGTTATACAGAAGAGCATAATCACTTGGAGCTGTACCCAGGACCCTGTTATAGGGCAGAAAGCTATGGAGAGACCCCAGCCAAGCTGATGCGGCTTGGGGCTGAAGCACTACAGGTGTCTTGGTGGAGAACTAGGAAGCAAGCTTGACTGAAGTACACAGTCAGGGTGCCAGGCGATCTGGTCACAAGGATGTTTTCAATTTTATGGTTTAATAATAACATTTGAAATTTAATTGTAGAGACTGAGTCTTGTGATGTGACTAAGTTTGCTACTTCCACAGATATGTTAGTATAGGCTAATAGGGCACTGTTTTGTTTTTATTTTTTAACTGGAGATGGTCACTGATGCTACAGACAATGTATGGGAAAGCTTTGACTCCTCACAATTTTTCATTAATAGAGGATAGCAAAAAGAAACATTTTATAATCAACAATTTAAAAAAGGCCATTTTCTCACTTAGCATATAGATTTTAATTAGATATATACTTATCTAATTTTGCCAAATGATATTGTTTAGCCTTTAAAGCTTGGCAGTTAGGCAATATTGCAGCCATTTTTGTACTGCATCATACTGGGCAATTTTGTTCTGGTTGTTTGTCTTGCCTGAATTTTTCTGTGAACAAAATTCTCACAAGCCAAACAGAAACACAGTTTTGTTGTTTTTTTTTTTTTTTTTACAAAATGATGCGGCCAAAATACATTTTTCCGACGTGCATAGATCTAATACATTTTAAGCATAATGCCTTCCAAGTAGTTACAATCACTCCTATGTTCTTCAAAGGGAAAATGGTACTTTACCAACAGCAAAATTACATGTGCATTATCAATTATTCAGTCTGGAACTTTAGCAGCAATTAGCAGCGGTCTGGAACATTAGCAACTTTAAAATTAAACAAACCAGCTTCAACAATTTAAGAACTAGCCAGTGGACTTCAAACCAAAAATTAGAAGCAGATGCAGTTATTTCACATCTGTCTAAAGAATCACGTGTAACACACTTGTAGCTGTGCTTTCAGGATTTTACAATAAATTCCATTTGCCACAGCTGCCATTTTAAATAGATGCTACAGATTATTAAATGCACAATTAGTTCAGATAATTACTCACATTTTCTTTTCACCTACACTTTGTGATTGAGCAGTACCATTTCATTTTAAACAGGCTGTTCAAAATATGTCAGTGATGACTCCTCTTAAATACGGCTAGTGAGGTCATTGCTATATATAACCTTTTTTATTCACACCATGTCAGCACTGACTACTACTGTAGACTACTACTACAGATATTCCATGAATAGCCTGTTTAAAAAAAATACTGATGATCTATCAAGAGTCAGAATAACAAAATAGATCTGTTTTTAAAACCATCTTGGTTATTAAATTGCATTAATTGAATTATGTTAAAATTTTCGTTTTTTCACAGTCATATTGTTTTTTCTTCTTTGTTATTTTAACGTGTTAAACAACTACTTTCTGAGATTGTCTCTCAAACCTTCACATACACAAAACAGTATGCTGAACGAATTACTTTGACTTGTCTTTTTCTCACGTGGCAGTATTGATACTAATAAACATAGGGCCCACCCATAGAGCAGGGGTTGTCAAAAGGTAGATTTTCAACTGTTTTACAGACTCCATGAGGCTTTACCAGCTGGTGGTGTACTACCTATGGCCATATAGGCATTAACCTACCCTTGCAGTACCTATGTGCAGCTGACAACAGTTTAAGTGGATTGTTGTGTAATAATTAAATGGGTATATAATTGGGTGGGGATTGGTGATTGTGAATTGGTATGCAACTATATGGGTGAATAGGCTTAGTGTCTGAGTGGAACATTGGGGAACATTGGGTATGTCACAAGGTGAGTAGGATTAAGTGGGTGGCAGAGTGAATGTGACAAATGTTAAGGCTTGGCCTGCAGTTGTGGGAGGGGCATGGTACCTATTTAAACCCCCATAGTCACCTTCCTCCGTCCCTTACGTTTTTAGCGACTTGCATGTCCTGGGGCCTGCTATATCCACGCTGTCTCGCTGGTCCTCGGTCCTTCTGGGCTCCGCTCTTCCTCTTCTTGTTGTCCCTGGCACTCCGAGTTTTCCGTGGTCCCTCCTGTCATTTTTTCTGCTCTGTGAGTTTACTTACCCTGCCGTCGCGCCACGGTCGCAGTCCCGCGACATCTCTGCGGTTTGGGTATCTCCCCTTCCCCCCCTCTAATCCTTTTTCGCGTTTTTCTTTTTTCATTTTTTATTCGTGTCCTCCCGTCGTTTGCCCGTTCAGGAGTTTTTATTGTTTCTGTTCCTCTTGTTGGTCGGATCACTTGCGCTTGTTTTGCATTCGCCTGTTTCCGGGTTGCAGCACACGTGCGTTTGGCATTTGGACGCCGGCTTTATATGGTTAAAGGTACATAGAAACAGTTTCTGTTGGGCTGCATGTGGCGCTGGTTCACGGCTCATGTATAGGTTTTCTCAGTCAAACTCCTCACACAACTTCATTACATAAAGTATGTGATTTGCGTGAGAAACCATGAAGCAGTTTCATACTGATCGCTGAAAGAGGCAGATCTGGTTACATGAGAAGGCAAGGGACTCACCTTGCAAGAAAACAGAAAGGGGAAGCTCAGCTGTCAAGTTCAATCATCTTCAGTTTTTCTTATCTCCACTGTAATAAACCCACAAATAGGTGGTAGACTGAACACCCTCATGTGTTTTCTGAACATACACATTCTTGCATAGTTTCATCACAGACTCCATGATGAGTGTTTGCCATCATAGTTTGAAACTAAACAAACCATGAATAGCTGGCTGCTAAAACTCCTGTCAGAGTCCCAGGTACAGTTATGCATGGTACCAGATTTCACTTATTCCATCCTCTGCAGTCTACTTTTAACTAATGTCTTTTCTTCTGCCTGTGCACCCTTGTCTATGCACTAAAATCTAAATTATATATATATTTTTTTTTTACAATGATGTTTCATTTGTTTTTTCCAATGCATAATTCTCGGGACGGGAATACACATGCAATCCCTTGGAAGTAAGGAGGAAGAGACACATGGAGTGCTTTACCTGTTACGCGATATCGCTTTGATTTCCACGATCTCAGAATTTTCCTACTCGTGATTTCCGGCTTGATAATCGTTAGGGTCTACGGGGGGGATTTTCACTAATCAACCACAACCAGATTTGACACTTTCATATTTGCTTACAGCACTTTCATATTTGCTTTTTTCTCGTACCGCAGTACATCCTGAGTTAGCTGTGGCTGGCTGTTAGGGTCGTAGGTGTCCACTAGTTGTAATTCCCTCTGGCTTCTTCGCCTTAGATTAGTGGTCCCGCGAGGCCAACACCCATCCTCATACACGGAGGTACTACGCCCTCGGGCCAAATCATAGTTAGTCGCCTCGCATTGTCGCATAGAGAGGGCCTCACCTGTCACTCCCATTCTATCTTATGTTTACCTGTCACCGAGAGGCCAACACCCTGCCACAACGTTCAGTGGCCACGTTGTCCCCTTGCGCCAACTCATAGTTAGAGCCTCTCACGCTGCTTGGCATCTAGCAGGGCCTCACTTGTCACCAAACCTAGTTTTTAATTGATTCGCCTTTTTGGCATTAGCTAGTATGCCAGCACACGCACTCGCGCGCACACACACACACAATGCGCACGCTCACCCACTCACACACACACATTGGGTCGCTTATGCTCTGTTTTTGTCTTTTCGCGCTGTGGAGTTTCGGCTACTCCTACCTTCTTTTCGTGTCCTGGTCTCTTCCTTGATTCGCTGCGGTTCTCGCAAGTCCACCTTTTCGCTCTCCCCGGCAGCCTTTCGGACGGCCGAACTTTCAGCGTCTGTCCACCCTCCACGGGTTGCGCTGTTCCTGGAGGGGGCCCCGATCTCCTTCTTCTCCGCTGATGTTGTCTATGGAGCGGTTTCGGATGGCAACTTGGGTACCTGGCGTCTGTCGCTCTGGCTGGTTCCGAGCCGGTCTTCCTGCATCTTTTTTTCATACGATCTCTCCTGGGCCTCCTCTACGCCTTCCGCATGGCTCTGCCCGCGGCTTCTCCCGTAGCTGCTGCTGTTCCCTGCATTTTTGAATTTCCGCTCAAACGTCTGGCTCTTTCTACTGGCGCTTGCGGTACGTGTTAGGGCCTTCTTCTCCTTGAGGGCCTTTTCTGTTGCTGTCTCTTTTGATTTTGTTGTCTGCGGTTGGTTTTTCGCTTTTTGCCACCTCTAACTTACATCAACTCTACCTATCCGGATTACAACTTCACATGTTGCACGGGTTTACCTTTCATACGCAGTTTCCATGTCCGCATACCAGTTTAGTACCTTACACAAGACATTTCCGGTACCCGGGACAATTTTTACATCTTACGGTTTCCCCATCTGCTTCCAATTTTTTTTTTCAGTCTCTATCAGACCTATTGGTTGCCTGTCCTTTATGAACCAAGCACCAACTTTTACATGTAGGGCGATATCTGCTTGATCCAAGGATAATCTGACTGCCATTATGGGGTCAAGAAGGAATTTTTTCCCAGCTTGTTGCAAATTGGCAGTGCTTCAAACTGGGTTTTTTCGCCTTCTTTTGGATCAACCGTTTAAACACAAATGTGAGGAAGGCTGTATTTGATGGGCACTAGTCACTTTCACCTTGTGTCAAGTTGATGAGCCACTATTCTTGCTTCCACAGTTTTTTGGGTCCCACATACTTTCCCACAGCCACCATGTCCTTCTTGCAGCATTGTCTTAGGAAGTCTCGCCATTCATGCAGCCTACTGATTACCCTCTCTACCCCCACATTTAGTCTACCCTGAGGGGCCAACACGTTTGATATACCTTACTTACTCTGGTACAATTAAGAGCGCTGGTTCAAGTGCTGGGCTACTATTTCCCCGTTAGGCATTTACCATACAGCTAGGCAAACCGGTTTTGTTGATAGTTTTTTCGTTTCAGGCAGGTACCCAATTTTTGCCCTCTTTTATTACAGGCCTACCACAACGTCGGTTCCGGCACACCTCAACCGACTTATTTCCCCTACGGCCTTATTTGCCCCTCACACAAATGTTAAGGCTTGGCCTGCAGTTGTGGGAGGGGCATGGTACCTATTTAAACCCCCATACTCATCTTCCTCCATCCCTCACGTTTTTAGCCACTCGCATGTCCCCACCCTCCACTCCCTCTATCTCTACTTTCATTACACCTCATGGGTGGGCCCTCTTTTATTACAGGCCTACCACAACGTCGGTTCCGGCACACCTCAACCGACTTATTTCCCCTACGTCCTTATTTGCCCCTCACACAATTTATGACCTTGTATATATGGGTAGCTAACCAAGTATGTGGCAGGGTGAATACTGCAATGTGTAACAATATTGTTGGGTTTAAGTAATTTACTATGTGACTAGGTGGGCAACCAGGAGAAGGTAGGTAAGCTGATATTGCTCTAAGTGGGAGATTAGATAGGGAACTGTTGGGGGTGATATGAGTGTGTAGGTTGGGGAAAATATGCCTGGGTAGCTCATTAAGTGGCTTGGTAGATACAACATATCTGCATATGCAATCACCTTTCAGCAGGCATAATTCAGGTGAGGAACGCAGGATAGCAGCATTTTAATAGAGTAGTAGGAAAGGAATATTTTTGAATGCAAGTCATCATCTCAAATGCTACTAGTAGATTACAACATGTACTCACATGCACTTCAAGGGTGTCTATAGCAGAGGGAAAATATAGGGGTAGATACCATCTATGGATTTGCCTGCTTACCTGGTCTGGTCACAACAGTAGCCAGCCCAGTATTTAAAAGAACACTATAGGCACCCAGATCCCTTAAGCTCATTGAAGTGGTTTGAGTGCATATTTCCAAGTCCCTTGGGTGCCATGACCCTGGTCTGGGTGCTGTGTGTGGCACTGTCTGTCTGTAACTGCGTGTGTGTGACTGCCTGTAACTATGTGTACCTGTCTGCCTGTGACTGTGTGATGCTGCCTGTTACTGTGTGTGACTGTATGCATGACTGTCTGGCTACGACTGTGTGTGATTACCTATAACTAACTGTGTGCTTATAACTGTGTGTGTGAGACTGTCTGCATGTGACTGTGTGTGACTGTCTGGCTGTGACCCTGTGTGTGTGACTGTATCTGTGACTGCCTGTAACTGTGTGCATGACTGTCTGCCTACGTGTGTGTGACTGCCTATAACTATGTGTACCTATCTGCCTGTGACTGTGTGATGCTGCCTGTCACTGTGTGTGTGACTGTATGCGTGACTGTCTGGCTACGACTGTGTGTGACTGCTAGTAACTGACTGTGTGTGTAACTGTCTGCCTGTAACTGTGTGTGTGACTGCCTGTAACTGTGTTTGTGACTGTCTGCATGTGACTGTGTGCATGTGACTGTCTGCCTGTAACTTTGTGTGTGGGGTGCAGGGGTTTTGTATTGGGACAGGGGTCTTCTATAAGGGGATTTGAGCAGGGGATTTGTGGAAGGGAAGTGCAGGGGTTTTGTAGGAGAGGGGCTGGACAGGGGATGTTTAGAAGGAACTGACAAGGCTTTTACAAAGTTTGTGCAATATATAAAAAACAAAGAAAACATTCAAACATTTTTGCAGGTTTTTAATTTTTTTGGAGGGGGGGAAGGGGGTGCCAAACAGAGGATCTGCCACAGGTGCCAAATGCTCTAGGTACACGCCTGGCAATAATTACTATCCAGGGTTCACTACACCTCTAGTGGGACTTCCAGGTCTTTAGACTACTTTAGAACACCTAACTGACGCTGGACATCCTCATGCTATGCATGAGGATGTCCAGCGTCACCCAAAACCACTTAGGAAAACATTGTATAAGTGCCAAGGGATATTTTGACCTCTTCTGCACCACAGGAATGGAGGGATTATAGGGAAAACACATTTTTTTTCCTGGCACTACAATTTCTCTTTAAAGGGACACTATAGACACTTTAGCTTAATGAAGCAGTTTTGGTGTATAGATCATGTCTCTGAAGTCTCACTGCACAATTCTCTGCCTATTAGGAGTTAAATCACTTTGTTTATGCAGCCTTAGGCATACCTCACTGCATGTGACTTACACACAGGGCCGGCACTTCTGTATTTCATGCTGCAGGTCATGGCATCTGGCGCTAGGGGGCACTTACATAGCTGCAGACTAATGCCATCGACCTCAGCCAGAAATCAGAGTGACGCCCCCTACACACCTCTCATTTGCCGGTAGCGCTTGAGCGCATATTATGATTGCTCCCGCCCCTTTCCATGTACTCTGAGTCAAGAGAGTGGTAGGATAGTGGGGGGTGGAATTTAGAGAAAGTTAAGGCAGCCAGGCACAGCCCAGAAACCTGGAACCCATGGAGAGCTAACTTAAAATGAAGTCAAGAGGGGGCATAGTGTGTGTGTGATTTAACCCCTTAAGGACACATGACATGTGTGACATGTCATCAGGGCCGGATTAACATAGGGGCTGATGGAGCTGCAGCTCCAGGCCCAGGCCCATGGAATAGGCCCATTTAAAAAAAAAAAAAAAAAAAAAAAAATATTATTATTTTTTTTTTTTTTACACACTACTCTTAGGTTTGCCACCTGACTGGTATTTTAATGGCACAGACGGTATTTGAGGCTGCCTGGCCCTGCCAGTATTGCAGTAATACCGGCAATACAAATGCAGGTAATTTTCTCAGAATAAATGGAAACTACTCTGCAATACCAGCACCGGCCAGTAGGGGTCACTGTGTGTAGAGAGAGGCAGGGATAGGAAGTTACAGAATATCCCTGCCTCTCTCTACTACTCACTGATCCGTGGGGGAGCAGCTACACAGCACAGGGAGTCCAGACAGCAGCTCTACAGCTCAGGTAAGTGAGGGATCGGGGGAAAGGCAGCAGGGACACATGGGGACACTGAGACACTAGGGGACACATTGGGGACACTGAGACACTAGGGGACACATTGGGACACATACACTAGGGGACACTGAGACACTAGGGGACACATGGGGACCCTTAGACACTAGGGGACACAGACACTAGGGGACACATGATGACACATACACTAGGGGACACTGAGACACTAGGACACAGACCCTGGGAACACTGAGACACTTGGGGACACTGAGACACTTGGGGACATATGGGGACACTGTCACTAGGGGACACTGAGACACTAGGACACATGGGGACACAGACACTGGGAGACCTGGGGACACAGACACTAGGGGACACTGAGACACTAGGGGACGCTGAGACGCTAGGGGACTCTGAGACACATGGGGACGCTGAGACACATGGGGATGCTGTGAGACATAGGGACATTGGGAGACATTGGGACATGGAGACACTATGTCCCCCAGCCAGTGTCCCTAGTGTATCAGTGTCCCCAAGTCTCCCAGTGTCTGTGTCCCATGTCTCTCAGTGTGCCTAGTGTCCCCATGTGTCCCAGTGTCCCCATGTCCATGTCCACAACTGTCCCCATGTCTCCCCAAGTGTCTGTCTCCCAGTATCCCCTAGTCTCCCAGTGTCCCCTAGTCTCCCAGTGTCTGTGTCCTTAGTGTCTTAGTGTCCCCATGTTTCAGTGTCTCCATGTCTCCCAGTGTGTTCCTAGTGTCTCAGTGTGCCTGGTGTCCCCATGTCTCCCAGTGTCCCTATATGTCCCAGTGTCCACATGTCTATGTCCACAACTGTCCCCATGTCTCCCAGTGTCCCCAAGTGTCTGTCTCCCAGCCAGTGTCTCCCAGTGTCCCCTAGTCTCCCAGTGTCTGTGTTCCCATGTCTGTGTCCCTAGTGTCTTAGTGTCCCCAAATGTTTCAGTGTCCCCATGTCTCCCAGTGTCTGTGTCCCTAGTGTCTCAGTGTCCCCATTTCTCCCAGTTTCCCTAAATGTCTCAGTGTCCCCGGGTCTCAGTGTCCCTGGGTCTCTCAGTGTCCCCAGTATCCTAGTGACATGGGGACACACTGAGACATTGGGACACTGGGAGAAATGGGGACACAGACACTGGGAGACTAGGGGACTGGGCGACACAGGGACACTGACACTGTGATACATAGGGACACTGAGACACTGGGTGACTTGCGAGACTGAGACACTGGGAGACAGGGAGACACTGGGAGCAATCCATCTATACAGCAGAATCAAACTGTGAGTAGTTTGGTGATTTTATAGAATTTTCTCTGATGTCACTCCTTGTAATTTACATCATGTGATGTCACGCATAACTAATTATACAAATTATTAAGGCTGGTATTTTTTTCCAAGAAAGGTGGCAACCTTAACTACTCTTCACATACTCTTGCTTAAAGAAGCACTATAGGGTCAGGAACACAATCATGTATTTCTGACCCTATTATGTTAAAACCACCACCCTGGCCCCTTCTTGCCTCCCTAAATATAGTAAAATATTACTTGTATTCAATTCTGCAGCTGCTGGCTCAGAAGTGGTGGTCTGAGCAAATTACAATACTTCCCCATAGGACTGGCTGAGACTGTCAACTAGGCAGATCAGGGGCAGAGCCAGCACAAGTCCAACATAGCCCTGGCCAATCAGCATCTCCTCTCCTCTATGAGGAAAGTTCAGTGTCTACATGAAGAGGGTGGAGACACTGAATGGCAGTGCTGCACACTAGGCAGTACTGCCCCAGGGAGCACCTCTAGCAGCCATCTAAGGAGCAGCCAGTGGAGTTATTTTCTCTGAAAAGACAGTGTTTACTGCAAAAAGCCTGAATGGAATGATTCTACTTACCAGAACAAATACAATAAGCTGTAGTTGTTCTGGTGACTATAGTGTCCCTTTAAGTTTGGAAGCTTAAGAGGGATGTATTGGAACAAAACTTGTGTGCACTTGCTGACATTAAAGTTATTTTAGGTAATGCAGATGTTGGTCTCTCTAACACTGTGGCATGTCCCCTTTCTTCTACACTCACTACAGACATCTTTTCTCTGTCTCAGACTATATACCAGGACCTTCTGCCTGCTAGTAAGAAGGTAAGGAGACAAGTGGACCAGCGAGTGCTATGGGACAGTCCTTTGAAAGAATGGAATGAGCGCATCATTAGACGCATTTATGTCAAGCTCAAGGTGCTGCCTGCATAGTATGCCCTTAGTTGGACAGCCTGCAGGATTGGCAGGCAGCCTGACATGCATTCATGCCAGGCTGACCTTCCAATTCTTTGGACAAACGTTCCCCTTTTTGGGCATGTTCACCCCTTTTGGCAGGTCTTGTCACGTGACACCCTTTTACCCCGCCCATTGACTTCCTGCTTCACTGGACACTGCTGTTAGGGGTTATGGATTTACTTGAAAGATGAAATCATAAATTAGAGAGGGATTAGCATAGAGTATGTGTTTTCTTATAGCTGCATCCTTTGAGTTTCCCTCCAGCATCAGATACATGACGCTTGGGAGGTATGATTGGTTTAGTGTTTTTGGTCAATAAGATTCCGTAATTAGGCCCATCATAATTGTCAGCACCAGGCCTACTGTGCTCTTAATCCGGCCCTGCATGTCATGATTGCCTTTTATTCCAGAAGTTTGGTCATTAGGGGGTTAAACTAACTGCTGAGCTTATATGCAGCCTATATTTCAATTGTTGGCAAAAAATAAAGAGTAGTTTACCAAAAAAACAAGTTTTTTTGAATTAGGATATAAAAACGTAATACAAAAAAAAATGTGTATAGTGTTCTCTTATCACAAATAGCAGCAGTCCACCTACAAGGAGTTCCCACGCCTTGTGAATCACAGCAGATAAATACAAACAAATGGTGAGCCACGCTTAGTAATTAAAAAGGATTATACATACAACAACAGAGGAGGAAAATTGTGAGATGTATCTTTAACAAAGAAATGTACAATAGTATAATACTGTAAGAAATGCAGTAGATATAAAGACAGTGCCAACAAAACACTCACACTTCCCAGAGCTTCAATTAGCTCTAATATTGCATGCCAGCATGGAACAATACCCATCCAAGGATATGATGTCAGATATATTGAGCAGCACTCAGTAATATATGTGGAGGGAAGCACAGATTGGAAAACCAATGGTGTAGTCCAATTATAAAATGAACATATTATACAGGTAAGTATTCTACTTACAATTGCCAGAGCGTGAACCTGCTCTGGTATGATCACTTGAGTGGAATGATCTCCACCTATGGATTTGATGGATATCCAGGGAGCCAGGTAAGAATAAAAACAGAAATCCAAAGGGTTGAATACTTACTTAAAAAAGTACTTTATTAAAACAATAAAAGTGATTAAAAATGGGTACTAACAAAATAATCTATAAATGTATACCAGTACACTGTAAAATTGAAAGTCCAGAAACCTCACTTGACGCGTTTTGCTGTAGCTTTCTCAAAAGATAATAATTTCTAGTTTCAAAAGATATGTTTTTATATGGTCTTCTTTCAATGTAGTTGTGATCAGCTGTGTGGTGAAGTCACTTCCGGGTGGGCGGGACTATCATGCGATCTCCATAGGCTCCCATTATAAATCATTAGGTTGCCGAACGTCTCATAGGAAGTGACGTCGGCAGGGCAAAGAACAGTTAGCCGCCATATTGGAAGAGGGTGGCCAAACTATTCTGTACCCTAGTGTGTTATATTGAGTTGCTGATGTCACAGGAAGTGATGTTACTGCTCACTAGGCCCCCCTTAAGGATCCAGTAGAACAGCAGGTACTTACTATATCAGGCAGGCATATAGGGTTAGAGAGTCCTTTGATCAGCTTCAGAAGTGCAGCCAGAGGCGATAATGCCAAGTAACACAAAACTGTGAGTATATAACTTAAACTTTGAAACAGAGGACCGAGATAACCCCTCCCAGTTTAGGGGGGAGGGGGGAAGCAGGTCTATAACATGAGCACCCTCGGTGACCAGTGCTTATTCAAAGCAGCCTTTGCTTCTTTTGTAGAACAGGATAGGCCGATTGCCTACGGTCTCCACCAACAGGCCGCAGGCTCGCATGGGTAAATATGTCCGAGTCCTTGGCATCTCCACAGTTGCGGGGCCCCCGGTTACCATCCGGTCTGTCTGTAAAGCTAGGGTATTCCCCCATGCAAATCCTGCTGTTTGGAGTGTAAATAAGAGGGCTGAAAGCAGTATTTTGAAATGTTTTCAGGCTCAAGACTGGAGCAGCAGTAGATGGTGCCTTGTCAGCTTGTCAGTCTGGCCCACCCTCCCACCCTTCCTGAGATACAAAAAATAATAATCGAATGGGATAGGTGGGAGGACTGCAATTATGTAGGGTGCTAGTCAGCAGGGCCTGACTGGTAAAAAAAAATTGGCCTGGACATTTTATAATCACAGCATCTAAATGAGAAGGACAAGGATTTGTCATCACCTTTCCCCTCGAAAAGTGAGCATGTAGGTTCAATGCTTTTCAGGGAAGCCCAAGCGCAGACTTGAGCTATCTAAGACTGTGTGTGCAAGACTGTGTGTTTGTAAGTGTGTGTGTGTGTGTGACTGTCGGCTTGTAACTGAGTGATGTGTGTGATTGACTATCTGCCTGTAATTGTGTCTGTGTGATTATCTGCCTGTAACAGTGTGTGTGTGACTGTCTGTAATTGTGTCTGTGTGATTATCTGCCTGTGACTATGTGTGTGTGTGTGTGACTGTCTGCTTGCAACTGGGTTTGTGTGTGTCTGATTATTTAGTTACACTTTGGCTTATTTGTCACTAGCACTGTTTGATTTGTCTCCCCTATTGGAATTAGTGTAGGACCCACAGATATTGGGGTTCTGTGAACCTGTGACTGTGTCTGTGACTTTCTACCTGTGACTGTGTGTGTGTACCTGTCTGCCTGTAACTGTTTGTGTGTATGTGTGTGTGTGTGCGTGCGCACAACTGTCTTCGATTGTGTGTGTGACTGCCTGTGATTGTGTGTGTGACTTTCTGCTTGTAATTGTATGTGACTATGTGAATTGTAAAGCGTTAATGTGCTTTAAAGTGGATCCTAACATTTTTTGGAATTCCAGTCTAAAGTTTGGCAAATATATATAGTATCTTTCTTAAGTTTGAACTTCATGGACTTGAGTGATTTTTTTTTAACCTAGACTACCAAGTAACTATGTGGGATTAAAAATGGGATATGCATTGTAGCTCTAAATAACTTGGTAGCTGTGTTAATACATAATACACAATACATGTATGTATTAACGCTATGTATTATAATTTAAGAAGACACTAAATGTAATTTTAGCATGTTTATTTCATGTAGGGTACGGATAGAAAATAGTAGATAATAAAACACCAAGATTAGAATGCACTCTGAGGAAGTCAGAGAGAGTCAGTCATAGTCGGTTTAACAGAGCACAGCAGTCAATGTGTAGTTGTGTACATGAGAAAGATTTGTCATTCCATGTTTCATTAGATGCAATTAAGAGGTTGCTTGTGATCCAAATGTCCCATTATTAGTCTCTGGCAGGCATCCATATAGAATGCTTAAACACATGAAAACAGCTTCTATATGCATACACCCACATAAATACATAGGGAAATCAAATGAGGTGACTAAGCAGAACATCACATGCAGAAACTTATAAGCAATAGTCTGGGGAGGATTGTGTCAATCTTTCATTATAATATTAAGTGCTTTATCTCAAGGCAATGAATGATGTTCATGGAGTTCCGGTATTCTATCAGTGTTGTGAAATGTTAATGCTTGCTTAACATTCACTTCTCGTTCAGATTGCGCCATCCATGAGAAACCTTTTGACAGTCATGGATGATGCTGTAGATAACTGGATATTGTCTGTGTGTGCATGTCTAAACCAAGGTTGGAAAAACTATTTGTTCTGAAGGGTCAAATTGTCCACTGAAATATCAATAAAGGACGGAATGCAAAAAATGTATATAGACACAAACTATCAAAGAGCTGACACAACGAACAATTCACATAATGTCAACAAGTTAGTTCCGGAAATGTTTGGACACTGATAACATTTTCATAATTTTGGCACTGTACGCCACCACAATGGATTTGAAATGAAACAACAGAGATGCAATTGAGGTGCAGACTAACTTTTAATTCAAGGGGTTGAACAAAATTATTGTATGACATGTTTGAGCATTTCTACCATTTTTAAATACAATCCCCATGTTTTACGGGCTCAAATGTAATTGGACAAATTAACACAATCATAAATAAAATGTACATTTTTCATACTTTGTCTAGAATCCATTTGCAGACAATGACTGCTTGAAGTCTGGAATGCACAGATATCACCAAATGATGTATTTCCTTTTTTTTTGTGATGCTTTGCCAGGCTTTTACTGCAGTTGTCTTTAGTTGTTATTTGTTCATGGGTCTTTCCGCCTTAAGTTTTGTTTTCAGCAAGTAAAATGTAAGCTCAATTGGGTTGAAATCAAGTGATTGATTTGGCCATTGCAGAATATTCTTTCCTTAAAAAACTCCTTGGTTGCTTTTACAGTATATTTTGGGTCATTGTCCATCTGTAAAGTGAAGCGCCGTCCAATCAACTTTGCTGAATCTCAGCACACAATATATCCCTATAAACTTCAGAATTAATCTGGCCTTCTGTCATATCATTAATAAACACTAGTGACCCAGTGCCATTGAAAGCCATGTATACCCATGCCATCACACTGCCTCCACAGTGTTTAACAGATGATGTTGTATGCATTAGATCATGAGCCGTTCCAATCCTTATCCATACTTTTTTATTCCCATCATTCTGGTAAAGGTTGATTTTAAGTTTCATCTGTCCAAATAATGTTGTTCCAGAACTGGGCAGTCTTTTTTCGATTTTTTTTTTTGGCAAAGTCTAGTCTGGCCCTTCTATTCTTCAGGCTTATGAATAGTTTGCACCTTGTCTAATGAGGTCCTCTCTTTATAATAGACTCGGATAATGATATGCCTATTTCCTGGAAAATGTTCTTCACTTGGCTGGATGTAACATGGTTACATAGTTACCCAGTCTGAAGCGCTTCTAATTTTGCAACAAACTAGGAAAAAATTCTTCTTGACCCCAAAGTGGCAATCAGATACCTCCTTGGATCAAACAGCTATTACCCCACTAATTAGAAATTATATCCCTGTATATTATGTTTTTGCAAGTATTTATAAAATTGCTGTTTAAACATCTGTATAAAACATCTGTATAAAACCACCTCCTTCCTGTAAAAAAACATTTTCTTTGCCTTAGATTAAATCTCATTTCTTCCAGCCTAAGTGCGTGACCTTTTGTTCAATGTATATCCCTGTTTATGAATAGATTTCCAGATAATGGTTTGTAGTGGCCCCTGATATATTTATATAATGTTATCATATAACATTAGTGGCCATGGATATATTTGCATAATGTTATCGTATCCCCTATCTTCATAACTAAAATGCTCCATTGTCAATTTTGGGAGACCGCGTGCCCTCGCCCGATCGATGCGGTCACAAGCCCGCGACCAGTCGGCATGACAGTGTGTCCAGGCTCTATTAGCGTGGACACAATAAAACTACAAATAGACTTACCTCTTGCCGGGTCTCCCTCCTCTCTCCACGCTACATGGCCGGGAATCTCACGAACGCTGGCTGTTTCCAAGGGCCGCAATTTAAAGGCACAGCCTCCATTTTTTACGCTGCTGACGTGGACGTGTGTGCATCATCATGTTATAACCAACTATTTAAACTCACTGGTCCATTTGTTTGATGCCCTGTCATGGTTTCCATTTATTTGGTTTATCCAAGAGTGCTTTATATATTTCTTGTATTTCTGGCATTTTCACCTTGGCTTGTCCTTGACTATTCTCCTTTCTACTGTCCTTGACCTTTGGCTATTCATAACATTTACTCTGACTTGCCCCTTTTTATACATGGCAAACCTTACTGCCCTTAGCAACTGCCGATTGATATTGCATATAGCTGCCTAATTTGTTGTCTGTAACAATTCCCAAATCCTTCTTGTATGTTGTTATGCCTAAATCACTACCATTTAGGGTGTAAATTGCTTGTGCATAACTTTGAATTTCTCCACATTAAATGTAATCTGCCATTTTAGTGCTCAGTCCCCCAATCTATCTAAATCCCTGCAGCAAAGCAAGATCCTGCTCACATGTTATGACTTTACAAAGTTTAGTGTCATCTACAAACACTAAAACATGGCTTTTAATGCCTATTTGAAGATTATATATATATATATTTATATATATATATAATGTTAAATAGTAGCAGTCCCAAAACAGAACCCTGAGGGACACCACTTACCACTTTTGTCCAGCTTGAAAATTTACCATTAATGACAAGTCGTTGTACTCTATCCTTAAGCCAATGTTCTACCCAAGAGCAAGAATATTCATCTAGACCAATTTATTTTAGTTTGAACACTAACCTAAATGCTTTGTCAAATTCCAAATAGATCACAAACACTGTTGTGAAGGGGTTTTTCTTTACCATGGAAAGGATCTTACTATCATCCACCACTGTTGTTTTCTGTGGACATCCAGGACTTTTTTTTTTTTTTTTGCTGCAGAACGTGCCAGTTTTTTTTTTTCTTTTTCTCAGAATGTACCAAACTGTTGATTTGGCCACTCCTAACATTACACCTATCTCTATGATGGATTTTTTTTTTTTTTATTTGGCACCCTAAGGATGTCCTGTTTAACCACAGTAAAGATAATTTATAAATCACTTAAGAGTGATGAAATTGTTAGTCTACATAGAAATTATCCACCAGTAGGATTAGGATACTTAGCAAGTATTAGTACAAGTTTTCAAGACATATAAATATCAAATAGCTTATTAGCAATATTACCCTGCAACATAAGTTAGATGAATTTCTAAATGAGTTACATGCAAAAGTTACAAATAATTCCTCTAGAATATAATTAACAGTTATTTTAATAGATACAGATTTCAGCACGTAATGTAACACAGAGCTTGCAGCTTAGAGTCATAAACTCGATGCTGACAGTTTGCTCGAATCAGTACACAGAGAGAATAACACAGCACCAAGTCGTACAAACTAGATATTGACAGGCAGTTAGAAACAGCACATTGAGAGAATCACGCAGCTCAAAGTCAGAAACACTAGATGCTGACAGCTAGAACCAGCACACAGAGAATTAACTCCCTCACTGCTGGTTACAATTCTCACAGGCTAGACACTTAAACAATGCAAACAAAACCTACAGTGTTTCTCACACAAATAGTCAACTTAACTATTTTCTTCCATCCAGTAACCATAAAGAACATTTCTAAGTAATTTCTGCAGATAATTAACTTTTCTGATTAAATATTAACTATCCCTAAATTCCGACAGGTAAACTTGGCAAACTACCAGTAAATCATACATGATTATTTTATTCCAGATACAGAATGGCATTTCGAATTATATATAATTCTCTCAGCTAAATGTAATTTCAAAAGTTTGAAATCTGATCAGCATTTTCCAAGTATATTTCTGTTTTTAGTAAAAAATTATTAAATTAAACCAGCATATTTACCAGTTTTCTTGAAGAAAATTCTTTAGGTTTGAAGATATAATCCCATGAATGGTGAATGCAAATAAATGTTTAGATAGATAATTAGCAGGAATATAGGATAGTTCCGGCTAGCAATGGAATTTAACAAAGTCCCAGAAGTTGTCAAGACAGAGTGTTAGAGTGGTATTCCTTTGTCTGGTCTGATCTGATGATGCTTTGATGATCTCCTGAATCATCCATTTCTGAATCTTGCATCCCGCCTTCTGGATCTGACCCTCTAACAGTGTAATGTTCTCATTTTTAAAGAATTAATTTTCTTGAATTTCTTTATGTCAACAATTTAAAGTGACCAGTGTGATTTGGTGGGTGTACCTTCTTCTAAGGATTGTCTTATAGAAATTCATGAGTAGATGACATTGTAGCATCACAATACATTTTCATTACGAATTCCAACTACCATTTTGACTAAGGGGTTAATTGAATTTCATGATGCAAATGATGTCAAAATATCTTTTTTTTCATGGGCAATCCATCATGAATACATGTTATACTTCAAGGGAATAGTGGTCCTTTGGTAGACTACGAGTCTCCTTTTCTTTGGTTCAACTCACTCTTACAATGGTTTTCTCAGCTACATTGTCTTATTGTTTGAGCTAAGTATGTCTCTACAATCAATATGTGACAACAAATGATATATACATGTCTTACACACATTCAGCTAATATTAGTTTTAATAATAATGTAGGTACTATTTGTATATATGTAAACACCTTATTTCAAATACTTTGGTTTCTAACACTTAGTTCTAAGTGTAAGCAATGCCTTATATATAATCACTGTTTACATTAGCCACATTTCAATCAGGCACTGAACTGAGTAAGAAAGAGAAAAAAAATGTGTCTGTGTATTTTTATTTTTTTACACTCTGTTACAAAATGGAGTCACATCTGCTAAGTAGTGACTTTATAGTAAACATTTTTAATGTCCTTTCCACAATACCTCTGACAGTGGGTTCACAGCAACAGGTTCCAAATGTGAATGCCACACCTGGAATCAACTCCAGACCAATTAACTGCTTGATTGATGAATAAATAATTAAGTAATAGCCCACACCTGTCCATGAAACAACTTTTGAGTCAATTGTCATAACTGTAAATGTAATTTGTTACTTTCTTAACCCCTTCAGGACGGAGTCAATAGTACACGTTCTGATCAAAACAAAACGTAAACAAAAACTGGAATTTGCGCTATATGTCTGTTCAACCGTTATTCACCTCTTTCATATTAAATGCACCCACACTTATTATATATCATTTTGTTCAGGAGAAACAGGGCTCTCATTTCAAATCAAATATTTAGCTATGAAAGATAATTTATTATGACTAAAATTAAAAAACTGTGAGAAATTTTTAATTTTTTTAAAAATTTGTAGTTCCGCCTCACATTTTAGCTGTAAATGTCATAATACTGTTAGGTTTTACTGTAATCAGCGATGTCTCACGAGTACAACAGTACACCCCATTAACAGGTTTTATGGTGTTTTGGAAAGTTACAGGGTCAAATATAGAACGTTCCATTTTCAAATTGAAATTTGCCAGATTAGTAATGTTATCTTTGAGACGGTGTGGTAGCCCAGGAATGAGAATTACCCCCATAATGGCATACCATTTGAAAAAGTAGACAAGCCAAGGTATTGAAAGTGGGGTATATTTAGTCTTTTTTAGTATCCACTTAGTCACAAACACTGGCCAAAGTTAGCGTTCATATTTATTTTTGTGTGAAAAAAGCAAAAAACTAATATTTGGCCAGTGTTTGTGACTAAGTGGCTACTAAGAAAGATTGGACATACCCCACTTGCAATACCTCGGGTTGTCTACTTTTGCAAATGGTATGCCATCATGGGGGTAATTCTCATTCCTGGGCTACCATACGCTCTCAAAGGCAACATAACCAATCTGGCAAATTTCAATGTCAAATGAAATGAAATGCAATGAAATGAAATTGTCGGGAGGCTTCACTAAACACAAATATTAGTGTTTTAAAACAGTAAAACATATTACAACAATAATGTAGTCCATAAAAGTGCAGTTCGTTTGTAAAAATGCAAAAAAAAGTCACTTTTACTTAAAATATCATCGTTGTAATACAATTTACCAGTTTTAAACACTAATATTTGAGTTCAGCGAAGTCTCCCGAGTAAAACAGTACCCCCTATGTACAGGTTTTATGGTGTCTTGGAGAGTTACAGGGTCAAACATAGTGCTTGCAAATTAAATTCTCTGCACTTTCTCCCTGTGCTGTCAGGCATGTCAATCAAATTTTAATTAATCAGATCACATAATTATGTTAAAAGATTACTTAAATATACACGTAGAATTTTAATATATATGCATTTAAATTCTACGTGTATACTAATGTAATCTTTTATGTAATTATATGTATTTATCTATATATATGTGCGGTTATTTGTATTTTATATATAGATATATATATATATATATATATATATATATATATATATATATATATATATATATATATATATATATATATATAGTCATTCTAAGTGTATTTTGTTACCAATATATATATATATTAATAACAAAATACAGTTAGAATGAAATTACATATGAATATATAATTTATATTAAATTTTGTTTCAATATTTTATTTATTTTATTTATTATTGTAATTATACGTGTGTGTATGTGTGTGTGTGTATATATATATATATATAATGTGTATATATCTATTATATATATATATATATATATATATGTAACGTCATTCTATGTGTATTTTAATATTAATATATATACTAATATTTGTATTAAACACTTTGTATGACGTTACATGTTTAATATTTTTTTTTACACTTTCCACCAGCAAGGGGACTGTCTGATATTTCAGACAGCCCCCCTGCTGGCAGATCCATAGTCAGCTATAGGGGGCCATGTGATCGCTCTTTGAGAGCGATCACCTGGCCCCCGGGGCCTCATTTGCCGGGGTAGGGCTGCCTGGGCTGTCAGGCAGCCCTCCAGAAGAGGATCGCGGTGGAGGTAAGTAGATCTCACCTCCTCGGGGGCTTAAGCCGTTACAGCGTTCTATGCCGCCGCAATGGCTTTAAAGCCCTTTAAAGCTGCGATGGCATGTAACGGCGTTAAGGGGTTAAAACATTAAAAAGGTGTGATTGTGTGGAGTGTTGTTGTTTGAATGCAGTTATGTGTTTATATGTACTTTTGTCAAGTGAATGCAGTGGTGTATTTGTGTGTAGTCTTAACTGCTGTGGCATATTTGTGCAATGTTGCTGTTGGAATGCATGTGTGTATTTGTATGCACTGTTGGGATTTTAATGCAGTGGTGTATTTGTGCAGTGTTGGCGCTTGAATGCTGGGATGTATGCACACACTGGCAAGACATGTTATAGAACATTCTATGCTATGTCATCTTATTTTTCTTAGTTGAATCTCTATTCAACTAAGCGCCACCTGCACTGTGAATGTTTACATGGTGTGTTCAATAAAAACATGGCAACATTTTTGTGTGTTATTAGTTAGTGACTTAGATGATGATCAGATCACATTTTATGACCAATTTGTGCAGAAATCCATATCATTCCAAAGGGTTCACCTACTTTCTCTTGCAACTGTATGTATTGATTGTTACTTTTTGAATATTGGTGTTCATGAATTTAAAGATTAGGCACAACAATTACATATTTATGTTTACAGTGAGCACTATTGGATATTTTCTTCTTCTTTCATATACCTACATTCACATCGAGATATTCACCTCATGAGTTATATCCATCAGTGGGGATTGTATCGCTGCAAGCAATCTTAGTTACAGCTAGTTTAAGCTCCATAACATGTGAGTGTTACTTCATGTACTACTGTTGTGAGTCCTATTTTTCTGCCAAAACAATCTGCACTATTATTTGTCATTTTATGTCCCGCTACATATATTTGCAAGCACCTTAACCAAGAACCAACATTCCCCAAGAATCCGGAAACAACTGGGATTGCAATATTTGGACTTTTTAAAATAACTATTATATTATTCTATCGTTTACACCTTTTGGCGCAACCTGTTTTTTTTTTGTGTGTTATTTGTTCAGTATATGTAGAAATAAAATCCTTTTTCAAGGAGTGCGTTGTTAAGTAAAACAAAAAGGGGAAAAAATAAAAAAATAGGTTATTTTTCTTCGATACTGCCACAGTTTTCCTTACAGAAACTTGACTTATTGTTATGGTCAGTACTGTGTATACTGCCAACAATTGGCACTTAACACCAACGTGGAAAAATAAATGTACTGTCTGCTTTGTTTTTTTAAGTGTTTGTAGAAAGAAAATAGTTTTATTTATAGTTTTCAATGTGTTCATTCTAGTGTGTCCTGTGAAAGTGTGCATGCACTGTAAATAATCCAAGTGAACCATGTCTAACCTGAATCCCATAGCTTAATATTTAAAAACAAAAATATTTGATTATGAAAGGTTTTGTTTTAATATTTACCACATATTCTTTGTCTTTCAGTTAATACACACATAAGCACCATAAAGGACCACTATAGTGCCAGGAAAACATACTCGTTTTCCTGGCACTATAGTGCCCTGAGGGGGCCTCCATCCTCAGGGACCCCCCCCCGCCCGGCTCTGGAAGGGGGAAAGGGGTTAAAATTTACCTTTTTCCAGCGCTGGGCGGGGAGCTCTCCTCCTCCTCTCCACCTCCGATCCTCCCCATCGGCTGAATGCGCAGGCGCGACAAGAGCTGCGCGCGCATTCAGCCGGTCTCATAGGAAAGGACAAGAGCTGCGCGCGCATTCAGCCGGTCTCATAGGAAAGCATTATCAATGCTTTCCTATGGACGCTGGCGTGCTCTCACTGTGAAAATCACAGTGAGAATCACGCAAGCACCTCTAGTGGCTGTCAATAAGACAGCCACTAGAGGCTTTGGGGGAAGGCTTAACCCATTCATAAACATAGCAGTTTCTGTTATGTTTATAAAATAGTGGGTTAAGCCTAGCTGGACCTGGCACCCAGACCACTTCATTAAGCTGAAGTGGTCTGGGTGCCTAGAGTGGTCCTTTAAGGGCACCTTAATTATTGCTGGAGATTTCAATTGCGTATCAAACCTGCAATTGGATAAGTTCTCCCCTATAAAATTTACTACGGATTAAAGAGCTCTTAAACAAGCAAAAAAAAAACTAATGAATATTTGCAAACTATATAATCTCTTTGATGTACGGCACACGTTGCATCCCTCTGAGAGAGATTACACCCATTTCTCGAATTGTCATGGCGAATGCGATACCACTTTTCCATACAATTAAAATCAGGAAAATTCCCTGGTCAGATCATAGCTCTATTCTAATAGAAATAGGGGGTAGTTCCTTTCCTGGAATAACTACTTGGAAATTAAATGACCTTCTTATAAAAGATGAGAATAATAGAGAGGTTCTAACTAATTTATTAACACACTATCACCTCCTGTGCGATAAATTGGTGTGCACAAAAAGCGGTCCCAAGAGGCTGTTTAATTAAAATGGGACATATAGCAAGGAGAAACAATGGACAGTCATTGGCTGATTTATATATAGAACTTTATAGGTTCTCAAATTTAAACAAAAAACATCCCTCAAGGTAATTAAGTTCTTCCCTAAAAAATATTCAAAATAAAATTAACCTTAAAGAAGAAGCCTCAGCCACCCTGGAGTGATCTATTATCCTCTTGGAGGGAGGGTGGCTGTTCCTTTAATGTGCCAGCCATCTCCTCCAGCTTCCCCTGGACCGCACCCTTTTGTGCCAGGTTGGTATGAAAGCAGAAAGTCTGCAGCCCCAATCCTGCTCCTCTGCAAAGCAGCATTATAGGCTACATTTGAAACCGCAGGAGGGGCTGCAGCTCTATCACCTGGGGTTTCATTTTGGGCAGCTGCATTTTCAGGTGAGCCTGAAAATGGAGAGAGACTGCAGCCCTCTCCCCCAGCTCACTCCTTGGCCGCAGCATAAAAGGACAGTGTAAGGCTAGATAAGATGCTGTAGCCCTCTACCTGCGCACCCCCTCCCACAGGAATGTTGCAGCTGTGAGGAGAAGAGATGCTGCAAAGACCCTAAATACAGATATTCATAATTTGCAAACAAAATTTGTTTGCAATAAACTGATTTCATTTCCAATTATGCAATTTGTGTATATATACGATTTCATTTTCAATTATGCAATTTGTGTATATATGGGGCATTGATGCATACCCTGGCAATTGTGTATACATGAGTTCTTGCATGAAAAGTTTACAGATTATACAACGTTTATATGTATTTTTTGTTTCTTCCTTGAGCATGGTTTCAATATTCCTATTAATTTTATTATCCCCTGTCCAATATGTCTGCCTTCTGTGGTTTATGTTTGACTGATAAATTGAAGGAAAGTTTAGAAAACAAAAAAATGCACTTATTTAAAAGCAGAATCTAAAAATTTAAGAAAAATGACTCATTTTGAAAAATATGTGCAGCTAAATTGTTGCTGGCTATTTCTTTAAACTTGGTAATTTTGTTTTCACTTCTCCATTATTTACTGTACTACGTAGTGAATAAATCCCTCAGTAATTTCAATTATTGCTATGTTTTCAAAGTTACTTTTTTTTTTTTTTACAATGTATCAATCCATATCCAAAGAAAGCTAAAATAAATAATCAGTTTAAATTATATTACCATATAAATTAACCTGAGAGAATTTTGGAAAATAGATGATAATAACCACAATTTTTTACTTCCATAAAACCAACAAACATGAGATTTAATTACGGTTGCTGCCTTAGGAAATGGTATGCATCCTGCACCCCTTTAGTATATGTGATCCCACCTCTTGCTCCTTGTGTCTCTCAGCCCTCTTTTGCATTTGTTATCCTCCTGTGACAATTATTGTCTTGTGTCTCTTTCCTGCTTTATTTCATCCTCTTCCCCTTTTCCTCTCCATTTCAATTCTCTCAGATTATCACCTTTTGTGGCTGTTACTAGACTTGTGCATGGCAAGAAAATTCATCCTTGTCAAACTATTCTTTTTCCCTAAAATTGAAAAAAAATTTGGGACACGTAGTTTGGCTGACTGGCAGTTTAGCAGAATTTCAGAACCGAGATTCTGAGTCAGAAATTAAATCATAAACACATAAAGGTGCAGACAAAACGGCCCAAACATTGTGCTGCAAATTATATAAATAATATCATATATTTTACTACACTAATAGTTTTTTACCATTTACCATCCTTAACCACTATTTTGTTCATAGACCATGTGAGAAAAAGTAACCAATAAATGAAAAATAGGAGAAGCAGTAAAAAAAAAACTATATTTATATATTATATATTTGCTGAATATATAATATATAAATATAGATTTTTTTCTACGACTTTTGACCATCCCCTAGCCAGTTATCATAATTTTTCCTCATCAAGCATCTCGTTTTTTTTTTTTGTGCCATTAGCAGAATTCAGAATCACAACGCAACCTGAACAGGATTGCCATTATGCAGTATGGTTGATCAATGATTTGGGTACATTTCGGCTCATAGTTCGTAAATCCAGCCGATCAGCCCAAATTCATCCGAATTTCAGTTTGACCTAAAATAAATCTCAAAGGCTAGCTGTTACACCCTCCATAGCGCCGCCTCACGCATAGTGGTAGAGTATCTTCTTTATCCCCTTTGCTGTATGACAGCAGCTCTCTGCTAATATCCCTGTCCCCTCTAGTCATTATGAGGAGTTATTTGCCAGATAGGGTAGAAGCTGAAGAAGATCCTCATTGTATACCTCACATACGCAATGCTACACAGGGTGAGCAACATGGAAGGGGGTCTCTGTTCACCCTCTGCCTAATGTCACCTGGACATTGTGCCCCTTAGGCTTGTGCACACTAAGGTGGCCATCTGGGCCTCCTCATGGTAGCACTGCTCCCTAAGCATGTGTTTTAAAACTTATGAGTACTGTTTCATAGTAAGCTGTGGTCACTTGTAAGTACCTCCAAGGACACCTCACCTACTCATCATAGTCTGGCAGCCTGGATTTCTCCAGACATTAAATATCCAGTCCTGGTGAACATTAACAGGGTAATTCACGAAAGCCCAGGTCCCTCTATACTGAATGAATTGGCATACAAGGACATTCTGACTGCATCATTTTTAGTTTTCAAATGATCTAACAATGTCCATAGTTAACACTGATGCAATTCAAGCCCTACATTTGGTCTGCATTTAATCTGGACCATATGATGCCAGACACTGAGATCCAGACCACATGCTGCAATTTAAAGCCCAGATGCTTTAAATTCTTGATGGATTAAAAAAAATCTGAACCTGCTAGCAATCAATAGGCAAAATGTTAGGATTAATTATATGGTGCAAGGGTAATTGAATGGTGGCTGGCCAGCACTTGGTAGCCATCTGCCAAATTAGAATTTTAAGCGTCACAATGCCAAAGCCGTATGCTCCAAATGAATAACATTAATTTTGTTTTCAATATTAGCAATCATAGTCGAAACTGATCCTTAGGGACTGAATTTAATCTGTCTGATTGAGATGTTAAAGTTCCTTTACTAATATTTCAAAATTATTGGAGTAAATCTTTTTTAATAAACTTACCCTCTGGAAGAAATGGCCTCTCAGAACCATCTTATGAGCATTCCACGCTGTACTGCAATTAACATCTGAGTCAGTATTGTAATTTAAATAATTTTTAAAGATTTTTTTCTGCTAAGATTTTATTTTCACCCTCTAACATTAAATAATCACTCTGTTTCCAAAACCTGTGTGGTATCGCAGAAAATTCCTCGGAAAGATGTAGAATTAATGGAGCGTGTTCAGACCAGCCGATAGGTAAAATATCCAATCTCAATAAAAAACAGTGGAGCACTATATACCTTTAAAGTGCAACAAGTGTACAGATCTGTATTTAGTGCACTATTTCAATGAGTTACTTAACTGGCTTTGATGAAAATTTGTGGTAAACAAGCAAGTATACCTTAAACTGAAAAATAGTAGACAATAGTGTTAAACCTTATAGATTTTAAGGTGCAAAGTATTATATGGAACACTCCACATTGTCCAGAACTAATCCACCTAGCTCTGGTATGCATAGATTTTAGGTCCGTTTAGGCGACGTCTCCCCTCTCCCATATTAGTTATTGTAATGGATCCCTTTAACCAGTGATGTATCTCAGAGTGAAATGAAAATTTGGAAATGGTGTAATGTTGCTTTAAGAGAGAAACATATGAGTAGTACTAGTTATACTCTCAAACGTGGAGCCTAAATCCTGGCCCAGTATTGTAGCTTTGTATGGTTGAGGACCACACCACCTTCTTTTAGAAGTGCAGGAACTCGGGTAATGGTATTAAAGTATTACTTGGGGGCGTGACCAGCAGCTGAACAGAGAAGACGCATGGAGTGAATGCTCCTGGCCTTCACTGACCCACAAGCTACATAAAGCCTAACTAGCGTATGCCAATGCGGACGAAACAAGACACCCATGGCACCATCCAAATAACTCAAACTCACGGATCTGATCCATTCTGCCAAGAAAGACCGACATAGGCCTATTCAAGATGGAAACGACGATGCACTACTATTCTGATACCCCGGTCAGTGAAAAACAGCTGCACATGATGCTGCAAGAGCTGAGAACGACTTTAGAAGCTGACATAAAACTAATGACGGTGGAATTCAAGCGGGAGCTCTTGGAGTTTGGAGACCAGACGAACCGCCTGGAGGTTCGCACCAAATAAATTTCCTCAGCGCATGATGAGCTAGTGAGGAAGCTCCAATCCCTGACAGATGAGCACGTACACCTGAAGCAAAAACTGGCTGCTATAGAAGACCGCTTGGAAAAAGTAATACGGGAGGCCCTGCCCAGCTATATCAAAGGCCTATCGGCACTGGGTGACGAGGACTGGCTGATGGACAGGGCTCCCAGACTTCCTAGGCCGCAATGCTTCACCTCGGACACGCCGCACAATGTGGTGGTGAGGTTCCACTACTACAAGTCTAAAGACTCACTCCTGTCCATGGCACGCAAGCTATCACACCTGCCAGAGCCTTATCAAGAGGTGTAACTGTTTGCGGATCTCTCGGCTCTAACCATGAGCCGCAGGAGGGGATTTATATTGGTCACTAATACAATATTGGTGGGGATATCCCACAAAGCTAATTCTGTGGAAAAATAATAAAAACCACATGATTAATAAACCGGAAGGTGGCCTGCGTCTTCTCAGAGAATGGGGTCTGATCCGTTCACTAGACCAGCCAGAACAGGCTCCGAAACCACAAAGAAGGCTCTCAGGCAAATGGCAGGCAAATGGCACCATCTCCCATACCCGGCTCGTGGCAGAGGAGTGTGGCGTATGAACAAGGCCCTTCTCGACCGTCCAGACAATTATGATACGCTCAATGCCTAACTCACTGAATACTTCCACCACCGTGAATACTGCACAACCCCTATCACTAGTCAATGGCTAGCACATAAGGTGGTTATGAGAGGCTTACTGATTAACCTGGGTTCGGCTTCCAAACGACTGGGTTCGGCTTCCAAACGAAACTCCAACATCATAACTCCTACGTGAGCTTACCAAGTTGGAAGCCAAACATAAAGCCACTCCGTCAAAGGGGACTCACAAGTTAGACTCAAACTACACGAAATAGAATTACACACAACGGAAAAACATATGAGATATTTAAGACACACACACTATGTAGCAGGCAATAAAGTGGGGAATCTCCTAGTTAGAAGGTTAAAAAAGCAGTATCTCCAATCAAAACTTCCTTACTTTACCTCCAAGATGGGGGCGCAGGATATACAACCCCCAAGGCATAGTGGAAGAATTAGCCTCCTACTAAGCCTCCCTGTACCAGCTTGATAAGGATTCGCACATGCACCAACCCACTGATGAAGAGATCTCTTCATTCTTGGACCAAATGCATATCCCAGCACTAACCGAAGAACACTGAAAACTCTTAGAAACCCCCCTTTACAGAAGAAGAGGTGAGCAAAACCATTGCTTCACTGCCAAAGCACAAATCACCAGGTCCGGCTGGCCTATCGGACTATTATTATGACAAATTCAAAACTACACTAACCTCACACCTCACCAAGCTCTTCAACCAAATCAAACAAACAGGGCTAACACCCACAGAGATGCTGTAAGCATTCATAGTTACACTCCACAAACCAAAAAAAACCCAGACTATATGTGCCAACGTATGGCCTATTTCAATACTTAACGCTGATATAAAGCTGTACGCCAAACTGCTAGTGAACAGGATCAGACTACTCTTCCCAGAATTAATCTCAGCAGAACAAGTGGGATTTGTCCCTGGCAGGCAGGTGGGCGACAATACTAGACACTTAATTAACCTCATAGAATGGGCACACACATCGCTCCAAGAAGGGCTCATCCTTGCGCTACATGTGTTTGACACTAACCAAAATGGGCTTCCTCTTGATGTTTCTCACTAGTGTTCTGGCCCTCTACTGGAACCCATCTGCCAAAGTATTTAGCACCGGTTTCTTATCGGCATCATAGCAATGGTACCCGACTGAGTGGCCCCCTGTCCTCTCTTATCTCTTTTCCTCTGCCTAGAGCCTCAAGCACAATACGACTATACAGCCAAATGGTGAACAGAAATTGGCACTGTTTGCCGAGGATATTTTCATATACATCACTAAACCGACAAAGTCCCTCCCAAATTTAATGTCCTTGCTGGCTCGGTACAGCAAAGTATCATTCTATAAAAACAACTCCTTGAAAACAAAAGCATTGCCTATCCTATTACCACACACGCTCGCAACACAACTTGAAGGCACATATCTCTTCGACTGACGGAAAAAAAAATCGCTCTCCTACCTGGGGATTAAACAAACTAAATCAACTTCAACAGAAAATCATATTCCTGTGCTACATAAAATCAAAGCCCAAATGACTAGAGTTGAGCGAACCTGTACTGTAAAGTTCGGGTTCATACCAAACATTACGTTTTTTGGACCCTGGACCCGGCGCGTTTTCAAAGGCAACAAGCGTGTGACTCGTGTGCCCTTAGAAGCCATCACAGCCATGCCTACTAATGGCAGTACAGCATGTGACCCAGCCTCTATATATAAGCTGGAGTCGCGTAGCGACGCACGCACATGAGGTCTTATTAGTGTAGGGAGAGGATGCTGTCGCTGTGAGGGACAGCTTAGGAAAGAATGCTGCAAACTAATACATTAGTGGGGTGCATATCCGAGAGTCAAATAGAAGCGTCAAATACCGCGGTTACATCTGAGTTTTAAAAAGTAAATTTTTTTTGGGTGCTAAATAGTACATTAGTGGGGTGCACTTCATATCTGAGAGTCAAATAGAAGTGTCAAATACTGCTGTCACATTGCAGTTTTTTGGGTGCTAAACTGCTAAATAGTATTTTAGTGGGATGCACTTCATATCTGAGAGTCAAATAGTGCGCTTACAGCCCAGTTGTAAACATTCTAATTGTTTTGATGCTAAACTGCTAAATAGTACATTTTGGGGCCTGCTCTTCATATCTGAGAGTCGAATCGAAGTGGCTAATAGTGCGCTTACAGCGCAGCTGTAAACATTCTAATTTTCTGGGTGCTAATCTGCTAAATAGTACTTTTTGGGGCATGCACTTCATATCTGAGAGTCAAATAGAAGTGTCAAATAGAGTGGTTACAGCGCAGTTGTAAACATTCTAATTGTTTTGCTGCTAATCTACTAAATAGTACATTTTTGGCCTGCTCTTCATATCTGAGAGTCAAATCGAAAAGTCTAATAGTGCGCTTACAGCACACTTGTAAAAATTCTTATTTTCTGGGTGCTAATCTGCTAAATAGTACATTTTGGGCGTGCTCTTCATATCTGAGAGTAAAATCTCGTGTCTTATAGTGCACTGTAAGCTCCTCCTCCTCCTCCACCGCCGCTTCCACCTACACCGCCACGGTGTATACCCAGATATATCAGAGCTGCTGCAGAATGTGCGGGCCGTCTGTGCACGCTTTCAGCGTTCTCACCCTGCCGCTGCTCACCTGTCTGCGCTGCAGCATAACTTCGGCCTTCCCACTCACCGCCTCATGCGAGCAGCAGCAGGCAATAGTGGAGTTTCAGCTGCAGCACGCACGGGTAGGTCGCTCTGCGTAAAAGAGTTTTCTTTTTTTATATGTCCCAATATTTTGGGGGCTACCCCAATTGAAATAAAAAACAGTGTTGGCTACCTCCTCCTCCACCGCCGCTTCCACCTACACCGCCATGGTCACTGCCTCCTCAACCTACGGGTCACTTAGTATAAACTATGCACACAATAGCAGAGGCTTGTGATGGCCTTTTCTCTGTGCATCAGGAGTTGAGCATTTGTCCATGCATCAGGACTGCAAGAAATGCACCGCAGGCCGCAAATGTTTCTTTTTTTTTTATATGTCCCAAAATTTTGGGGACTCCCTCAATTAAAAAAAACAATAAAAAAAAGAAAAAGAAAAAACAGTGTTGGCTACCTCCTCCACCGCTGCTTCCACCTACACCGCCACGGTCACCTCCTCTTCAAGCTATGGGTCACTTAGTATAAACTACGTACACAATAGCAGAGGCCTGTGAAGGCCTTTTCTCCATGCATCAGGAGTTGAGCTCAGTTTGAACAATGAAAGAGAATACCCTGCACTCCAACCCTCTCTCAGATGGATAATTCTGGTGATCCTCCTGACAGCCATGCTTTAGATTTTGATTTATGTTCTTCCAAAGCTATAATCAAAGATTCCATCTAGTGCTATTTTATGGCTCAGCTGTATTTTTAATTTTTGTTATTTTAAGTGATTTCCCTATCCACATCTGTTTGCAGGGCACTTGTCCTACTCTTACCCCAATTTTACTTCCTTTTGCAGCCCTCTATCCCTTTCCAGGACTTTTTTAGAGGCATTTTTGTGGCCAAAAGTTCGGGTCCCCATTGACTTCAGTGGGGTTCGGGGTTAAGTTTGATCACGAACCCGGGCTTTTTTTCAAAGCTCGGCCGAACCCGCTGGACCCGAACATCCAGGTGTCCGCTCAACTCTACAAATGACCAATTTGAGGTGTCATGGATGGGCCGAGTAAAATACCCCACATACTATACATGTTCCGAACCATCCCCATAGCCACCCCACCTGTCACACAAAAATCTGGGTCTCCACCAAAACAAAGAAGGCCTGGGGCTACCAGACGTTCGATACTATTACTGAGTGACCTTACTAGCACAAGGTCTTAGGGCTGCTAAGATTCCCCCGAGGGTGAGCCAGCCCCCCTCTGACTCACCTTTGAGAACGCATGTCCACTATTAAACTGTAAATGTCATGCAAGTTTTTTAAAAGAATATAGAGAAGGTGTGTGATCACCGTTGAACGGTTTTGCAGTGAGGTCTGTATGCTGAAGTATTAACAATTGCTTCTTTTTTTGAGGAAAGTACTTAGTCAAAGTTGAATTAACCCACAACTTCAGGAAATGTTCACAGAATAGATCTGTCTATTGAGTTTTTAAATAAAATGTTACATGATTTATATTAATGTTAAAATATTTCCAAACCCGGGGCGTGACCCTCCCACCTCCTGGACAGCATCCATTTTACATTCATTGTGAAGCTGCATTCTTAGTGAGAGGAGGGACAGTGTAGCTGCTGCTGATTTGATAGGGACATTGATAGCTAGGCTAGTTTATTCAGTGTCCACTACAGTCCTGAAGGACTCATCTGATCTCTGCTGTAAGGACAGCACCCCAAAAAGCCCTTTTTAGGGCTAGAACATCAGTCTGCTTTTTTTTTCTGTGTGATGTAATTGCAGTTGCCTGCCTGCCAGCCTGTGTGTCAGGCTCACAGCATATACTGTGCCCACTTGCCCAGTGCCACCACTCACTCACTGGTGTCACAATAGCTTGCATTTAAAAAAAACAAAACCTTTTTGACTGTAATATAATAGGAGTCAGTTTCCTTCACTAGTGTGCATTTCAGGGCCTGCCCTGTGCCACCACTCACTCACTGGTGTCACAATAGCTTGCATTTAAAAAAAACAAAACCTTTTTGACTGTAATATAATAGCAGTTAGTTTCCTTCACTAGTGTGCATTTCAGGGCCTGCCCTGTGCCACCACTCACTCACTGGTGTCACAATAGCTTACATTTAAAAAAAACTAAACTTTTTTGACTGTAATATAATAGCAGTCAGTTTCCTTCACGAGTGTGCGTTTCAGGGCCTGCCCAGTGCCACCACTCACTCACTGGTGTCCCAATAGCTTGTATTTTAAAAAAACAAAACTTTTTGGACTGTAATCTAATAGCAGTCAGTTTCCTTCACGCGTGTGCGTTTCAGGGCCTGCCAGGGCACAGTGTCACACCAGTGCAACTCATATCTGGTGTAACAGTAGTGTACATTTTAAAAAAAAAAATACAATTTTGACTGTAATAGATTGAATAGCAGTTAGTTGTCTGCAAGCGTGTGTGTCAGGCCTACAGCGTCTACTCTGCCAACTTCTGCCACTGCACAGTGCCACTCATATCTGTTGTCACAGTAGCTTGCACGCATAGTACCACTAATTGAAAAAAAAAATGACAGGCAGAGGCAGGCCACCCCGCAGGGGCCGTCGTGGTCGTGGTGCTGTGATTCCCTTTGGCCCTAGAATAATGCCCAGTGTTCAGAGGCCACGTATCCTGAACTCGAAAAGTTCTGAGGACATAGTTGACTGGCTAACACAGGACACCCAATCTTCTACAGCCTCCGCTCAGAACCTTGACGCACCATCCTCCTCCAGCTTAGCATCAGGAACCTCTCAAGATACCACTCACCCGCCTGCTGCCACCACCAAAACTAGCACCACAGCCGCTTCACTTGGTATGTCAGAGGAGTTATTAACACATCCGTTTGAAGAAATGAGTGATGTGCAACCATTATTGCCAGAGGATGTAGATAACAGGGATATGTCTCAGGCAGGCAGCATTACACACATGGACGTACGGTATGATGATGATGATGTTGTACCCGCTGCTGCTTCCTTTGCTGAGTTGTCAGATACAAGTGAAGCGGTTGATGATGACGATGCGTCCATGGATGTCACATGGGTGCCCGCTCGGCAAGAAGAATAACAGGGCGAAAGTTCAGATGGGGAGACAGAGAGGAGGAGTAGGAGACGAGTTGGAAGCAGGGGTGGTTGTCGCAAGGAGCTAGTGGCACAGTCAGACAGCATCCATCGGCACCCGGGGTCAGCCCGACAGCACGCCAATCAACGCATGCTGTGTCCACCACCAGAATGCCGTCATTGCAGAGCTCAGCAGTGTGGATTTTTTGTGTGTGTCTGCCTCTGACAACAGCGATGCCATTTGCAACCTGTGCCAAAAGAAACTGAGTCGTGGGAAGTCCAACACCCACCTAGGTACAACTGCTTTGCATAGGCACATGATCTCACATCACAAACGCCTATGGGATCAACACATGAGTACAAGCAGCATGCCTACTCTAAGCCGCCATCCTCCTCCTGGTCCAGCATCTTCAGCCACGTCAACCACTGCTGTCCTCCTTGCCCCCTCTCAACCATCCGCCACTCCGTCTCCCGCCTTGAGCAGTTCCTGCTCATCTGCCCACAGTCATGTGTCTGTCTAGGACATGTTTGAGCGTAAGATGCCAATGTCAGAAAGTCACCCCCTTGCCCAGCTTCTGACAGCTGGCTTGTCCGAACTATTAGCCCACCAGCTTTTACCATACAAGCTGGTGGAGTCTGAGGCGTTCCAAAAATTTGTAGCTATTGGGACACCGCAGTGGAAGGTACCCGGCCGAAATTTCTTTTCACAAAAGGCAATCCCCAACCTATACTCGATTGTGCAAAAGGAAGTAATAGCATGTCTGGCACACAGTGTTGGGGCAAGGGTCCATCTGACCACTGATACCTGGTCTGCAAAGCATGGTCAGGGCAGGTATATCACCTACACTGCGCATTGGGTAAACCTGCTGACTGCTGCCAAGCATGGAATGCATGGCTCTGCAGAGGAGTTGGTGACACCGCCACGACTTGCAGGCAGTCCTGCTGCCACCTCCTCTACTCCTCCTACTCCATCCTCTTCCATAACCTCCTCGGCTGAGTCCTCTTCTGCTGCTGCGTCTTGCTCCACATCAACGGCACCCCCCCAGCTCCCCAGGTACTATTCCACATCCCGGATACGGCAGTGTCACGCCGTCTTGGGTTTGACTTGCTTGAAAGCAGAGAGTCACACCGGACAAGCACTCCTGTCCGCCCTGAACGCACAGGTGGAAAAGTGGCTGACTCCGCAGCGACTGGATATCGGCAAAGTGGTTTGTGACAACGGAACAAATTTGTTAGCGGCATTGAAGTTGGGCAAGTTGTCACATGTGCCGTGCATGGCACATGTGTGTAATCTGATCGTACAACGCTTTGTGCATAAGTACACAGGCTTACAGGACGTCCTGAAGCAGGCCAGGAAGGTGTGTGGCCATTTCAGGTGTTCCTACATGGCCATGGCTCACTTTGCCGATATCCAGCGGCGAAACAACATGCCAGTGAGGCGCTTGATTTGCGACAGCCCGACACGTTGGAATTCAACACTCCTAATGTTCGACTGCCTGCTCCAACAAGAAAAAGCCGTTAATGAATGGTTGTATGACCGGGGTGCTAGGACAGCCTCTGGGGAGCTGGGAATTTTTTTGCCACGTTACTGGACGCTCATGCGCAATGCCTGTAGGCTCATGCGTCCTTTTGAGGAGGTGACAAATTTAGTCAGTCGCACCGAAGGCACCATCAGTGACATCATACCATTTGTTTTCTTCCTGGAGCGTGCCCTGTGAAGAGTGCTGGATCAGGCCATAGATGAGCGTGAAGAGGAAGAGGAAGAGTTGTGGTCACCATCACCACCAGAAACAGCCTTATCAGCATCGCTTGCTGGACCTGCGGCAACGCTGGAAGAGGATTGTGAGGAAGAGGAGTCAGAGGAGGAATGTGGCTTTGAGGAGGAGGAGGAAGCAAGACCAACCACAACAGGCATCCCAGGGTGCTCGTTGTCACCTATCTGGTACCCGTGGTGTTGTACGTGGCTGGGGGGAAGAACATACCTTCATTGACATCAGTGAGGAGGAGGAACGGGAAATGAGTAGCTCGGCATCCAACCTTGTGCAAATGGGGTCTTTCATGCTGTCGTGCCTGTTGAGGGACCCTCGTATAAAAAGGCTGAAGGAGAACGACCTGTACTGGGTGTCCACGCTACTAGACCCCCGGTATAAGCAGAAAGTGGCGGAAATGTTACCGAATTACAACAAGTATGAAAGGATGCAGCATTTGCAAAATAAATTGAAAAGTATGCTTTACACAGCGTATAAGGGTGATGTCACAGCACAACGGGAATCTAACAGGGGGAGAGGTGGAAGTCATCCTCCTCCTCCCATGACCACGCCGGCAAGGACAGGACGCTTTAGAGACGTGTTGTTGATGGAGGACATGCGGACCTTTTTAAGTCCTACGCATCGCCACAGCCCTTCGGGATCCACCCTCAGAGAGCGACTCGACCGACAGGTAGCAGACTACCTCGCCTTAACTGCAGATATCGACACTCTGAGGAGCGATGAACCCCACTTGACTACTGGGTGTGCAGGCTTGACCTGTGGCCTGAGCTATCCCAATTTGCGATAGAACTTCTGGCCTGCCCCGCTTCAAGTGTCCTGTCAGAAAGGACCTTCAGTGCAGCAGGAGGTATTGTCACTGAGAAGAGAAGTCGCCTAGGTCAAAAAAGTCTAGATTACCTCACCTTTATTAAGATGAATGAGGGATGGATCCCGAAGGGACTGACACTGGGCGATACATTCGATTAAAAAAGGCCTGATGATCTGAGCTGCCTTGGGCTAAAAATGGTCCACACGCTGCTGTATTTTAGCTCTGAATGCCGGTTGACTTGTAGCGGCTGCAACAATACCGAATTTTTCAGGCATGTGTACATGCCTAATTTTTAGGCCCTCTGGTGCTGCACTGTGGCTTCAAAACTTTTTTCACTGTTATAGATTGAATAGTAGTTAGTTGTCTGCAAGTGTCAGAAAGTCACCCCCTTGCCCGGCGTCTGACACCTGGCTTGTCTGAACTATTAGCCCGCCAGCTTTTACCATACAATCTGGTGGAGTCTGAGGCGTTCCAAAAATTTGTAGCAATTGGGACACCGCAGTGGAAGGTACCCGGCCAAAATTTCTTTGCACAAAAGGCAATCCCGAACCTGTACTCGACTGTGCAAAAGGAAGTAATGGCATGTCTGGCACATAGTGTTGGGGCAAGGGTCCATCTGACCACTGATACCTGGTCTGCAAAGCAGTGGGTACTTTATAAATGGCTCCACCTGCCACCCGTACAGCAACACAGTCTCCAGTTAGGAGGACCGACCAAGCATTTTCTTCCATCTCCCTGTTACAGAAATCACTGCCATATACACGTCCACTGATAGGAGACGCGGAAGGTATTAAACTGATCAGAACAGTACTAAACACACCACTCCTATCTGGTGGCGGAAATGTTACCGAATTACAACAAGTATGAAAGGATGCAGCATTTGCAAAATAAATTAAAAAGTATGCTTTACACAGAGTATAAGGGTGATGTCACAGCACAACGGGAATCTAACAGGGGGAGAGGTGGAAGTCATCCTCCTCCTCCCACGACCACGCTGGTAAGGACAGGACGCTTTAAAGACGCTTTTAAATTTGAAGTAAGAGGACCGACCAAGCATCTCCTTCCATCTCCCTGTTACAGAAATCACTGTCATATACACGTCCACTGATAGGAGACGCGGAAGGTATTAAACTGATAAAAATAGTACTAAACACACCACTCCTATCTGGTGTCACATTAGCTTGACCGCGCAGTGCCCCAAATTTGCAGTAAGAGGACCGACCAAGCATCTTCTTCCATCTCCCTGTTACAAAAATCAATGCCGTGTACACGTCCACTGATAGGAGACGCGGAAGGTATTAAACTGATAAAAATAGTACTAAACACACCACTCCTATCTGGTGTCACATTAGCTTGACCGCACAGTGCCCCAAATTTAAAGTAAGACCAAGCATCTTCTTCCATCTCCCTGTTACAGAAATCACTGCCATATCCATACAAATTGTACAGAATGTCCAGGATAGTTTTCCAGGGGCAAATGTTGTCGTCTGTTGAACGAGGTGACCTTGCTCATGTCCCAGGTGTGCGATTCCTAAAATTGCTTCCATATACACGTCCACTGATAGGAGACGCGAAAGGTATTAAACTGATCAGAACAATACTAAACACACCATAAATAAGGTTTCTCTCCTGTATGGCTCCTCAAATGATGCTTAAGATTAGAAGCGGCTGAAAAGCATTTCTCACACTCCGAACAAAAATATATTTTTTTAACATTCTCTCCACTTTGAACGAAATGACGTTTGGGAAGAGATTAACATAATTAAACACAGGCAGTAAAAATACAGTTTTTAGCCATACCCTGTAACTTTAAAACTACACCTCCCATCTTCATAATTACATATTTGGAATCAGCACACTTAAAACATAAACATAACCAAAAATCAGCCAAATCCATCCAGGGGTTAAAAAGTTAGCTGGAGGTCCCTTTATGACCGACCGCAAGCACATTTTCCTGCCCAAAACAGTTCCATAGATTTGGGCTGTGCGGTCGGTCTATTTCAGGCTGGAAAAACGACTAAGTCCCATCGCCGAATGGGACTTAGTCTCTGCAGCTGTAAAACCAGTAGGGGAGAAGGTAGAGCTCAGCGGTGTTCGCGGAAATGTGTAGCCGATTTTAGTTCCATGAATTTGGCTACACATACCGCTGACCTCGTCGAATGATCAAAGATGGCCGCCGCCACGTGTTCAGCAAACGAACAAAGACCTCCAAGCATTGTCAATTAAGCTGCGGTTAACCGCAGCTTCTGGGAGGTAAATTGCCTGTACACTTCCACTTCTGGGTGGTCTGCCTGTGTGGTACTTGGTTCAGTAAGCCCCATTTACTGAACCAAGTGGGAAATAGCCAGGCAGGCACAAAGAGTTTGCACCAGGTCTGGGGACACAGGGGACACTGTCTTAAAGGGGCAGTGTCCCCAACAAGTCTGGGGACACGGCCTTAAAGGGGCACTGTCCCAATCTTCCTGATGTCCCAAAAAAGGAGTTTAAAGGGACAGCACCAGTCACATAAAGAGTCCATAAGCCCCAATATGCCCACCGACAGTCTTAAAGGGCCATACACACCAAATAAAAGTGCATACATTTTCACAATCTCCCAGGGGCCATAGTCATGTGGGAGGAGGCTAGCAAATAGGCTTCTCCACAACCCAGGGAAGCAGGGCAATTTGCCATTTAAAGGGCCAGTTACAAATAGCAGTTTGTAACAAGGTGTCAATCCATATCTGCCAAGTGACCCGATGTAGGGGGAACAGTCTCTATTCTGCTCTGTGTCAGTGTGTATCATGGTCTCTGAGGACAGGTGTCAATCCATATCTGCCAAGTGACCCTATGTAGGGGGAACAGTCCCTATTCTGCTCTGTGTCAGTGTGTATCAGGGGCTCTGAGGACAGGTGTCAATCCATATCTGCCAAGTGACCCTATGTAGGAGGAACAGTCTCTATTCTGCTCTGTGTCAGTGTGTATCAGGGGCTCTGAGGACAGGTGTCAATCCATATCTGCCAAGTGACCCTATGTAGGAGGAACATTCCCTATTCTGCTCTGTGTCAGTGTGTATCAGGGATCCGAGGACAGGTGTCAATCCATATCTGCCAAGTGACCCTATGTTGGGGTAACATTCCCTATTCTGATCTGTGTCAGTGTGTATCAGGGGCTCTGAGGACAGGTGTCAATCCATATCTGCCAAGTGACCCTATGTAGGAGGAACAGTCCCTATTCTGTTCTGTGTCAGTGTGTATCAGGGGCTCTGAGGACAGGTGTCAATCCATATCTGCCAAGTGACCCTATGTTGGGGTAACATTCCCTATTCTGCTCTGTGTCAGTGTGTACCAGGGAACCTTAGGACAGGTGTCAATCCATATCTGCCAAGTGACCCGATGTAGGGGGAACAGTTCCTATTCTGCTCTGTGTCAGTGTGTATCAGGGATCCTTAGGACAGGTGTCAATCCATATCTGCCAAGTGACCCTATGTAGGGAGAACAGTCTCTATTCTGCTCTGTGTCAGTGTGTATCATGGTCTCTGAGGACAGGTGTCAATCCATATCTGCCAAGTGACCCTATGTAGGAGGAACAGTCTCTATTCTGCTCTGTGTCAGTGTGTATCATGATCTCTGAGACAGGTGTCAATCCATATCTGCCAAGTCACCCTATGTAGGAGGAACAGTCTCTATTCTGCTCTGTGTCAGTGTGTATCAGGGGCTCTGAGGACAGGTGTCAATCCATATCTGCCAAGTGACCCTATGTAGGAGGAACAGTCTCTATTCTGCTCTGTGTCAGTGTGTATCATGGTCTCTGAGGACAGGTGTCAATCCATATCTGCCAAGTGACCCTATGTAGGAGGAACAGTCTCTATTCTGCTCTGTGTCAGTGTGTATCAGGGCTCTGAGGACAGGTGTCAATCCATATCTGCCAAGTGACCCTATGTAGGGGAACAGTCCCTATTCTGCTCTGTGTCAGTGTGTATCAGGGATCCTGAGGACAGGTGTCAATCCATATCTGCCAAGTGACCCGATGTAGGGGGAACAGTCCCTATTCTGCTCTGTGTCAGTGTGTATCAGGGATCCTTAGGACAGGTGTCAATCCATATCTGCCAAGTGACCCTATGTAGGGGTAACAGTCCCTAGTCTGCTCTGTGTCAGTGTGTATCAGGTCTCTGAGGACAGGTGTCAATCCATATCTGCCAAGTGACCAGATGTAGGGGAACATTCCCTATTCTGCTCTGTGTCAGTGTGTATCAGGGATCCTTAGGACAGGTGTCAATCCATATCTGCCAAGTGACCCTATGTAGGGGGAACAGTCTCTATTCTGCTCTGTGTCAGTGTGTATCAGGGTCCTGAGGACAGGTGTCAATCCATATCTGCCAAGTGACCCTATGTAGGGGGAACAGTCTCTATTCTGCTCTGTGTCAGTGTGTATCATGGTCTCTGAGGACAGGTGTCAATCCATACCTGCCAAGTGACCCTATGTAGGGGACCAGTCCCTATTCTGCTCTGTGTCCGTGTGCATCAGGGGCTCTGAGGACAGGTGTCAATCCATATGTCAAGGTGTCAATATGTCATATGTCAGGTGTCAATCCATATTGATTGTGATTTAGGAATGTTAGGTGATTTCTGCCCTTTATGGATTAAAACCAGACTCTGTATCAACTGTGTAATTTTCCATGGGAGTTTTGCCATGGATCCCCCTCCGGCATGCCACAGTCCAGGTGTTAGTCCCCTTGAAACAACTTTTCCATCACTATTGTGGCCAGAAAGAGTCCCTGTGTGTTTTAAAATTCGCCTGCTCATTGAAGTCAATGGCGGTTCGCGCGGTTCACCGGTTCACGAACATTTGTAGAAGTTCGCGTTCGCCGTTCGCGAACCGAAAATTTCGTGTTCGCGACATCACTAGTCATAACAAACACTGTTGATCTTTTGGAAATAAAACAAATGTGTGCACAGTGTGGCAGACAGTTACTGTGAAACTCTATACACCTCAAAGTGGTATCCCCTTTACCACTTAACAATCAACAGTATACATACATAAATCAGGTGGAGCTTCTTAAAATAGTAGTATAACAGATATTCTGTAAAATAAAATATAGACCATAGTGCAATATAGTAGTAAAAGTTAAATAAAATATGTATGCAGTAGATTTTCCACTCACAAGCCTGGAGTCATAATCTCATATGACTCGGATGGTGTGTGCCTTTGGACTATTCCAGGATATCCAAAATCCTTTTTCCATGCAAGACTCTGTTGGTGGTCACTCCCAGACAAAAACTGTCAGGTCAGCAATGGGTTTCCACAAAAATATAATTTTATTCCAAATCAAAATAAAAGAATTATATAAAAATGAATAAAAGCTCAAATAGGGCTATATAGTCCTTTAAAGTCCTTATAGAATTGCCAAAACGCGTTTCGCCTGATACCACAGGCTTCCTCAGTCGGCTTTGTGATCTTCTACTCAGTTTCTCAAATTTTAAAAAGTCTGCTTTTTTCCTCTTCCGGGTTCCGGGTTGTATCTCTATGGAACGCAATTATGCGTTCCAGTGACGTCACTTCCGGATCCCATTTTCCGTCGACCTGGAACGCATTTACTTCTCTTGTATCATTTCCGCGTTCCGGTCTCGGTCAGTTGGAACGCATAATGCGTTCCACTGACGTCATCTCTCGGCATCTCTATTGTTTTTAAAAACGAACTGTACAATTTTCAACAAGTTTATGTATTTATCATAAATATATTTGTATATTGTTACTGGCACCATATTATGCATATATATATGTGTTTTATTGAATTCTATATGTGCATTTGAAATTACTGCTTTGCATGCTGTAAAAATATTATACTAAGATAATTATTTGCAAATATCTTTAGCTTTTGAAAGTGTCTATGCAATATACAAAACATATTGTCTGATAATATTTTACAAAGAGAGCATGATATCGATATATGAAAATATTCTTCCATTGTATAAGTGGTCTAAACTTTAAAGTGGTAATGTGCCTTAAAGTGCTCTTCTATATTTTTAAAGTGCTCTTGTGATATTTCAAAATTAATGTTCAAATGAATACCATTTCAAAAACTATAAAAATCAAAAACTATAAAAATCAAAATACAATATCAAAATAATGTTCATCCTTAAAATATGATGGTTAAAACTATTATAATATATTGGAAATCCTCTATTGTAGACGGGGATATTATAAAATGTATAAAAATGGTTTATGAAAAATTATAAAAAATATATGTGTATGAAAATTAATAATATAGGGGAGCTTAGTTCATGAAATGGCATAGTTCAAAATTTTGGTTTAGACCATGTGGTGCCATAGTATTAAAATTAAAAATAAATTTCATTTCTTCTATTCCTATTTTTTTAATATAGTCTCCTCCTCTCCAGTCTTTCTTAACTAATTTTACTGCACAGAAGAATAGTCCTTCTGGATCTTGGTTATGGAATATTTTAAAATGGTTGGAGACACTATGTGACTCCAATCCATTTTTAATATTCCTCGTATGCTCTGCTATTCTCGTGTTTAGACATCTAATAGTTCTTCCTACATAAAGGAGATTACACTGGCACTTCAGGACATAAATAACTCCTTTAGAATAGCAAGTTAAGTGGTCTCGAATTTGGAACTGTTGGTTTATCCATGGTTTCATGTCCGTTATGTGACGTTTCCTACTTTTAGTATTTCTGCATGCCAGACACTGGCCACAACCATAAAAACCTTTACTTTGTTTTAAAAAAATGTTTTCAACCAAAGTTTGTTTGTTACTACTTTGTACTAAAGTGCTTCTTAGATTTCTTGCTCCCCTATAAATAATCTTAGGTTTATCTGGCAAGATACTTTTTAAAACCGCGTCATCTTGCAAGATATGCCAATATCTATTTATGATCTTTTTAACTTTTTTATGATTTCCACTAAAATTACAGACAAACGGAACATAGTTATTCCATTTTTGTTTCCCCTTTTTGTCTTTATATATCAAAAGATTTTTTCTGGGAATTGAACGGACCTCTTCTAGAGTTGTCTGTAAATCTATTTCTGTATAACCTTTTTGTAGAAATTGGGTCTTTATTCTCTCTGCCTGTAGTAAATAGTCCTCATCATTCGTGCAGTTGCGCCTAATTCTTAGAAATTGTCCTCTAGGTGCATTTTGTAACCAGGGTGTATAGTGGCAGCTCTCTTTTTGAATGTATCCATTTGCGTCCACTTCTTTGAAATGATTCTTCGTAGTGATGCAAGTATTCTTAATATTAATATCAAGATCTAGGAAGTTGATATTTTCTTCACTTATCTGTGCTGTTAAAACGATGTTCCATTCATTGTTATTTAAAAAAGTGATAAAAATATCTAATTCTGTTCTAGTTCCCGTCCAAATAAAAAATATGTCATCGATGAAACGATGATAGCACACCAAGTCCGCTCCCCAGGCATGCCCTCCATACACAAAATGTTCTTCCCAATATGCCATAAACAAATTCGCATAGCTGGGAGCGAACTTGGTGCCCATCGCCGTTCCCCGAATTTGTAAATAAAAGATATCTTGGAACCAAAAAAAATTATTGGTTAAAATCAAGTGGATCCCTTCTAAAATATATTGAGTTTGTTCTTCTTTAAAACTATGTTTTCTTAAAGAATATTGCACAGCTTCCAATCCAATTTTATGAGGTATGATGCTATAGAGGGAGGTTACGTCACACGTGACTAAAAAATTACCCTCTTTCCAAGTGGTCTCCTCTAAAAGTTTTAAAATATGTATAGTGTCTTTTAGGTAAGCAGGATTGCACACTACTAAAGGTTGTAACAATTTGTCCAAGTATTCAGATACCTTCGCTGAAACGGAGTCGATTCCAGATATTATTGGTCTACCGGGTGGATTTTTTCTATCTTTGTGCACCTTCGGTAGATGGTAGTAAACTGGAGTTTTCGGGTGTGGGGTGGACAAATACTTTGCTTCATCTATAGTTAGAATTTCCTTTTCTAGACCTTTCTTGATATATTCATCAAATTTCTTTTTTATTTCCTCAATTGGATTCCTATCCAATTTTTGGTATGTAAGAGGGTCGGATAAAATTCGTTCAGCTTCTTGTACGTAACTAGACCTTGAAGATATAACGACCCCTCCCCCTTTATCTGCCGGTTTGATAACCATTTCCTTATTTTGTTTTAATCCCTTAACCACATTTTTTTCCTTACTTGACATATTGTGTTGGTATTTATTCAATGGTTTAATTTGTCTTATTTCTTTCATTACCATTATCTCAAACGCTTTAATTTCGTCAGAGATAAGGTGTTTGGGAAAAAAATTAGATTTTGTTTTTAGATCGGTATGTTTATACTTTTCTATAACCTCTTCCTTCTGAGTTTCTTTCTGATTGGCAAAAAACTTTTTTAGACATAACTGTCTAATGAATTTATTAATATCTATAAACAGATCAAATTTGTTTAAATCTACAGTCGGGGCAAATTTTAGCCCTTTCTGTAAGACTTCCATTGTTTCTTTCGATAATTCTTGATCTGTTAAATTGAAAATACCTTCCTCATTCATCTCTTGCCTCTCTTTTCCCTGTATCTCGTTCCTTCTTCTTCTTCGTGTTCTCCTTCTTGTGTTACCGATCTCCTGCGTTTGCCTGGGGATTCCCATATGCTGGTCTGTTGTGTTTGCTTCAATCTTTCCTTGACTGGATCCCTCCGAAAAAAAGGAGATGTAGGATTCTGGTTGGAAGTATGTGGCAAATCTTGCCCCTTTTCGAATCTCTTCCTCTGTATTTTTGGTGAATATTTCCTCGATTCTCTAGACTCTTTGCTCGTTTCACCTTCATCCTTATGATGTCTTCCTCTTTCTCTATCGAGTTCCTGTGGGTTCTGTGTAAAATTCCTTCTTTCTCTTCTTTGGGTTGGATTTGATTTAACGGCTTCGCTATAACTTTTATATCTTGGAGACTTTGTTATAGGGGAGAAGTCTTTTTTCTGCCTTCTCCACTGTAAATTTCCTTGTCTTTCTCTTGGAGTGTTTATTTTATCTTGTTCTCTCCTAGCTCTTTGGTTATAATTCCTCATTTGTTTATATATGGGGGTTGTCTGGGAGTCTGGGAGTGACCACCAACAGAGTCTTGCATGGAAAAAGGATTTTGGATATCCTGGAATAGTCCAAAGGCACACACCATCCGAGTCATATGAGATTATGACTCCAGGCTTGTGAGTGGAAAATCTACTGCATACATATTTTATTTAACTTTTACTACTATATTGCACTATGGTCTATATTTTATTTTACAGAATATCTGTTATACTACTATTTTAAGAAGCTCCACCTGATTTATGAATGTATACTGTTGATCTTTTAACCAACATTCAAGTAGGGGAGCATTTGGGAAATAGTGATCACAATATGGTAACTTTTGAAATAAACTCAAAAAAGCAAAAGCAAGTGGGGTATACTAAAACATATAATTTAAAAAAAGCCAATTTCAATAAGATTAGGGCAGCTCTACAGCATATCGACTGGCATAAACTCCTTAGTGATAAAAACACTGAGGATACATGGAAACTATTCAAACAAATATTAGAAAGTTACATTTCTCAGTATGTACCATTGGGTAATAAATATAAAAGGAACAAATTAAAACCAATGTTTCTTAGTAGAGATGTAAAACAAGAGATTAAAAATGAGAAAAGGGCATTTAAAGCATTTAAATCAGACAAATCAGAGGCATCCTATTTAAGATATAAGGAAGCCAACAATGCTTGCAAAAAGGCAATTGAAGTGGCTAAACTAGAAAATGAGACATTGATAGCTAAAGAATGCAAAACCAACCCCCCAAATTTTTTCAAGTATATCAATTCTAAAAAAACAAAAAATGAAAGTGTAGGTACACTGGAAACAGAGTTGGGTTTATTAGCTTATGAAGACCAGGAAAAAGCAGAAATTTTAAATAACTATTTTTCTTCAGTATATATTAATGAGGATCCTATAGCAAGAGATATGCAAATGATTGCTGCAAAAAACTTGCAAATAACTTGTGATTGGATAACTCGAGACAAGGTGCTACAGCTACTAAGAGAAAATTAATGTAAATAAAGCTCCAGGGCCTGGCGGTATTCACCCACGAGTACTTAAGGAGCTAAGTGGGGAAATAAGTGAACCTCTGTATTTAATTTTTCAAGATTATTTTGTTTCAGGTGTTGTACCAAAGGATTGGAGAAAGGCAGATGTTGTTCCTATATTTAAAAAGGGTTTAAAATCCTTGCCTGGAAATTATAGACCTGTGAGCTTAACTTCTGTAACTGGGAAAATATTTGAACAGCTATTAAGGGATAATATTCAGGAATTCATTGGAAAGGACTTTGTTATTAGCAATAATCAGCATGGTTTTATGAAATATAGGTCATGTCAAACTAACCTAATTGCATACTACAAAGAAGTAGGTAGAAGTATAAATCAGGGTGTTGAAGTGGATGTGATCTATTTGGATTTTGCCAAGGCATTTGATACGGTTCATCACAATAGGTTAGTCTTCAAACTAAAAGAAATTGGTCTAGATGAATATTCTTGTTCTTGGGTAGAACATTGGCTTAAGGATAGAGTACAACAAGTTGTAATTAATGGTAAATTTTCAGGCTGGACAAAAGTGGTAAGTGGTGTCCCTCAGGGTTCTGTTTTGGGACCACTTCTATTTAACATATTTATAAATGATCTTGAAATAGGCATTGAAAGCCATGTATCAGTGTTTGCAGATGACACAAAACTTTGTAAAGTAATAAAATGTGAGCAGAATATTGCTTTGCTGCAGAGGGATTTGGATAGATTGGGGGACTGGGCACTAAAATGTCAGATGAAATTTAGCTTAGAGAAATGCAAAGTTATGCACTTTGGGTTTAAGAATGCACAAGCAACTTACACACTAAATGGTAGTGAATTAGGGATAATCACACACGAGAAGGATTTGGGAATTGTTATAGATAACAAATTAGGCAGCAATATGCAATGTCAATCTGCAGTTGCTAAGGCCAATAAGGTATTGTCATGTATAAATAGGGGCATAAATTCTCGGGATGAAAATATAATTTTGCCTCTTTATAAATCGCTGGTAAGACCACACCTTGAATATGCTGTGCAATTTTGGGCGCCTGTTCTAAAGAAAGATATCATGGCACTAGAAAAAGTCGAGAGACGAGCTACAAAATTGATAAAAGGAATGGAGCATTTTAGTTATGAAGAAAGGTTAAAAAAATTAAATTTGTTTATTTTGGAAAAATGGCACCTGAGAGGGGATATGATAACATTGTACAAACCTTTATCTGGAAATCTATTCATAAACAGGGCTATACATAGGACACGAGGTCACCAATTTAGGCTGGAAGAAAGGGGATTTCATCTAAGGCAAAGAAAAGTTTTTTTTACAGTAAGAGCAATAAGGATATGGAATTCTCAGAATTTTGTCAGAGTCACTACAGAGATTTAAACTGCAATTGGATAAATACTTACAAAAACATAACATACAGGGATATAATTTCTAATTAGTGGGGTAATAGCTGACTGCTATTTTGGGGTCAGGAAGGAATTTTTCCTAGTTTGTGGCAGAATTGGAAGCGCTTCAGACTAGGTTTTTTGCCTTCTTTTGGATCAACAGCAACAACATATGTGAGGAAGGCTGAACTTCATGGACACAAGTCTCTTTTCAGCTATGTAACTATGTAACCTCCAGCAATGTATCTAAGGAATGTAAACTTCTACAGGCCTTTAAAGACTTTGGACTACAAATAGAAACATAGAAACATAGAATGTGACGGCAGATAAAACCATTCGGCCCATCTAGTCTGCCCAATTTTCTAAATACTTTCATTAGTCCCTGGCCTTATCTTATAGTTAGGGTAGTCTTATGCCTATCCCACGCATGCTTAAACTCCTTTACTGTGTTAACCTCTACCACTTCAGCTGGAAGGCTATTCCATGCATCCACTACCCTCTCAGTAAAGTAATACTTCCTGATATTATTTTGAAAACTTTGTCCCTCTAATTTAAGACTATGTCCTCTTGTTGTGGTAGTTTTTCTTCTTTTAAATATAGTCTCCTCCTTTACTGTGTTGATTCCCTTTATGTATTTAAATGTTTCTATCATATCCCCCCTCGTCTCGTCTTTCCTCCACGCTACACATGTTAAGATCCTTTAACCTTTCCTGTTAAGTTTTATCCCGCAGACCTCACTTGGTGTATTGTACACAGTACTAGAGACCGTATCTTCAGAAGGATATTGATACCTTAGAGAGGGTTTAGTAGCCCTTCTCTGAACCCTCTCTAAGGTATCAATATCCTTCTGAAGATACGGTCTCTAGTACTGTGTACAATACTCCAAGTGAGGTCTCACCAGTGTTCTGTACAATGGCATGAGCACTTCCCTCTTTCTACTGCTAATACCTCTTCCTATACAAGCATGCATTCTGCTAGCATTTCCTGCTGCTCTATTACATTGTCTGCCTACCTTTAAGTCATCAGAAATAATCACCCCTAAATCCCTTTCCTCAGATGTTGAGGTTAGGAATTTATCAAATATTCTGTACTCTGCCCTTGGGTTTTTATGTCCAAGATGCATTATCTTGCACTTATCCACATTAAATGTCAGTTGCCACAATTCTGACCATTTTTCTAGTTTACCTAAATCATTTGCCATTGGGCTTATCCCTCCTGGAACATCAACCCTGTTACATATCTTTGTATCATCAGCAAAAATACATACCTTACCATCAAGACCTTATGCAATATCACTAATAAAAATATTAAAGAGAATGGGTCCAAGTACAGATCCCTGAAGTACCCCACTGGTGACAAGTCCAAGCTTGTATTACTTTAAACTTTAAAATTATTACTTTAAACTTTGGATTACAATTCCTATCAGGATCCATCCATGACCTGATGTTCTTTTCAATTCTTTCCCAGACAAAAGCTTTGCTCATTTTAATCAACCACCTTTACAAGCAAAGATCACTCTATGGCTGTTTTACCATTACAACAATGATCAAAGACAATGGAAGCATAAAAACCTAATGACTGCTGAAGAACTTTGGTTTATTAATTTAAGGAAGAACTGATCTACAATACCCACTGTTTAATGGAGAGGGTGTTATGGGCAAATGCAAATTGTATTTCTCAAACTGTGTACTTTGTCTTTAAGAGAAATTGCAAACTGACAAGGTGAAATGGAACATACTTGTTTTTCATACATGTTTCTTTAAGCAATAACCTTTTACCTACTTTCAGTGCATAATATGTCTACGCCATTTTGTCCAAGACAAAATACAATAACAATTATGCATAAACAAGCTTCAAGGCCATGCTACGACTCTTTCAGTACATAATATACTGCGATAGCCCTAAATAGATAAAGATGTTCAGACTTTAAGATGCCATCTTGTCCTAAGTCAGGGAATTTTCCATGACGTGAGCACACTTTTACGTTTTAGTTATGGCCTTGTATTTTTGCCAAGTTAAGGGAGGTCCTAAAATGAATAAAGTAAAAGAAGTATTACTTTTTCATATATGAACTACGGTAACCATAAAATGAAGGTATAAATAGGTGTACTTTTAAATGTTAAGGGACAGAGGAGAGATTTGGAGACAGAGACACTGTCGCTCCATATAATGACAGAGATCTTGACATGTTCAAGAGGGTATGTTATTCTATTTAAATTGATATTTGGAAGCATCTAGTTTAATCTTATAAACTCTGCTATGAATTATTGTAATGGATTTTATGTCTATTTATATTTTTATATAATAAAATATCTAAAAGGCAAAACTTTATTGCTCTCAAGACAATCCTTATTTTATATTGTATTCTCAATTATTGATATATTTTAAATAGAGGATCTCTTACTAACTATATAAAATTATGGCTAAGCTCTCTGTATAGTTAGCCCTGCTAAGTTCTATGCTTTAAGACGCTATAGGGGTATAGGGGTAACTAAGGAAGCCAGCTGCGGTTACAATTTTTTTTTTCTGGATATTTCTTTTTGGAGCATATACCTGTACTTACTTTTGGGAAAAACAGGATACCATGAACAGTTGTGCTATTATGATTTTCCTGTCTTATCTTACTGTGAACAAATTTTGGTAGTCAAAGACTTTAGTTTAATTTTGCTCTCTGAGATATACAATATCTTTGCAGTTAGGGAAGGCGACAGGCAGTTTATTGTCTATTTGCTGATGCACTTTATGTACATTGTTTTCACACAACTAGTAGCACTTTAGGCATGTGGCACTGTATAATTATTTATGCACTTGCACTGGGTGTACAGGATATTGAGCTATTTCATTTATATATTGACTTGTTACATATACCCTTATGTGTCATGTATACCTTCAGACATGACCAATAGTGGCAATATTATATGAGTAAATCAGATTTTATTCGTATTACTTTTTGTGGCGTGCGATATCATTTGGTATTTTTTTAATATTTCTTTGTGGGGTCCGTGGATTATACATGCATCACTGTTCTGATTAAGTGCAAGCACATTCTGTATTTTTTATTTCAATAATTACTCTGGAGCAAAAGCAAAAGCGGTGGCTATGCTTTCTCCGCCCAAGTTCCTTTCACATATAAGGCTCATACAACGGACGACATAGGCAAATGCAAAATAGGACACACACTGGTTACCTTTTCAAACTTATATCTCCCTAACCGAAAACAGATCAGGGCACTCAGGAAAGCCTTGTGATCCACAGATTAATTGCAGGAAAGCATCCTGATTATGGGAGAAGACCTAAATATTTCCCTTGACTCTGACATGGACACCACGTCACCTACAACCTCATATCCTTACCTTTTGTGTCACTTTACCCAACTCCCTCTATCATGTAAGCTCATTGAGCAGGGCCTTCAACCCCTCTGTTCCTGTGTTTCCAACTTGTCTGGTTACAACTACAGGTTTGTTCGTCCACCCACTGTAAAGCGCTGTGGAATTTGTTGGCGCTATATAAATAACATAATAATATCAATTGTCAGCTAGACAGCAGGCAACTCCCTTTTAGATGCAGCACAACTGTTTGATAGCTGAAGAAACCTGCATCCACAAATGAGGGTTACTCATTTTACTCACACAATATGTCATACTCCAGAATTGACATGCTATTTCTCCCACACCAATTTTTACATCTAATTCACAATTGCAAATACGGTCCTATAAAATGGTCAAATCACACTTCCCTATCTTGCCATTCAAATAGCCTCTCTCCCCCTCACACCATTCCAATGGAAACTCAACAACCTGCTACTCAATGACCAGACCTTGGTTACCCAGGTGACCAACACGATTGACCAGTATTTCATAGACAACATCCTCCACACACTATAACCCACACTAACTTGGGAGGCCCACAAACTGGTGATTTGCAGTTACCTTACAGCCATAGCATCGACACATAAGAAAAGCAAGGAAATACAATGGACTACGTTATTACAGGAAATGAGGTCCCTCAACTTCCATGTCCACTCTCATAGAAGAAATCACTCTTTACAGTAGAATATCCATCCTCCGGTTAATTTCACTAAAAGCAAAATCCTACAGCTACACATTGACCAGCATGTAAAAAACAATTTATAGCAGACATACTTTCATCTGGGCAGATAATGCAGTCAAGTACCTGGGGGTCCATCTCCCCCATGACCTTTCCAAGCTATATGAATTTAATTTTTCAAACAATTTGAGTTGACCTTACAAAATGGAACACACGTTTTTTCGGATGGCTCAAAATTAATATGTTACCTTACATACTGTACTTACTATATATGTGTGTATAATAACTCACCTTCTTAGTCTTTCTTTTGGTCCAACAAACACTGGATATAACTGTTGACATCTACTTTCTTAAAGAAAGTGCTTGTCTTGATATTATTGTCTACAATTTATATATTTAAGTCCAGAATTTCCAATAAACTCTTACTATAGTTTTTTGTAAGTTTAATACCCCATTTATTGTCTTCTAGATGTTCAAAAAAACGGTCAAGAGTTTCACTATTACCTTTACAAATGAAAAAAATATCATCATAGTAACGGCGATAGGTCACCAGGCTTGCACCCCATCTCTGATCCTCAAAGATGAATTTATGTTCCCAAAAGGACATAAATAGATTAGCATAACTGGGTGATGTCAACAGTTATATCCAACAAACGAGTTGTCATTATTCACCCTGGCTCTTAAATGCACCAAAAGCACAATTATTGAGGATAAAGCACAATTGTACAGACACAATTGTGTTCCAAGAGCAGGGATACCTTTTATATGTGATTTTAATGCTCAGCACAAACAAGTGAAGAAAATAATCTCCAAATATTGGCCCATTTTAAAAAATGACGAAACATTGAATATGCTTCTACCAGACAAACCTAGAATAATATATCAGGTGTACCTAATATCCAAAAAAGTCTCACAAATAATTATATAAATACAAAGAGAGACGCCACTAACCCATTCAATGAACTCATGGGCTTTTATGGCTGTGGGATATGTGGGGTGTGTAGGAATACGAATAGCAAAAAAAGAATGAATAGAGATTTTGGGCATCCAAGATATCCGAAAAAAAGTTTTAAAATTAAAGATATCATTACGTGTCACTCCAAGAAAATAATATATATGATTACTTGTCCATGTGGATTGCTCTATATTGGACGTACTATCTGCCCTTTACAAATAAGAATACGGGAACATATTAGGAATGTGAGGAATGGTTTCTTAAAACACAATGTATCTCTCCATTTTAAAAATTTCCATACTAGTGATCCCAGTAAATTACAATTTTTGGGAATCCACAAAGTGACAATTAACTAGAGGGGAGATGATCTAATTAAAAAGATGGGACAAGCAGAGATGCGTTGGATATTCCATTGGGACACATTGCACCCTAAAGGTTTGAACAATGATTTTGAACGTTGTCATTTTTTATAATATATTTTTTTTTATAGATTTTTAAAAATATATTTTTTAATTTAACTATTTTTAGTATATTGTTTTTTATACTTATATGGAATTTCTATATTGTCCTTTTTGGATAGTTGGGTATGTTCTATCCAGGGCCAGATTAAGAGCCCAGTGGGCCTGGTGCTGACAATTATGAATGGGCCTAATTACAGAATCTTATCGACCAAAAACACTAAAACAGTCATGCCTCTCAAGCGTCATGTATCTGATAGAGTTGATGTTGGAGGGAAACTAAAAGAATGCAGCTATAAGAAAACACATACTCTATGCTAATCTCTTTATCTAATTTATACTTTCATCTTTCAAGTAAATCCAGCAGTGTTCAGTGAAGCAAGACGTCAATGGGCAGGGTAAAAGGGTGGGCCACTGACACGAATCAGGTGATCAGAACTGCCAAAAGTGGCGAACATCCCAAAAAGGGTCATGTCTGTCCAAAGAATTGGAAGGCCAACCTGGCATCGGTGTCCCTATGTATCACAGTGTCAGTGTCGCCCAGTCCCCTAGTCTCCCAGTTTCTGTGTCCCCATTTCTCCCAGTGTCCCCATGTCTCAGTGTGTCCCGTATCACTAGGATACTAGGGGACACTGAGAGACATGGGAACACAGTGAGACATGAGGACACCGATACCCAGGGACACAGACACATGGGGGCACTGGGAGACATGGGGGCACTTGTGGATACAGACATGAGGACACTGGGAGACATGAAGACACTTGGAGACATGGGGACATTGAGACATTTGGGGACACTGGGGGAAAAGGGGTCACATACACTAGGGACACAGAGACATGGGGACACAGACACTGGGAGACATGGGGACACAGACATTTGGGAAAACTAAGACACTAAGGACACTGAGAGACATGGAAACACAGACAATGGGAGACTAGGGGACACTGGGATGTATGGGGACACATACACTTGGGGACACTGGGAGACATGGGGGCACTTGTGGCCATAGACATGGGGACACTGAGACACTTAGGGACACTGGGAGACATGGGGACACAGACACTGGGAGACATGGGGACACTGAGACACTAGGGACACTGCCTGGGAGACATAGGGACACTGGGAAACATGGGGACACTGAGACACTGGCTGGGAGACATGGGGACAAAGAAATTTGGGGACACTGGGAGACATGGGGACACAGACATGGGGACACAGACTGGGAGACTAGGAGACACTGGGAGCCATGAGGATACTGAGACACTAGGGACACTGGCTGGGAGACAGTGGGACACTGGGCGACATGGAGACCCTGTGTCCCTAGTGTCTGTGTCCCAATGTGTCTCCCTATGTCTCACAGCATCCCCATGTGTCTCAATGTCCCCATGTCTCACAGTGTCCCCTAGTGTCAGTGTACCCATGTTTCTCAGTGTCCCCAAGTGTCTCCGTGTCCACAAGTGTCTCAGTGTCCCCCATGTCCCCCTGCTGCCTTTCCCCCCATCCTTCACATACCTGTCGCTGGAGGTTGGGAGCTGCTGTCTGGACTCTCTGTGCTGTGTAGCTTCTCCCCCGCAGATCAGTGAGTAGAGAGAGGCAGGGAGATGCTGTAACTTCCTATCCCTGCCTCTCCCCATGCACAGTGATCTCTACTGACTGGTGCTGGTATTGCAGAGTAATCTCCATTTAAACTGAGAAAAATATTTGCATTTGTATTGCCGGTATTACTGCAATACTGTCATGGTCAGGCAACCTCAAATACCGGCTGAGCCTTAAAATACCAGTCAGGTGGCAAACCTAACAGTGGTGTGTAAAAAAAAAATTTTTGGTGTGTTTTTTTTTAATGGGCCTATTCCTTTCTATGACACCCTAAAGTAACTTTTACTCAGGAAACTTTGCTGAACGCAAATATTAGTGATTCAAAACAGTAAAGCATATCACAGCGATGATATTGTCAGTGAAAGTGACTTTTTTTGCATTTTTCACACACAAACAGCACTTTTACTGAGGTTATAATTGTTGTGAAACGTTTTCCTGTTTTGAAACACTAATATTTGTGTTCAGCAAAGTCTCCCGAATATAACAGTACCCCCCCATGTACAGGTTTTATAGCGTTTTTGAAAGTTACAAGGTCAAATATATGGGTCAAATATTTTTACATTGAAAATTGCCATGTTGGCTACGTTTGAGAGCGTATGGTAGCCCAGGTTCCCTTTATAGGGGTAAAGGTAAATGGGAATTGGGAGATGAGAGTTAGATGATAAAGTATCAAATTAACCTCCCCTCGGGTTACTACTAGTACTATGTTCTTTCTACGTATACAGCGGAGTATCTATGAGTAAAAGACATGAGCAGAAATGGGTAAAGAGAAAAATTATGTCCCACTAGGGCAAAAAAGTATCAGCAAAATAGGATACTAGAACTGCTAATAAACGTAAAGTTTGGAAATGGGGGTTAAGTGATAAATATCAACTAAAGTCCCTTTGTAATACCCCTGAGTAATAATCTGAAATGTATATATAGAGAGAAGTATCTGGGAATAGCAGAGGAAACCTAAGTGGGTGCAAAAAAATATATACTTGCCCCACTAGGGTAAATAAACATGCAAATTCTCAAGTAGGATACTATAGCAAATGATATACATGGAGTATAGAGACTTTACGGTAACCTCCACATTCCTCTACTGGTTTAAAGATTCTAAGTATAGCTCAATAATGCAGTTAAATATCCAAGAAACAGAGCAGCAGAGATGACTATCTTACTCTAATGTAGCTCAATTGAATAACAAAGTATCTGGAAACACCGGGTGGATACAATTTCCCAGTCGGATACTTAATACTGTGCTATAGATTCTAACCTATACCGCCTGATATGCAGTGTTCCAAAGGTTAATCTGACTGCCTGGTTGATGCTGCCTAGTAAGCTGCGTGGCATCAACTATCTCAGAACGTCTAATAAATATTATCTAGTATGCTGAATTACCAATGCCATATCAGAATGCCTAATAGATAAACTCTAGTTCATCCAATCCATGAAGCCTAACATGGAGATCTAATAACTTCCATAGTACTAGCTGGTATAAAGGTATATTGGCTCCATTGAAATCCTTGGTTAAACTAAAATAAAGTCTAAATGCAGCGTCATCCACTCGACGCGCGTTTGGCGCTCTGTTTCACCTTTCTCAAGAGTGATGGTAGATAGATGAGCCGGTGTGTATTTTAAAGGGTAAAGGGCCACACTCCATGTGACTTCATGCGGCCAATCTGTTGCCGCTCAGGAGGGGGGTGGTCGCACAGCTTGCGGCCAATGAGTAAGTTAATTTTCCAAAGAAGGCGGAGGTTAAGTGTAGACCTGCCCCCTATCGTTATGTCATACATGCAGTTTTGATGCTAAGGCATCAGGGGGAGGTGAATGTTCAATGAGCAGAATCGTACAGCCAATCATTAGTCCTCATATCTATAGTGGGCGGGGACAGATGCAAAAGTCAACCAAAAGGCTTTTTAGAATTCTAATTGTATTAGCTATATAGTAGCCTCCAATTTTGAGATAATAATATGGCCAAATGAGCTTCCTAAAAGTTATAGGAGCATCTAAGCACATGTTTGTATATAGATGCTTGGCTCTATCAAAATACTTTAAAAATATATAGTGTATGTGAATAAAGTATATTTTAACATTGTAAAGGATCCTTATTTGTAAAAAATGTCAGAAGACCAATGAAGGGGATTATATATATCAAACATAAGGTATAAATGGCAAGCGGAAGGTTACATAATACATTAAGTTTCATCTAATCTTATGGTCATGAGTGACAGAATTGATTATTACTCAAGGAATATGCTGTATATATTAATTTCTTTAAGAGGAAGAAAATATTCCTTCCAAGCAAATTTTAACAGCACAGCTCATGGTAAATAGATCTTCCAATAAATTGTTGCCATTTATACAGCGTTATTAAAGTTTATAGTATTCATATTGGTCATTGTGTTAAAAATAGTAGGTATTACTGGGGTTGGGGAAAGGGGCTTTCTGCGTCAATTTACAATTGTATTGTCAGACTATAAGTCCCATAGCACAGGTATAAAGAGATATCTTATTGAGTTCCACTTTACCACTTGAAGTTAAAATGTAAGTTCTGTGTATAGACAATAATAAATCAAATTATATTTACATATATACAAAGTAGAGAGAGATTAACCAAGAAACGGAGAAAAGGAGAAAACCCTTATTCAGTCCTTTTGGACTCAGTTTTTTTTAGTTGATATATCCAGAAGCATTCTCGCTGCCTTAAGAATTTGTCGTAATCGCCTCTTCTTGCGCTTTTCTACCAGTTCCAACCCACAAAATCGCAAACCCCTAGAGTCACCTCCATGGTGTTCTCGAAGGTGTCTTGAGATTGGGTTATCTATTAGATTTTTGGGGGATCTGATATGCTCCTGAATGCATTTTTTTAAAAGGGCGAAACGTTTTGCCAACATATTTGAGATTGCATTGGCAGGTCAATAGATAGACTAGACCTGCCGTGTTGCAATTAAAAAAGGAAACTATTTTAAACTCCTCTTTATCTTCGCTATCCCTCACTTTCTTCAAGTCTCTCAATATATTAACATGTGATGCATCTGCCACATCCAAAGGTCCAAATCAGAGGATTGTGAAGCCACATTGTGGAAGGAGGGTGTCTGGATTGTAAGTGGCTAGGGGCCAACAGATCTCAATTTTTACCTCAAAGAGCTGTCACGGTCACATTAGAAGCCACAACTTCATATAGATGTTCGTCGATGGTCAGCAGTGGCCAGAAACATTTCAAAGACCTTTTGACGCTTTCCCAGCCAGCATCATAGGTGGCTATTTATGAATCTTTACCTGTCCTATTAGGAGTGGTCTCGCTTAACAGTATGTTACGGTCGGATTCTACAGCCCTCTTATAGGCGCCTTTAAGACATTTATTGGGATAGCCTTTATCCTTAAAATGCCTTCTGAGGTCCCTTGCTTTGGTGTTATACTCCTCTCTGGTGCTAAAATTTTGTCTCACTCGAAGGTATTGGCCCGTGAGGGATGCCTTGTTTCAAAGACGTTGGATGAAAGCTATGCCATTTTTCTATACAAAGTATTGTGTATAGTATTTGTGTCAGTAATAGAGATTATCAGATCCAAGACGTTAAGGCTGGGCCTGCCAAATTCGCTAGTGAACCGTAGGTTTTTGTCATTGATATTAAGAATTCTCAAAAAGTCGTTAAACTCATCAAGGTTACCAGACCACACAATGAGGACGTCATCTATATAGTGACGCCAAAGGAAGACGAGAGGGAGATACTCAGAGATTCCTTCAAGGTGAGTTAAGTTTTCCTCCCACCATCCTAGATGGAGATTGGCGTACAATGGGGCACATGCTGTCCCCATCGCAATACCTCTGGTCTGATGGTAAAATTTATTTTTAAAGGTGAAATAGTTATGTGCGAGTATGTACTCCAAGAGTTTAAGACAGAATCTAGTATGTGGAGAATGTTTCTCGCCCCTTTGTTCAAGAAAGTGGCCGGTGTGTCTTATACCATTTGAGTGAGGAATCAAGGAGTAGAGTGCCTCAATATCTAGGCTACAGAGTTTAGCTAGAGGGGGTACTTTTAAGTTTGAGAGGAGGGTAAGGGTTTGTTTTGTGTCACAGGGGAGCATTTCGACAAATGGTCCAAAATCTTATCGATATACACACTCCCGTTTTGGGCTATGTTGTCTATTCCTGATACAATCGGGCGACCTGGGGGGGGAGGTCAGGCTCTTATGGACTTTCGGCAGGCAGTAAATGGTTGCTATATTGAGGTGACGATTAAGAACAAATTTATACTCGTCACCCGATAGCAACCCTTCACTGCGGCCCTTGTGCAAGATCTCCTTATAGTGTTGAAGGAAGTCATTACTGGGATCTGACTTCAGAACCCTGTAGGTATCCCCATCCTCTAAGACTTTTATCACCATTTCCACATAATTGTTAAACCTCATTACCACAATGTTTCCCCCCTTATCTGCCGGTTTCACGACTACTTTGTTGTTGCTTCTAAGAGATTTAAGAGCTACTTGTTCTTTTTTACATAAATTCCTATTCTGATGAAAATCCAAAGCCCTGGTATCAATCTTTTTGATTTTGCTTTTCATCGTCTCTAGAAATAAATCAATGTTGTGATAGTTTCCGAAGTAAGGAGTAAACCAGCTTTTAAGTTTAAGATCAGTATAGTTTAGGGGGGTAGTCTCATTGTTTTCTTCCCAGAGTTCCATAAGGGTCATAAGGCACTCATATTCGGTATTGCTCATACCATGTGATCTTGCTTTCTTTTCTTTATTGATCAGGTAAAATTTGTGGAGTGCCAGTTTACGTACGAAAAGATGGAGATCCTTGACCCATAGGAATTTGTTAAAGGAGGGTACCGGTACGAAGCATAGTCCTTTTTCCAGGAGTGAGAGGTGGTTTTTATTGAGGGTACAGTTAGAGAGGTTAATGACTCTTAGATTAGATGTAGAGTCACACTTCCGACCTAAAATCTTCTCCTTCCTCCCCTTCTGTTTCCCCCTTTATTTAGTGCACTGTATCTGTTCCTGTGTGTCTGGATCCCCTCTATGGGGTCCATCTCTAAATAAATTCACCCCTTTTTAAAGAATCCCTTTGGGGTTATTTTGCGCAGATACAGTGGAACTCTGTGGTTGAGAATCAGACTGTTGTCATAGTCTGAGGTTAGGTAATTTTCGGAGTTTGTTCTTATTTTACGGGTGAAATATCGATAGACATTGTCTGGTAATCCTTAGAATCCCTTATGAATTTTTGATGTTTTCTCATTTTAATGTTATGTTGGAATTTATCCAGGTTATTTTTAAGTCTAGTCTCCAGTTGGGCAAAGTCTGGGTTAGTATAATATTGTTTCACTGTCAATGTATCCCATTTTGCTGATACTTTTTTGTCCTAGTGGGACATAATTCTTCTCTTTACCCATTTAGGCTCATGTCTTTTACTCTTAGATACTCCTCTGTATACGTAGCAAGAACATAGTACTAGTAGTAACCCGAGGGGAGGTTAATTTGATACTTTATCATTTAACTCTCATCTCCCAACTCCCATTTACCTTTACCCCTATACAGGGAACTCACAGGGAGGGTTTATCTATCTACTTATTACTTTGTCTCTTATAGCTATCAATTCCAACCTATATTTACATATAGTTACTATAGCTGTGTATATCTCTCTAATTGAGACTACAATAGATTCTCCTGACCCTAAGTGTACTTTGATTGAGGTCGATATAACCCGCCCTAATAGCTATATACGTACATTCAGAGATACTTAATTGCATGTGCATAATCAATTATATGAGCAGTCACCCTCAATCCTAACATATAATAAAGTTTTTTTTCTTTTAACATTTGTAATTTATCTACTTTTGAGTTGTTTATCTTCTGCATGGGTAAAACCTGTGGCCATATTTTGCAATTTGGCACCTGAGCAAGTACTGGGTTTCCATCTTCAATATACAGGCTTATAGGACTTTTTCTCCCTTTTTTCTGTCATACTAACCCATGGGGTTATGCCCATTCTTTTATCCATTTAGTCCAACCCTTGAATATCGGGTCAGTATTTTTCTTTTCGACTAGATCAGAGATCTCCCGCACTTGTCCCAGACATCTTACTGGGCAGCCGGCAGCTCCTCCGGGTCCTCCTCTAGCGAACATGGAGCGTTGCCACGGTTACCATGGCAATGCTCCAGATCTTGCGACAGTGAGTTCTAGCCCTGGAGTTTCAGGCTAGAGCTAACTCTAACCACTAACTCTAAGCACTAGAACTACCAGGGATTTAAAAGTGTCACTCCCCCCCTTCCTTAGTAAAGAGAGGGGGGACATAAAGTATATGTTTTTTATTAGAAAAAAAAACATACATTTGCTTAAGGCTAATAAATCCCTACATTTTCTCACACACACTTCCCACACACACACACTGCTCCCCACACACACACAGCTCCCCACACACACTGCACACTCACACACACACACACATGGCCCCTTACAATGTATGTGATGAGCCAGTATTACATAACAATCTGAAAATAGATTTTCACCCCCCAACACACAGTGCCACTCACAAACACGCATGGCCCCCTCACACATACTGCAATCCTCAGGCACACACATGGACCCCTCCCATATAAATCAATCATTACACCCACACTACACACACACACACACACACACAGCCCTGAATACACACACTGCTCCCAGACACACTGCACCCCATACACACACACTGCACCCCTCACACACATATACTGCACCCCTCAAACACACACACACACACTGCACCCCTCACACACACACACACACACACTGCACCCCCCACATACATTACTGCCTCTATCCTTTACTACAGGCCCTATCCCCTACTACAGCCTCTATCCTGGAAGAACCCAGGTTAGGTGTCAAACTGTTCTTAAACGGTTTGACTACTTACTCTGTGAGGGCAACACACCACTCCTGCAACCATAATCACTACAACGATCCACCCCTGGACAAACCTTGATGCATTTGACACTGAATGCACAAGTCTAATAATTACCAAACACTAGATAACTCACAGACACCAGACTGGGACAAGATATATAACATAGATACATTACTGTGAACTGAAGCTTTTTCTATACATTTGAGGGCTTAGTAACTCCTACCTATTCTACTATTGGTATTGAGACATGATAGAGAGGCAGACCCTAGAATCACATTCTATATTTTTACCTGAAATGATCATATATTTTAGAGAAATATATAGATTTTTAAATTCTTTATATTTTATCAAGCTTACATCTCAACATATATCATAACGTACAGCAATCAATAAACATCAACTAATTTTGTAGACAACATTAATATCTCTATTTATTCTTATAAAAAGATAATATTGAGACTTTGAATTGTATATTAATCAATTCATTAAGAGAGATGAGCGGACACCTGGATGTTCGGGATCGCTGGGTTCGGCTGAACATCGACAAAAAGTTTGAGTTCGTGCCTCGAACTTGACCCCGAACCCGAACCCCATTGAAGTCAATGGGCACCCGAACTTTTGGGCACTCAAATGCCTCTAAAAAAAGTCCTGAAAAGGGCTAGAGGGCTGCAGAAGGAAGTAAAATGGGGGTAAGAGTAGGACAAGTGCCCTGCAAACAGATGTGGATAGGGAAATCACTTAAAATAAAATACATAAAAATTCAAAATAATAATCTTGAACAAGGAGGAGGAGGTGGATGTGGAGTAGGAGGTTGAGGAAGTGGTGACCGTAGCGGTGTAGGTGGAAGCAGCGGTTGAGGAGGAGGTAGCCAACACTGTTTTTTATTAGTTTTTTTTGTTTTTGTTTTTTAATTGGGGTAGCCACCAAAATATTGGGACATATAAAAAAAGAAACATTTGCGGCCTGCGGTGCATTTCTTGCAGTCCAATAATTCCATCAGGTTTTTAACACTGTCCGTCTCCACCAGACGGAATGACAGCATTTCAAAGGCCAGGAATTTTGAAATGCTGGCATTCAGGGCCAGGGATCGCAGGTGGCTAGGGGGATACTTCCTCATTCTCTACAGTGTTTGGGAGATGGACAGCTGAACGCTTCCATGGGACAGTGTGGAGATGCTTGGGGACGGTGGCGGACATGGTGGCGTTGCTGCCACATCCTCTGTTTGCAGGGTGGCAGGTGCCACTGTCACTCCAGAGGTGGCGGAAGAGATCGGGACAGCAGCAGAAGAGGAAGCAGGAGGAGCCTGAGACCTTTCTTGGTTTTTGAGGTGCTTACTTCACTGCAGCTCGTGCTTTGCATGTAGATGCCTGGTCATGCAGGTTTTAGAATGTTTATGCCTTGCTTCAGGCTCTGATTGAATAGCGTGCAAACCACTAGTGTCTTGTGGAGTAGGAGGTTGAGGAGGCGGTGACCGTGGCGGTGTAGGTGGAAGCGGCGTAGGAGGAGGTAGCCAACACTGTTTTTTTATTTTATTTTTATTTTTAATTGGGGTAGCCCCCAAAATATTGGGACATATAAAAAAAGAAAACAAAAAATAAGTGCACTTGAGTATAACAATGGCTGGGTGAGGCCGGTATAAATGTCTATTCTGCACAAGGTACAGACAAGTCTGGTGGGATCCATACTTGTTTAATTTTAATAAATGTGAGCTTGTCCACGTTGGCTGTGGACAGGCGGCTGCGCTTGTCTGTGATAACACCCCCTGCTGTGCTAAACACACGTTCAGACAATACACTGGCTGCAGGGAAGGCCAGCACCTCCAAGGCATAAAAGGCAAGCTCAGGCCATGTGCCCAATTTGGAGACCCAGAAGTTGAATGGGACAGACCCATCAGTCAGTACGTGTAGGCATGTGCACACGTACTGTTCCACCATGTTGCTGAAATGCTGCCTCCTGCTAAGATGTTCCATATCAGATGGTGGTGCTGGTTGTTGTGGCGTGCTGACAAAGCTTTTCCACATTTCGGCTACGCTAACCCTGCCTTCTGAGGTGCTGGCTGTGCCCCAGCTGTGTTGGCGGCCTGTTCCTCCTCCTCTGCCTTCGCCTTGTGCTTTCACTGAGCCCCCGGTGTCAGTTGGGAATGCTCTCATCAGCACGTCTACCAGCGTGCGCTTGTAGTCGCGCATCTTCCGATCACACTCCAGTGAGGGAATTAAGGATGGCACCTTGTCCTTGTAATGGGGATCCAGCAGGGTGGCCACCCAGTAATCAGCACAAGTTAGAATGTGGGCAACTCGGCAGTCGTTGCACAGGCACTGCAGCATGTAGTCGCTCATGTGTGCCAGGCTGCCCAGAGGCAAGGACAAGCTGTCCTCTGTGGGAGGTGTATCGTCAGTGTCCTCCGTATCCCCCCAGCCATGCTCCAGTGATGCCCATGAGCTGCGATGGGTGCCACCCTGCTGTAAACACGGTTCCTCCTCCTCCTCATACTCCAGAGCTGTGCCCTGGCTGGACAATTGTCTACCAGGCCTATGCTGGTACAGGAAACCCACCCTCCGAGCCACTTGTGAATGACTGGCCTGATAACCGTGGAAAATTTGACTCTCAGAAATGAAATGCACACCCCAAATGTACTATTTAGCACCAAAAAAAAATTAGAATTTTTAAAACTGCGCTGTAACCACAGTATTTGACGGTTCTATTTACTCTCAGATATGAAGTGCACCGCAGGCCACAAATGTACTATTTAGCACAATTTTTTTTTTAATTTTTCAAAGTGCGATGTAACCACAGTATTTGACGGTTCTATTTGACTCTCAGATATGAAGTGCACACCCCAAATGTACTATTTAGCACCAAATTTCAAAGTGCGATGTAACCACGGTATTTGACGGTTCTAGTTGACTCTCCCATATGAAGTGCACACCCCAAATGTACTATTTAGCACCAAATAAATTAGAATTTTTCAAACTGCGATGTAAACACAGTATTTGACGGTTCTATTTGACTTTTAGATATGAAGTGCACCCCTCAAATTTACTATTTAGCACCCAAAAAAATTTAATTTTTAAAACTGCGCTGTAACTACAGTGTTTAACGGTTCCATTTGACTCTCAGATATGAAGTGCATGCCCCAAATGTACTATTTAGCACAAAAAAAAATTGAATTCTTCAAAGTGCGATGTAACCACAGTATTTGACGGTTCTATTTGACTCTCAGATAGGAAGTGCACACCCCAAATGTACTATCTAGCACCAAATTTCAAAGTGCGATGTAACCACAGTATTTGACGGTTCTAGTTGACTCTCAGATATAAAGTGCACCGCAGGCCGCAAATGTACTATTTAGCACCAAGAAAGTTTGAATTTTTAAAACTGCGATGTAACCACAGTATTTGACGGTTCTATTTGACTCTTAGATATGAAGTGCACGCCTCAAATGTACTATTTAGCACAAAAAAGTGTGTGTTTTTTTTAAACCAACAATATAACAGTAGTATTTAAAGGGTTTTAGTAGACTGCAAGAAATGCAGTACGCAAATGTACTATTTAGCACCAAAAAAGTTGCAGTATTTAAAAATGTTGCCCACTGAGCTAAGTAATGTGCCTGGCACACATGCAGTTGCAAGTGCACTGCACTCTCTGTGGCACTGGGCTCAGGGCAGGGTACAAAAATGTAGTATAGCACCCACAAAAATAATCGCTGTAGTTAGCAGATTCAACACCAGAATTCTTTCCTAATCTGTCCCTCACAGCTGCAGCATCCTCTCCCTTCACTAATAACAGCTCATGTGACATGCGGCACTACGTGACTCCAGCTTTTATATAGAGGCTGGGTCACTTGCTGCACTGGCCAATCACAGCCATGCCATTAGTACGCCGAACACCGAACTCCAACCCGAACGTACACTGAAATGTCCGTGTTTGGGTCTGGGGTACAAAAACCGTAATGTTCGGTACGAACCCGAATTTTCCAGTTCGGGTTCGCTCATCTCTATTCATTAACTATATGGGGTCTAAATAGTGCACAGGACCTCAAACAGTAAAAAAGGAATAAGAGGTTTTGGTGAAAACCGTGCATTAAGAATAACTAGACACTGTTCAAAATATTTGTTATATATAGTGGTATGCAATATCATGGTGGCATACTAGCGCTACGGAATTTGTTGGCGCTTTATAAATAAAATAATAATAATAAATATAGAAATGAAGTTGCTGTTGTGTGGAAACCTCTACAAGCCTTATGCCAAACCTTGGATTGATTTACTGTGATAAAAAAAACTACAGTATAGGACAGAATTTAGGTTAATAGCTGTCAACTTTAATAAAGGTAGTTAGGGGTTTATTTGTTTTTTTTTGGGTGGGGTGGCTAGGGGACCCCTAGTTACTTCGGGGGGGGGGGGTACAAATTTTATTTAGGGCCCCCACCTGCTGCTCAGGGGTGGGGGCCAGGGGGAGAACAATAGGTCCCTTATTGTTATTTAGGGCCCCCACCTACCACTCAGGGGTGGGGGCCGGGGGGGAAGACAGTAGGTCCCCCCACATTCTCATTTAGGGCCCCCACCCTGTCAAATCAACATGCCCCTACTCATGGTAAAGCGAGTAGGGGCAGAATTTCTTATACTAAGTAATCTTTACTTAGTATTAGTAAATGTGGCTGAAAGACCAATTTTAGGTCTGTCAGCCTTTGGGAAGATAGCTCCCTAATGCTGTGGGAATTAGGGAGTTATCTACTAAGCTGCTGCAAGATGCAGCTGTTGCACGAATAGGATCGGAGTTTTATTCATATGAATGAAAATCCGATACAAAGTTCCTAAAATTGGACAAAATTCAGTAGTTTCGCCGGCGTTCTGTCTAAATGACAGGACGTTTGGGAAAAGTGAAAGGAGGTTTCATGGGAACATGGAGGAAAGGTGAGAATTGGGAGCTGGCAAAAGCTGAAAAATCAGGACATGATTTCTAAACTGCCACCACTCCCTTATTTTCAGTCCCACCTACACAAATCTTATATCAAAACGTTCAGCTATCCCTGCTGCCACTAAACATGTCAACGGCTAAGCCATAGTCCTGATAGTTTTCACAATATAATCATTTGTTTGCAACTAACGCCGTCCATTGACATTCATTGAAACTTCACTCTACAAAGCTCAAATTTGAAGTGCAATTTCTAAACTGTGACTGTGCCTTCATTTTTAATACTTCAGAGACATATATACATCAAAATGTAGGTCTGGGTCTTGTGATTCTCACAATATAAAGCTCTTCGCTGTAGGATTTATAGTTTTTAAAATACGACCGTTTGAAGATGGCAACTGCCAAAATACTCTGACCTGTGTCAGGCTGCAGCAGCAAGTGATGTCATAGACAGGGCCTTTTGAACACCTGCTAATGTTTTTATAAATGTATGGTTTAATGTAACTGTGCAACAACGTTGCAATTAAATGTGCTATATAAATGATAACAGTTACTCCGCCCACTCCAGTTGTAGACTACTGGTGGAGGCAAGAACACTTCACACAATTTCCCCAGAAATTGTAGCTTTTCTATTTACTATTGTAAGGCCAGTAGTGTGTAAATATGAATGAGTCATATATGAAATACCCAAGAAGACCCAGTCAGATCTTGGCTGCAGGTACACTTTGACGATATGATCTTTGAAATCGTTTACATCACAGCATTAAGCCACACCATTAACCCAGATAGTTGGTTGTTAAGATGCAAAACAAAATACATTTCCAGAAGTGGTTTTACGGAGACTTCAAATTATGGCCAATAACAAACACTATAAACCTGCTAAGAGTGTTTGAGAAGTGAAGTACATTGAAACAGGGCTTGCTCTGCTTATGAATGTGCTAGACATCATTCTGTGTAAATAAGATAGATGTTCTAAAGTACATTTTAGCTGCAAAAATTGTTATTAGTAAGTCACACAAAATTGCTCATACCAGTACTGCCCCTCGCCACACCCTAACGCACACCCCTAAAATGAAAGTGTTCATCTTTGTCTATTTGAAATATTGGCAGGTATGAAATATCATAACACACATACACATATATGTATACACCTTGTACGCACCATGGACCTTCTTGATTTTATGCTTGAAGATTTTATCTGGATGATTCACACTTTAACTTCCTTGGTGGGGAATATACCAGCCATGCTGTGTAGGATTGAGAAAAATCTTCCTTTTGCTCTCCTTATGTGAGTATACCTACTTTTACTTATTTTTATTCCAGTTACACAAAAAGCACTATATTCTGCGTTTATTTCCATCATATATACTGGCGATTTTGTACTGCCATAATACTGTATATTGGAGAAGAATATTCGCAAACGCTTGGAACTATACATCACCTTCTGGTCTGGAACATCTTCCTATAAAGGACCAAGCCCAGCAACATATCCACAGGCGGGGTTTATACCGGCCAGGTGCACACATCTGGAGCTGATTTTAAGCTCCAGAAAATTGTAAGTGATTTTCTTCAGATTCTAAATTATCAGGTGCTAATAATACTACACTATATTCTGTTTTTTCTTCTTATATTCCATACTGTTCCACCATTATATGGATTTGAGTACAATTTGAAGTTGCTGCTTCCCTACCCTTTTTCCTATATAATAACTGTCAGGGCGAAGAGACTCTGGTTTGGGAAGTACTAGCAGCCATTTCTACACCAGGCAAGCACTAGGAATCTCACTGTATTTATCTATACATGTACACACATTTACTGCAATGAAAAAAATGAAATTTAGTTTTGATATTTTTTCACTTAAACAATGCTATTTCATGGTCTGTATCATCATCTTATGTTTTACTGCAATATTATACCCATATTTTTGTTCAGTGATGTATAATAGGTACAACAATAGCCCCATCATGTGCAGATTTTATGGGGTTTGGAAGGTTACATAGCCAAATAAGGGCCTGCTCATTTTAGTCTTCATTCATGGAAATTTGACAATTTAAATTTCTGGGCCTATATCGTGGTTCAGACAGTGTGGAAGCCTAGGAAAGAATATATCTAGCTGTTTATTTTATAATGTAAAATGGAGAACAGGTTGTGCCAAGGAGGACAAACAAAATAAGAGAGCTAAAAAGTCTTTAAGACTCTTTAGATGGCTTTATTCTGTATTCTGTATTTATCTAATAAAGTATTTTTGGCCACCTCATTATCTTTTGTGAGTTTTTATTCTCAGCTTTTTGCTTTTACCTGACATGTGAACTTACATTCAGACATCCCTATAGACTACCGTGCACAGAATCCTAGGTAGGGATTATAGCACCCACGCCTTATACACAGTGTGTTTAGTCTGCTCCATCTACTGTAAGTATATGTATACTATTTGCATTTATACTAAAGCACTATTTGCCTTCTTCTGTCATTCCATATGTTCTACCTCATCATCATCATCCTGCTGTGACCCGAAAGGGTTGATTTCCTAGCCTTTTTTCTTTTTTTTTTAAACTGCTTTGTACAATTTAGAACCCTTGCAGAACACTAAGTAGCAATGATCTGTCTGCCTCAATTGCCTCAGATACAAGTTGGTGACTTAAGCTAGTGATTGTAATCATTGGCTGTCATTTTATATCTGCATATCTAAAGCAACTGGCTGTCACAGCAATCATTTGACTCATATGTCGCTGCTTGGATCCAAGGGAACTGCCTTAGTTGCTAGGCAAGTCTCCATGATGGATCTTTGCTGGTGAGTATTTACTGTGGGAGAAAAAGATGTTAGGACATGGCATGACATCCTAAGAACATTAAAGCCTGTATTGTGTGGAATGTCATGGCACATCCTAACATGTAGGCATGATGAGATGCAAATAAATAAATAAATAACTAGGGCACACTAGTTATTTCAGCTTCCATTTCAATTCATAACATTTCTCAAGCTCAAATTGACATGACCAATGGAAAAAGCATCATTATCTACGTACGTGAAATTCTTTTGTTGATGGCGTATTCTTATTCTGTCATTTAAACATCACTGACTTGAAACTCTTCCCAAGTTGTTTCGTTGATGGCTTATTCTTATTCTGTCATTTGAACATCACTGACATGAAACTCTTCCTAAGTTGTTTCCAAGATATTCTTTATGTTCACTTAATACTTTATGTTCACTTGCAGTCTTTGTTCTCAAAATAAATATCATACTCCCTGACTTTATGGAATGATAACACATTATTTTCTTAGTTTGTATGATAGTAATTTAAAAAAAATAGAAAGCATAAAGCACTTTGTAGTTATTTAGTAGTACAACATATAAAGAAGAAAAGAACAAACACAGTAGCTCACATTTTATTTAAACCTGTTATGTCTTCCCCCCCAAAAGTATTTATTATGGTTTGAAAGGGCTGAAACATTGACAACCAAGAAGAATGAATACCAGGCCATGTATCTTCTGTACATTTCTAGATCAGCAATGTTGGTTCTGAATTGGCTCATCTGACATAATTCAGCATTTTTTGACAGTTGAAATGTTGTCCTGCTTGAAATAATTAATGGTGTTGATGAAAGATTGCACTTATGTTGCTACATAAGATACTTTTCATTTTGACCCACCCATTATACTGATGTGCACTTCTTTTTTTATTGTTATATTTAGGGATTTATATATGTTTATTTAAAAATTAGATACACAGACTAAAAATCTTTTTCAAAAATATTAAAACAAGGCCTCAAAGTGCTTGTGTGTAAGGGATTAAGGATTTGAATGGGAGTATGGGTTTGTGTGCATGGGTGCACTTTTGACAGTTTGCATCTGTGGCTCCTGTGGGAGATGACAACTATGCCTGTGGCCCCAAGATATGGCAGTGCCCCCCAGATAAACTGATTTTTAGAACTCTGCTTTATATACTCTTCACAATTGTGTGAAGCCACAACTGCAGGAAGGCATTGACTGCCAGAGAGAGGATCTGGTGTACGTCTGATGATTCAACCAGGAAGCAAACAAAATCCAGAGTGAGGGGTCTTCGCAGGAGATGGATGTGGTGGAACAAGCAAGGATATGTTTTCCAATTGCTGGCAGCCCTCCAATGATGGGAAAACAAGACTGCAATGAGATTTTGGGGCCCCTAAAGGTAATTTGCTTATGATGGGCTCACTCTGATGGGGACCAAAGACCCCCAGTTGAGAGATCAGAGCAAGCTAAGTCCCATGCAAGAAGGCTGGCATTCTGACTTCAGAAGAAAGTTTGGTTGAGTATGAATATGGCCTTCTTGTTCCAGGGATCCATAATGTGAAGCCACCAATGTAATTCTAGACATACCTCGTCCATCAGTGAGATCAGCTAGTGGTAGGATGTGGACTGATGCAGATAATATGTTTTCAAGTGTTGCATTGCTTGGTAGTACAACGGTCCTGGGAATATGACTTGTATTGAGGCAGAGAGAAAACTGATCACATGTGCTAAGTCACGCAGTTGGATGTGTTAGGAAGACAGAAATTTTTTAATATCTTTTTTGATGAATTTGATCTTTGTCAATGGCAGTTGTGGAACCACCTGAATTAAAGTATATTTGAAAACTGAGGGCATCTGGGCCATTATCAATATACAGACAAAATATATAATGGACAGAATCCCTTCTGAGCGAAGTAACGCCATGACCTGTTTCATCAACTTGGTGAAACACCAAGGGGCAGAAAAAAGTCCTAAAAGGAGGCTAGTAAACTGCCAAATGCCTTGTTCCCATTGGAATTGAAGGAAAGGGTGATGTTCTGATTCGGGCCTCTGAGATTGATGACCTGACAAAAATCCCCTGAATTTTTGTGATCTAGAAACATGTTGCTGATAAAAGTTTGTAGGAAGGATTCATCCTTTTTTCCATGAGTTTGCATAGTTTGAAATGTAAGGTTTCCTCACTTGGACATCCACAATGGCATCAGAGGAGCATCCTGGATTGGAAAGGTTATGAAATCTATCTGTGATCCAGCCACTGTTTGCAGGATCTGTGGGTCCTGAGAGATTAGTCCCTACTGTTGGAAAAAATGAGTTAAGTGGCCTGCAATAGGTACATTCAAGTAAGGAAGGTTGATTACCTAAAGCAGTGCGACCGCGGAAGTAAGCAGACTCACGTCCTCAGATTAATCCTCTTTTGGGGAACAGCTGCCTCAGATCCAGTAATATGAGGGGAAAGACTTATACTCTGTGAAAGGTGCTCTGCTAGTGGCACAACCTCTGTAACGACCAGCACTCCAAGAAAACAGTGGTGGGAGCGAAAAATCATGTGTAAGAGGGATTGGGATTTATTGAGTGATATAAATACAGATGCTTTTTGTACAGGTCTCTCATAAAGCTGTTTCCAAAAAGTAGGCCATTAGCTTCTGGCCCTAGTTATTTTGTACTTAAACAGGCCAGCTTGTAAAGAGCAGCTTACATCTTTCCATTGAAATAACCACCTTGGAGTTGCCTAGGAGGCATAGCACTCTCTGTGCTCACTTATGCAGATCTAATTCACCACTTGTCAAAGCCTCATCTGCCAAAATAAAGATTTGGATTAGAGGTCCGGCAATATCCAAGTGTTTATCATGGGCCTTTCTAACCATGTTCAAGGGCCTTATGCAGGTCTTTGCCCAATTTACTAAGAAAGGTGACCATTAGTAGATTGCCTGTGCGTGTTAGCACCACTTTGTTCGGGATGGTAGGTATAAATGGGAGTGCCTTGATCCCCCAGGTAAATCAATAATAAAAACCCACCAAATACAACTTAGCCCAATATTTAAGGAATTGTAAAAGTACTAATTAGTCTCTTCAGGTAACGTGATTCTTTACCAGACAAAGGTAGAACTTAACAAAGGAATATTTATTATGAGCAAAGAAATGGCACAGTTCATACAAAAGTATAGATGACAATCAAAATTATTTACACCAACAACAGATAAAAACAAAAGGGATAACATAACAGAAAGTCCTAATCACTTATTCAGCGCTTCAAAGTAAATACTTCTCTACCAGGGGGTCTCTAGTAGGAAAGATGGTGACTCACTCAGAATTAGATTCTGCCCCTCAAGCAAGTACAAGGCATACTTCAGTATCACTAGAGATATACACTGTGGATTACCATGCCTTCTATACAAAAAAAAACCAAGGCAATGCGTAAGGGGAAAATAATAGCAATCTGAAAGAAATTGTCAGCACCAACCAGTGCAGACACAGAGAGTAGGATTACGTTTGAAATCTGGGGGAATGTGCTGAGGTAGGTTTGAAAGTATGTATCAAGATAGACAAAAGCCAAATTAGAAAACTCTTTAGAAAGAGTGGACTCAATATCAAATATAAACATATTGTTTAAAAGGAAAAAACAACACTGGGAGAAAAAATCCAAACACAAATTAAGACCACATTTGGAACAGACTCACCTGGGAGGCAAACAGCAAAGAAAGAGTATTTGTTCTTGATAGTGTACCCTGATTGCTTTATTTTTTTATCGCATTATTAACTGTTTCTTTGCTGCTGGGAGGTTGTTAAGAAGGATAATGCAAATATGAAGCCATATGTCTACCATAAAATTTAAAATAATATTTATTGCATTACATTTTCAACAACTCTGTTTACTATCTTCCTCTTTGTATCTAACTCTTATTCTACTCAGTGTACATGTAGATCATAATACTTTCCTTTGTATGGTTATCTCATATGTTACACATTTATAAGTACCAAATTCTTGGTACCAAAACACTCATAACTAACTTTAGATAACTTTTTAATGTTTGCTTTCTTTTCCATTAATGTCTAGAAATGAATATGTTTGTTAGTGTTTGTTAATTAATTTATGTTTATGAAAAATTACAAAGTGTGTTAACACTCAATCAGATTATAGGTGCCGGTATCTTGGCCACCCCCTCAGACCAAAAAATTAAATATCTAAAATACAAAAATTGATACCAAACTCAACATGAAAAAAACAAAGATTTATTAGCAGAACATTGAAATAAAGGTGCTATTGCAATACAAGGGATGGCTATATATTACTTTGCACTTTGTACATCTAAGGCTTTCATTCAATTGTTTACTATAGTATACAGCACAACCAATGTATGTTACATCAAATATGATCACTACTGAAATTAATTCTTTGTTGAATTATGTTTTCTTGATGGAATGAACTATACACAAAGCAACTAGTGAACTACAAATAAGATTATTTCCCTGCAGGAATTACTGTATACTGGATGAGATTTCCTTAGGAATAATCTTACTATCTAGTTATTGATCTTGCTGTATACAGATTTGTACATATAGGAACGTTGATAGTGTGTTTTATTAATATTAGCACTTTAACCCCTTAATGACCAAACTTCTGGAATAAAAGGGAATTATGACATGTCACACATGTCATGTGCCCTTAAGGGGTTAAGCACATATTAAGCACTTGGTAATTTTTTGGCACTTGTCACTTTAAGATTATATATCTTCACTCTCGTGATATAGAAATTGGAGTTGTATTCAGGTATATGGCAATGTTCTGCTAATAAATCTTTATTTTCTTCATTTTGAGTGCGGTATCAGTTTTTGTATTTTGGATAATTTATGTCCAGGCCCGGACTGGCCATCGGGCACACCGGACAAATGCCCGGTGGGCCACGGTGGCCATGGGCCGAGGCTGGCAGGGGAGGTCACAGGACATCCCCTGCCGGTTTATGTAGGGCCGGCACTATCCGAGCGCCGGCCCTGCTGTATTCCATGGAGGGCCGGTGGGGAGATCAAAGATCTCCCTCACCAGCCCCCTTGTGATAGACATCCTGTTGGGGAGGGGGGGAGAGGACCCGGCGGAGCTCTATCTTGCAGCTCCGCTGGGTTCCTCTCGCGAGATCTGGAGCGTTGCCATGGCAACAACCGGATCTCGCGAGAGTGAACTCTAGCCCGCAGGCTAGAGTTCACTCACCACTGGACCACCAGGGATAGTGTCAGAGTGCCGGTCCC
>OW240917.1:175467916-175488193 GCA_933207985.1 Pelobates cultripes
ACACACACTGCCCCACAAACACTGCCACCCATACACACTACACACACTGCCCCACAAACACTGCCACCCATACACACACTACACACACTGCCCCACAAACACTGCACCCATACACACTACACACACTGCCCCACAAACACTGCCCCCATACACACACTACATACACTGCCCCACAAACACTGCCCCCATCACACACTACACACACTGCCCCACAAACACTGCCCCCATACACACACTACACACACTGCTCCCAAACACACACTACACACACTGTCCCACAAACACTGCCCCCATACACACACTACACACACTGCCCCACAAACACTGCCCCCATACACACTACACACACTGCCCCACAAACACTGCCCCCATACACACACTACACACACTGCCCCACAAACACTGCCCCATACACACACTGCCCCATACACACACACACTGCAACTCTCACACACACTGCAACTCTCACACACACTGCCACTCTCACATACACACTGCACCGCTCACACACACACAAACACACACACACTGCAGCTCTCTCACACACACACACTGCCCCACACATACACTGCCCCTAACACACACTGCAACCCTAACCTACACTGCCGCCCTCACGCACTCGCACACACACTTCACCGCTCACACACACACACACTGCACCTTTCACACACACTTCACCCCTAACACATACCACTGCTCCTATGCCCTATATCCCAGCAGACCCCAGGTAAGTTGTCAAACTGTTCTTAAACGGTTTGACTACTTACTCTAGGATGGGATCCTGGTACTACTGGTGCCATAACTACACTGAGCTGTAGTGGTTATTGTGCCTGGATTATTTCTTTAAATAATCTACAAGTGCCCCTCCCGAGATCAGGCTCTGAATCCGCCACTGTCTGTATTTTGTATATTTTGGCCCCAGCAGCACCCTATAATGTTTGCATGTTCAGGTGAGTGCAGCCCTCTTGGTTTCTTTTATATATTTGGAAGTCCCAGCCCAACTCCTTGGTTTTGCACCCCTCCCTGTTACAGATGCCTCATTCCAGGACCCTATTTAGCCTTGACTTGCAGAGAGTCCCAGTAAGGAAGTATTTCCCAAGTAAGTGGATTAATCTCATAAGAGCAAGCATTAGGCTGCTACTAGGATAGGACCTGCCGAATATGGGGTACTTTGACCTAGTTGGCAGGCTTATGCAATGTATGATCATATAATGTAATTAAACCCCCATTATTGTTTGCCTAGGTGAGGTGTTTTTAAATAAAACTATTACAATCTCTAAGATTTGAAATCATTGTTTAGTGAATAAGTGAGTGCGCTGGATTCTGTATGTGTATATATATATTCACCGAATGATGAGGGGCCTGACTGTTCTATTATTTTCCCTTTCTGCTTCTTCCCTCAGTAATACAGCCCCCTGGTGTCTTGTCTTGGATGTCTTTCTTTTCTTTTCTTTTGTTTTGTTTGATGTGAGGGATGCACTTTGAACTGTGATACACTGTGAGTGATTTAGAGATAGGATGGAAATGATTGCTTTAGCGTTACTCAAGGTTTAGTGTGCGGTTACAAGTTATTTAGGATAGTCTTCTGCCCAATTAGTCCAGTTATGCTTGAAAGTCATGTACGGATAAAGGCACTTTATCCTTTTTATGTATACATTAGACAATTTTATGCAGTTTTAGCTGGCATTTGCAATTAAAGGACAAGTAAAACACTTATATGTTAATCCCTTTTTATTTACTCAGTCATGGCAAATAACACTCTTTAGGGATGAAGCTACATTCTCTTCCCAGTGAGATTTATGCTGTAGTTTAGAGCTAGGAATTAAAGTGACTAAATGTAGTCTGATTTTTCTTTTAAGTTTTTTTTTTTTTTAAGACTCTTCAGTCCATTTCTATGTTTGTATCCAGGACATTCACCCTTAGCTGACTCTAGCGCTCACTATTGTATATACTATCATAGATATCAAGCATCTTGTATAGATGTATCACTATAATATTGTTTAGGTTGTGTAACAATCCCCCTCCCCTGAGTAAAATGAAACTAAGAGAATTATCTACTAAACTTTGTTCTAAAAACTGATTTAAAAAAAAAAAAGTCACCAAACAAAACCTTTATCCAAAAATAAAAAAATCCAACAAGATAGCAGGACAAGATCCTGTAAAATACCAGGAGCTAATATCTAGGTAAGAGAGAAAAAACATTAAAAGCTGCAGAGTGTGGGCAATGCAAATGAAGTCAAATGTAACTTCATTCACCATTAAATTAAAAACAAGTATCAGTACAATAATACAAAAAAATAAAAATAAACAAAACTCATTCCATAGAAAACACAAAACCAATATCAAAATACCATAGTAACAATTCATCCAAATACTAATGTAAGTGCACAATGTATCAATGTAGCAGCGACTGATAACAGTAGAGAATTTTATAACATGACAGGAGGCTTCGTATTTGCTTAAAAGACCTCTATAGGCACCCAGACCACTTCAGCTTAACCCCTTAAGGACTGGACTGTTTTTGCGATGTTGTACATTTGCGACCAGGCATATTTTTACACTTTTGTGGTGTTTGTGTTTGGCTGGAATTTTCCGCTCTCTCATTTACTGTTCCCATACAAATTATATATTGTTTTTTTCAGGACAAAAGGGGCTTTCTTTACATACCATTATTTATATAATCTCATGTATTTTAATTTAAAAAAAATAAAAAAATATGATGAAAAATTGAAAAAAATACATGTTTTTTGACTTTTACTTGAAAAATCTTTTACTCATCTACAAAAGCGAATGAAAAAAACTGCTAAATAGATTCAAAATTTTGTCCTGAGTTTAAAAATACCCGTGTTTACGTGCTTTTTTTTGCATGTTATAGGGCTATAGGTACAAGTAGGATATTGCGGTTTCAAAACATAAATTTTTAAAATTTATCAATAGTGACATTGTAACACTATTATCTGTCATAAATCTCTGAATAACACCCCACATGTACATATTTTTTTTAAAGTAGACAACCCAGGGTATTCAATATGGGGTATGTCCAGTCTTTTTTAGTAGCCACTTAGTCGAAAACACTGGCCAAAGTAAGCATTCATATTTGTTTGTGTGTGAAAAAGTAAAAAAACTAAATTGAACGCTAATTTTGGCCAGTGTTTGTGACCAAGTGGTTACTAAAAAGACTGGACATACCCCATTTGCAATACCTTGGGTTGTCTTCTTTTGCAAATGGTATGCCATCATGGGGGTAATTCTCATTCCTGGGCTACCATACGCTCTCAAAGGCAACGTAACCAGCCTGGCCATTTTTAATGTAAAAATATTTGACCCATATATTTGACCTTGTAACTTTAAAATATTATAAATCTGTTACTGTTTTAGGGGAAATTGAACACAAATATTAGTGTTTAAAAACTGAAAACGTATCACAACAATTATATCATCAGTAAAAGTGCTGTTTGTGTGTGAAAAATGCAAAAAAAGTCACTTTCACTGACAATATCATCGCTGTGATATGTTTTACTGTTTTGAATCACTAATATTTGTGTTCAGCGAAGTCTCCCGAGTAAAACAGTACCCCCCATGTACAGGTTTTAGGGTGTCGTAGAACGTTACAGGGTAAAGTACAGTGCTAGCAAATTCAATTCTCTGGAATTTCGGCCTGGGTTGGCAGGCAGGTCCCTTAAATTGCAATCAATAAAATTACTGAATTATGTAAAACTATTACATAAATACGCACGTAGAATTTAAAAATATATGCATATTTATATATCTGAAGTCTACGTGTATATTTATATAATTATTTATGTAATTTTGTATATGGCCATATGTATATTTCTTATTATTTTTATTTATTTTTATATACATAGATATATATACAAATTCATTCTAAGTGTATTTTGATATAAATATATATATATTAATTTTAAAATACAGTTAGAATAAAATTTCATATAGCTATATAATTTTTTTTAAAATTTTTATTATTATTTTTAAAAATTTTTATTTAATTTAAATTACTTATTATTTATATTTTATAATAATATATATATACAATATATATAGTTATTATATATATTATATATATACGTGTGTAATTTAATTATAAGTGTATTTTTATATTAATATAAGTACATATTAATATAAAAATACACTTAGTATGACATTATATATATATGATATATAGACATATATTATATAGATATAATATATGTCTATATATCATATATACACAAATATAATTATTATTATTTTTTTAATTAACATTAACTTTATTTTTTTATTTTTTGATTTTACACTAGCAGGGAGACTGCCTGTCAGCACAGGCAGTCCCCCTGCAGGCAGCACTATGGACACCCATTGTGACCATGTGATCGCTCTGTTAAGCGACCACATGGCCACAGGGGGTCCTAATTCAGTGTGGGGAGACTGTCTGGGCTGCAGGCAGTCTCCCCACAACCGGAGCCACGCTGATCGCCGCCGGGGGAACGACGGCGATCAGGTAAGTAACGGAGACCGTTAGGACGGTTCAGGACCGTCATCGGTCCTCAAGGCAAAAATGCCGATGACGGTCCTGAACCGTCCTCGGTCGCTAAGGGGTTAATGAGGTGGTCTGGGTGCCAGGTCCAACTAGGTTTCACCCTTTTTTCTATAAACATATCAGTTTCAGAGAAACTGCTATGTTTATAAATGGGTTAATCCAGCCTCTAGTGGCTGTCTCATTAACAGCCGCTAGTGGGCTTCCGCGCTTCTCACTGTGATTTTCACAGTGAGAAGACGCCAGCGTCCATAGGAAAGCATTGCGAATGCTTTCCTATGGACTGGCTGCGTGCGGCTCCTGACGCGCATGCGCATTCAGCCGAAGAGGAGGCGGAGAGGAGGAGGAGAGCTCCCTGCCCGACGCTGGAGAAAGAGGTAAGTTTATCCCCTTCCTCCCCCCAGAGCCCGGCAGGAGGGGGACCCTGAGGGTGGGGGCACCCTCAGGGCACTATAGGAAAACGAGTGTTTTCCTGGCACTATAGTGGTCCTTTAAGTCTCTCTTTACTAGAACTCCACAGCAGCACAGAAAAAAACAACCAATCAGAAAAAAGTTAGGTACTATAAAACTCCACTCCCCATGCATCATTTCCTCTTTCTTTGCTGCTCTGCATCAGTATAGGTCAGAGTACCACTGCCTCCTGTTCTTAGTGGGTGGCTTTGGGATTTTTTTGCTTATATATTCAGGATTTATATTGACCTTGTGAGATTTTATTGCTATATATATTTAGTATTATATATTGTCCTTGTGGGATTTTATTGCTTTTATATATTCAGTATTTTTTATGTTTTTTATTTTTGTATGTCTGTTTAGTTCTCTATGGTGACTGCATACAGGTATAAGCTAGAATCTTCAATAAAGGGATAGTCTAAGTGACAACATTTCAATGAGTTACTACAGGGAGTGCAGAATTATTAGGCAAATGAGTATTTTGACCACATCATCCTCTTTATGCATGTTGTCTTACTCCAAGCTGTATAGGCTCGAAAGCCTACTACCAATTAAGCATATTAGGTGATGTGCATCTCTGTAATGAGAAGGGGTGTGGTCTAATGACATCAACACCCTATATCAGGTGTGCATAATTATTAGGCAACTTCCTTTCCTTTGGCAAAATGGGTCAAAAGAAGGACTTGACAGGCTCAGAAAAGTCAAAAATAGTGAGATATCTTGCAGAGGGATGCAGCACTCTTAAAATTGCAAAGCTTCTGAAGCGTGATCATCGAACAATCAAGCGTTTCATTCAAAATAGTCAACAGGGTCGCAAGAAGCGTGTGGAAAAACCAAGGCGCAAAATAACTGCCCATGAACTGAGAAAAGTCAAGCGTGCAGCTGCCACGATGCCACTTGCCACCAGTTTGGCCATATTTCAGAGCTGCAACATCACTGGAGTGCCCAAAAGCACAAGGTGTGCAATACTCAGAGACATGGCCAAGGTAAGAAAGGCTGAAAGATGACCACCACTGAACAAGACACACAAGCTGAAACGTCAAGACTGGGCCAAGAAATATCTCAAGACTGATTTTTCTAAGGTTTTATGGACTGATGAAATGAGAGTGAGTCTTGATGGGCCAGATGGATGGGCCCGTGGCTGGATTGGTAAAGGGCAGAGAGCTCCAGTCCGACTCAGACGCCAGCAAGGTGGAGGTGGAGTACTGGTTTGGGCTGGTATCATCAAAGATGAGCTTGTGGGGCCTTTTCGGGTTGAGGATGGAGTCAAGCTCAACTCCCAGTCCTACTGCCAGTTCCTGGAAGACACCTTCTTCAAGCAGTGGTACAGGAAGAAGTCTGCATCCTTCAAGAAAAACATGATTTTCATGCAGGACAATGCTCCATCACACGCGTCCAAGTACTCCACAGCGTGGCTGGCAAGAAAGGGTATAAAAGAAGAAAATCTAATGACATGGCCTCCTTGTTCACCTGATCTGAACCCCATTGAGAACCTGTGGTCCATCATCAAATGTGAGATTTACAAGGAGGGAAAACAGTACACCTCTCTGAACAGTGTCTGGGAGGCTGTGGTTGCTGCTGCACGCAATGTTGATGGTGAACAGATCAAAACACTGACAGAATCCATGGATGGCAGGCTTTTGAGTGTCCTTGCAAAGAAAGGTGGCTATATTGGTCACTGATTTGTTTTTGTTTTGTTTTTGAATGTCAGAAATGTATATTTGTGAATGTTGAGATGTTATATTGGTTTCACTGGTAATAATAAATAATTGAAATGGGTATATATTTGTTTTTGTTAAGTTGCCTAATAATTATGCACAGTAATAGTCACCTGCACACACAGATATCCCCCTAACATAGCTAAAACTAAAAACAAACTAAAAACTACTTCCAAAAATATTCAGCTTTGATATTAATGAGGTTTTTGGGTTCATTGAGAACATGGTTGTTCAATAATAAAATTAATCCTCAAAAATACAACTTGCCTAATAATTCTGCACTCCCTGTATATATATATACTGCTCTGAGGTTCCTGCAGCTTGGATATTTCTGTATTTGGCCGCAAGCATTAAAGGTCTACCAGTTTCCTGTATAGTGCTATAGGCACATTACTACCCGGCTAGTGGGTTTTACAGATTGGAGTTATTTAACCCAAGGTTCCCCTGTTTTTCATTATACATATATAGGGGACTCTACCCACGCAGATTGTCCCATGCGGCTGTCGGAACACAGCACCTGTGTATAGCCGGCTCTGTCTGTGCCCCTATGACTGGCCTGCTATGTCTGTGCCCCATTGACTGGCCTGCTATGTCTGTGCCCCATTGACTGGCCTGCTATGTCTGTGCCCCATTGATGGCCTGATAGGTCTGTGCCCCATTGATGGCCTGCTATGTATGTTCCCCATTGATTGGCCTGCTATGTCTGTGCCCATTTGATTGGCCTGCTATGTCTGTGCCCTAATGACGGGCCTGCTCTATCTGTGCCCATTGTTGGCCTGATCGAGCTGTGCCAGAACCCCCTTTGGCCGCAGGCCTGGGGGAATATCAGTGAGGGAAGCCCAGTATCCACTATTGACATGGAGATAGGTGGGTGTCCAGGCAAGCACTGCTGCCATACTCTCCAAGAGGACACCAGTATACGGGCACCTAAGTATGATTGGAAGGGTGAAGGCCCTAAACCTCATGCCCTGAGGTGCAAGGCTTTTATGAAGATCCCCGGGCACGCAACCACGGTTTACACCAGCCCGGCAGCGTCACATCTCCAGGGAGAATTTTCGCACAGACAGGAACCAGTGCTCAGAGTATGGTGTTTCCTTGTCTTTAGCAACTAACCCTTTAGCTGCCTTCAGGTATCCATCTTAGGTATTGGTAGTTATTCCGGCGTTTACTTGACTTGCTTTTCCGGTCTGCTATTTCCCTTCTCTCCGAGGTACGTATTTACCTTTATCTACATTATTATCGTTTCTTTGTTTTCATGCCTTCCTTTTTCCTATCGCTCGGGTCATCGAGAGGCCTGACTTGACCTCGTCCAACCTCCCGGGCTCTCGTGGATCGCGGAGAACGTCTCCAGCTTTCCTCTGACTACCGACATCATCCTGGATCCTGCGCACATGCACGGAATCCGGGTGGTCCGTTGGTAGATTCCATCATTGTTTCCAGAGGTTGCATTCTCATCACCCCTTTCTGTTATTAAAGATGGGCACGGCCTGAGGTTGTATACTACTCCGTCTACCATCGGTCTGGTTCATTACAAGTTGATCCCACCTCTCAGGTGAGTGATTCAGAGAGAGGTCTCGTGGTCAGAGAGGGACCCCCCTCAGGATCTCAGTCCTACGCTGATATTATTAAATGGTGAACCCCGCAGTTGGTCACCCTGAGTCTGACATGGACTCTAGTTTGGATTACAAGAGGGTGCGGCCCTGCATCGCCTCGGCCTGAGACTGATATTTTAATTACACGAGTAGAGAGCGAACCCCTCTCATATACTGAACCGGACACTGATTCCTTATTAGCGGGCATGGTCCTCCTTCAACCTCAGTCCGATACTGTGAGGGATACAGAGGACATTTTTGAGTGTGACACACTCTAATAGAAGGAACCGGACATGGATGTAGACGGAGTTTGGTTACATAATTAGAGAGTGCGGCTCTCTCATACACTCACCACACTACGGTGTCATCCACTTGTTCATCACACAGTCTTGTACCTGTACAGGACAACGATGACTGCATAGAGGGGCGTACCTCCTGCATTCCATTCAATATGGAGGTCCGTACCTCATACCGAGTTTACCGCTGATGCTTCAGCTCTGTACAGGGGTATAGTACATCACCGGTATGCAAGGGAGACGATGCTTCATAACAACTGGGCAAGGGGAGAGAACCCCTCCACTAGATCTAAAGACCGTGCTATTGATTTCGTTATAGAGAGCTGCCTGATCGTGCAGGGTATACACTTTTAGACTGGATTCCTCTATTTCACCTCCTATAATGGATCTACTGGATCTGGGCCACTGTATCCCACGCGAGAAATACTTTCAGAGGCATTACTGGGTGAGAGTCCCCGCTTGTTTACATACATCCCTTGTGACTTTATGGGACAGTATAGGGGCTGTGTGAACTGACCATCTTGGGTTCAGCTCCCAGGATCGGTCCATTTTGTTGGTGACCCTATACCATTCCTTTTGGATGTACTCCTGGAGATGGTACGGCTACGGATGAGCCTTAGTGCAGGAATGCAGATTTTGGTATAATCTACGCTATATCAAGCATGCAATCGCACTCTGTTTAGGTTATGCAGACCATTGCGAACAAACTGCACAGACAGTTTTTCCCATGTCAAGGTGATCCTGAGGCCTTCATAGAGCAAACGTACGCTGCCGTGCTCGGGTAACAAGACTAGGTGCACCGTACATATGGATTGCATGGAAAGACCGGAGTCCTCGGTCGACTTGGGTTCCCTGGTCATTAACAATCTTGGGATAAGATGACAGGACTGCCTCTACTCCTCTAAAAAACATATCTGGAGAACATGATTTGGATTTGGAGGGCCCTCATTCTATACTCTAAATCCCTCAAGGGAACCATCTTGGTTTTGGGTTCTCACTAACCCACCTATTCAACTACCATCAAGGAGACCTACTTGAACTCTATGGAGGAACCCTGTGTGTCCCTGGCTCCTACATGGATGTCACTAGTCGGGATGCAACCTACCGCTCGAGTACTGCTCAGGAGGTGTAGCAGGCTCGCATAGGGCTGACGACGTTCCCAAACTAGACAACACATGCTTCGGACGATTGAAGATAGATCCTTGTTTTTCATTATATCATCTGTAGTGAGTGAAGGGACTTTAGGTTTTGCCTGCGTATTAGAGAATGCTATGAGTTTGCAGGACTGCAGGCTAAGAAGGAGCTATTTGAATTCACATTCCTGGGTCCCTTGATCTAGGGTCTCACTATATTATACCCTATCTTGTAGATAGCGTGCAGACCAGGAGCTCCTACACAAATTTTGACAGGTCGGGCATGGAACAGGATCATACAAACGAATAATCAGATTATTTCACTCTCTCACTACATCACATGAGGACTCTTCTTTGTTATACAGGCCCCAATCACCATTGGATGCAGACATCTTATCGCTCTTCGTCGATATATCTGGATGGAAACCTCAACCCCTGGTTACATTCCCCTCCTTTTAGATATTCCCAGGATTCCCAATCCCCAGGGTAGTTGACCACCGTTTCACTACACAAGTTCAATTTGGGACCCTGATTGGACATCCTTTGGGAAATCCTCTCTCTACCGCAGTTGCGGGTTACACAGTCCATTTGGATTATTGGAATCACTTAAGAAAAGGCCAGTTTTGACCGTACCCTTGTCTGCATAATAAATTCATTCTCGGATGAGACAACTCACTGGGTAGGTCGTGAGGGAACAAAATGACCCTACTCGACTCTGTTAAGGAATTGGTGGTAGACTTAGACACATTACTTGAGTTTGGAGATTTGCCTGCAAGGCCACATCACCTGGTGACCCTGGCACGACCGGAGGAGCCATCTTCCACATCAAGAGTCGAGACCTGGTGGCAGTTTCTTCTCGCGGCCCTAAGTCCGCAAATGACCTTTGGCATTTTACACCTACAGGAAAATGGCTTGTAGGTCAACTTGGCAGCTCATGGATCAGCTGCTAGGAAACCGGTCGTAAGCCCACATACAATGGATCTACCAGGGGAGGGTGTTTTTTCCGTATTTTTGGGGTGCCTCGACAGCTGGCATCTTCATTGATCCATCTACTGTCACTTTTCACAGTTGGAAAGTCCATTCAGGATTGCTGTAGTATAGCCCGGAATAGGTACCAGCGAAACAAACAGCATTGAATTTGTTGTCTGAGCGTTAAAAACAGCAAATACGAAGCCTCCTATCATGTTATAAAATTATAGATTATGCTAGCTTTAGTGTACCTATAATTTTAAGGAGGCGAGTATTTCCCGCCCATTCTTATCCCTCTCATTTTTAATTTTATAATATGGGTCCATCAGGTACATATGCAACTTTGCTTGTTGTCTCTGCTACATGTCACTTGTTCGTATGTCTGTTTTTCATAAATAGGGTTGCGATCTCTGCAGGTTACGGTAATTTTGATTGCTACATTGGGTACCTACATGTTTGTTCAGAGTACATTTCATTGGCTAATCAACCTGTTCGATTCTGTTTTTTCTCTTGTTTCAGTTTACAGTCCATCAACGCTATCTGGTTTGGCAATTCTTCTTGTATGGTGAACATTGTTGTATTCATTGTATCCAGGACTTCGTTTCTTCCACATTATGTTTTCTGCCTTTTGTTCTGTTTTGTCGCAGCTCGAAAGAGGAAATGATGCATTGGGAGGGGAGTTTTATAGTACCTAACTTTTTTTTCTGATTGGTTGTTTTTTTCTGTGCTGCTGTGGAGTTCTAGTAAAGAGAGACATAAGCAAATACTCACGTCCTGTCATTAATAAAATTAAGATTATAGGTACACTAAAGCTAGCATAATCTACAATTGTGCAAAGTAGCAATAGAATAATGTATCACAGAAAGGAAACACAGTTTCAAATGATGTATCGTGAATTCATACCCATCAGAGAGAAGCAGTCTCTAGTATAAAATGGGAGCTGGAAGGTTTTTTTAAAAAAACAAAAAAAAAATAATTTGCACTACAAGTTCACACTGTGAAATGCGAGCAGTTCACATGATAGTAGTGGGAGTCTATTGTGACAACTCCATCTACTGAAAAACTACAAGAGAAGGGTCGTAGTAGCAGTAGAGTACTTGTTAGTTGATAGAGGCAGCTACCTCCCCCAACATGTCCAGTAACCACCCGTGTCAGCATTTAGTACATATCAGTGTCATGTCAAAACAGCTTCCAAATAAGGGGACAAGATTGATAGGCCAGTTTATTGCTGTTGAGGAAAATACTTTTGCCTTAGTAGACAGCAAGCCATTCAAGCAACTGATGCTGGCTCTAGCTTCCAATAACATTCTGCCTTCCAATATGGCGAAAGCTATCATAGATGAGGACTATGCCCTTAATTTAGTATTTTTGGATAAGCTTTTCAAATTATTTAAAATATTTTGATAAACTTCTAACTTATTTTTCAAAATATGAAAATATCAAAATCTAACAAAATATATCTGTGGTGGACCGTCTGGTACCCCGACTGGGTACCTCCGCCAAGCACACTATTGCCGGGACACCATCAGCACTTCAGCACCTAGCAGCCGCAGCTTGGCCGGGGTCTCGCTGTCCCTTCCCACCCTGGAACAAGGTCTTGGATCCAGCTTCTAGTGATTAGATCTCTCCTACAGAGAGTATAGCTATACAGCTGGTACACCCAAACACTAGTCGAGACTAAGTGAAGGGTGTAAAGGAACTGGTTTATTATGGCCAAGTTGCTTGCTTTTATACACAGCCCTCAGCATTGGGTCTCCATTCAATGCAAGACAAGCCCCTCCCATAAATCTCAGTGTCTGGGAGATAATTGCATTAAAGACCGGTAAGCTAATTATCTCTCAGGAACAGAGAGGCAAACATAAAAATATAAAACATAAAAATACCCCAAAACATCATAAAAACATAAATAACCCCAGAAATAATACATCCCTAAATAGCCCTGATCTGAGTGCCCAAGTTCTCCAAATAGCGCTCAAATCCATGCAGTATAGGGGAAATGCCACCGTGTTAAAGTTCTGACCGGCCGCACATGTGGTCCTACGCCCAAAACAGTTCCAGGGCATTTAGTACTTTGGCCGGTCAGCTCTTGGGATCTCCTGCGTCTGAAATATAGGGTGCTCTGGCTGGCTCTCAGGTAGCATTTATGCTCCTTAGTCTCAGACACCTTCCCAAAAAGTGCTCTCCTGAAAGGTTGCAAAGCCTTTCAAGTTGTCTGGGAGTCGCACGGTCACCTAATGCCGAAAATAGTTCCATAACATTCGCGTCTAAGTCCTTCTGAGGTGATTGGGAATCCACAAAGTCCTCATGCTGAATTTAGTTCCATGACGATCATGGTTAAGTACCGTTGAGGACAATTTGTGGGTTTCTTCATGCGAACGGCTGCCAGGGAGCTAGTGTTTTTTGCTTGTCAGTAAAAGCAAAAAATTCAAGAAACCACTGTGGTACTCTGCAGATGTGGCCAAAATAGTTAAAAACAAAAAGTTAGCATTTAGGAATTATAAAAAAACCCAGAGTGAGGAAGACAAAATGATCTATAAGATTAGGCAGAAAGAGGCTAAGCAAGTTATAAGAGCTTCCAAATCACACACAGAAGAGAAAATAGCACAGTCAGTAAAAAAGGGGGATAAAACATTTTTTAGATACATAAATGAGAAAAGAAAAGTAAAACAAGGATTAGTTAGATTAAAAACAAAAGAAGGAAGGTATGTAGAAGAGGATAAAGGTCAGGCTGACTGCCTCAATGAATATTTTTGTTCTGTATTTACAGAAGAAAATGAAGGAAAGGGACCTCAGTTGAGAAAAAGGATAAATGAGTCATTTATTACACGTGAGTTTACAGAGGAAGAGGTTCTATTTCAACTGTCAAAAGTAAAGACAAATAAGTCAATGGGACCTGATGGAATACACCCAAAGCTATTAAAAGAGCTTAGTGGTGTACTAGCAAAACCATTAACAGATTTATTTAACCAATCATTGTTAACAGGAGTAGTCCCAGAAGATTGGAAGTTAGCGAATGTTGTGCCCATTTACAAGAAAGGTAATAGGGAGGAGTCGGGCAACTATAGGCCAGTAAGCCTTACTTCAGTAGTGGGGAAAGTGATGGAAACCATGTTAAAGGATAGGATTGTTGAACATCTAAAAACACATGGATTTCAAGATCAGAGACAACATGGGTTTACTTCAGGGAGATCATGCCAAACTAATCTTATTGATTTTTTTGATTGGGTAACTAAAATTATAGATCAGGGTGGTGCAGTAGACATTGCTTACCTAGATTTCAGTAAGGCTTTTGACACTGTTGCACATAGAAGGCTTATCAATAAACTGCAATCTTTAAGTTTGGATTCCAATATTGTTGAATGGGTAAGGCAGTGGCTGAGTGACAGGCAACAGAGGGTTGTAGTTAATGGAATATATTCGAAGCTTGGACTTGTCACCAGTGGGGTACCTCAGGGATCTGTACTTGGACCCATTCTCTTTAATATTTTTATTAGTGATATTGCAGAAGGTCTTGATGGTAAGGTATGTCTTTTTGCTGATGATACTAAGATATGTAACAGGGTTGATGTTCCAGGAGGGATAAGCCAAATGGCAAATGATTTAGGTAAACTAGAAAAATGGTCAGAATTGTGGCAACTGACATTTAATGTTGATAAGTGCAAGATAATGCATCTTGGACGTAAAAACCCAAGGGCAGAGTACAGAATATTTGATAGAGTCCTAACCTCAACATCTGAGGAAAGGGATTTAGGGGTGATTATTTCTGATGACTTAAGGTAGGCAGACAATGTAATAGAGCAGCAGGAAATGCTAGCAGAATGCTTGGTTGTATAGGGAGAGGTATTAGCAGTAGAAAGAGGGAAGTGCTCATGCCATTATACAGAACACTGGTGAGACCTCACTTGGAGTATTGTACACAGTACTGGAGACCGTATCTTCAGAAGGATATTGATACCTTAGAGAGGGTTCAGAGAAGGGCTACTAAACTGGTTCATGGATTGCGGGATAAAACTTACCAGGAAAGGTTAAAGGATCTTAACATGTATAGCTTGGAGGAAAGACGAGACAGGGGGGATATGATAGAAACATTTAAATATATAAAGGGAATCAACACAGTAAAGGAGGAGACTATATTTAAAAGAAGAAAAACTACCACAACAAGAGGACATAGTCTTAAATTAGAGGGACAAAGGTTTAAAAATAATATCAGGAAGTATTACTTTACTGAGAGGGTAGTGGATGCATGGAATAGCCTTCCAGCTGAAGTGGTAGAGGTTAACACAGTAAAGGAGTTTAAGCATGCGTGGGATAGGCATAAGGCTATCCTAACTATAAGATAAGACTAGGGACTAATGAAAGTATTTAGAAAATTGGGCAGACTAGATGGGCCGAATGGTTCTTATCTGCCGTCACATTCTATGTTTCTATGTTTGGTTTAATTCGGATAAAGGCAAAGTGCCGAACCAGGGGCACCCAGAGAAAGCTGCTAATAGTGCCTGGGGAGGTTTAACTCCCAAAGAGTGTCTTTGCACACGGCCTATAGTCCTCAGGCAGGAGGCTAGGTAGCAGGCTCCTCTGGAAGCTTGTAGGATTTGCACGTTTGCCACAATATCAATATAGGAAAAGATCTAAATATCAAAATATTTTTCAATATATTAAGTCATTTTAAAAGTTTATCCAAAAATATTAAATCAAGGTCTTTCGGTGTGCGCTGTGCTGTGTGGGAAGGGACATGCTTTCAATAGAATTTTTAAAAATGTAATAAACACATGCAATGTGATAGATAGTTAACCTTGCTTGTCTATTCACTTAGTATCCAGTGGAAGTGATTTCCTTTGTTTATCTTGATAACTTTCATTGCGTTTTGGTGAATAAAAAGCACTTATAGGTCTAATTTTCTCAGGAGGGATTTTTTCTTTTTCAGAAATCTTATCATTATCTTTCTGGAGAAGAGCTGGATTATTAAAGGACCACTCTAGGCACCCAGACCACTTCAGCTTAATGAAGTGGTCTGGGTGTTAGGTCCCTCTAGTATTAACTCATTTTTTTTTATAAACATAGTTTCAGAGAAACTGCTATGTTTATAAATAGGTTAATCCAGCCCTCAAATCCTCTAGTGGCTGTCTCACTGATAGCCGCTAGAAGCGCTTGTGTGATTCTCATGCCGCGTGTGCGCATTCAGCCGAAAGGGAGGATAGGAGGAGGAGAGGAGGAGGAGAGGAGGCGGAGAGCTCCCCGCCCGGCGCTGGAAAAAAGGTAAGTTTTAACCCCTTCCTCTCCCCAGAGCCGGGCGGGAGGGGAACCCTGAGGATGGCAGGAAAACGAGTATGTTTTCCTGGCACTATAGTGGTCCTTTAATTATTAATCCACTTTTTATTTGCTTTCCCTTTTCTTCTCCTTTAAGTTAAGAAGTTTGTTTTTTATTTACAGGGAGCAGTAGCAATGATCTTATTTTTTCATCCCTGTTATTCTCCTATAATCTAAATCAATCCTCTGCCTTTATACAGTTTGCAGTCCCCCACGGGAAAGAAGGAAATAAACTAGACAAAAATAAAAAATAACAGCCTTTTTGCGGCTATATCTTATTTAAATAGTATTGAACTGTTAATTGAATTGCATAAAAGATGTATTTTCAGGTACTGCTGCTTGCTTAAGTTGCAAGATCAATACAGGATCGCAGCCCAGTAACTGAATACAGTTATTTTCCTCCTTTCCTCCTTCCCCTTTTAGCAACTCCTGCTTTGATAAACAAAAGTCTATTCAGAAGAAGAAAAAGCACTGAAGGGCTGAAATAATTTCAGCTATGGAATATTATGGCTCCGTCTCTTCGGGTTTCACGGGAACTGAGGTGTCTCACTATTTCGTTGTGTAGCTCTCCCTCATCTCACTGGGCCAATGAGTCGAGTGCACGGACATGCAAACGTGTGTGCCTACATCACATCGCCACATCCCCATGACCATCTATTCCCTGAGATTTTAACCTTTATATTAACATCTTTTTTGTCACTTAAACTTCTTACTCCAAAACGGGGGTGACACATACAGATCGACAAAATGTGTCACCCCGGACCCTCTTTTCTCATCTTAAAATTCAATATATAAGGTCTATAGAATCCTCATGCCCCCGGGAGCAGGACCTCACTGCCACTTTATGCATTCTGCAGAGAAATTCCATTTACACCATGTAAGTCCTTATCAACATTTTACAAAGCTTTGCTTGCATAAGCAGATCATATGCATCCTATATGTATTAGTCAATGAAAAAAAGCTAAGCCAATCATATTCTGATGAAGAATGGAAAGCAGCAGCAATCAAAATGAAAGGGATTTCCAAATATGCAATTTTTCATCAGTTTCATCAAGACTGGCTAGAATATACACATCTTTGGATGTATGCTGAAGATGTAAACAGCAACCTGGAACCATGTTGCACATATTTTGGGAATGTCCACAGTTAAAGGATTACCGGTCAACTATCAACAATATCATTAAAAACACTAAGCAGACTAAACTATTACTTTTACCCCAATGCTTCCTCTTACATATATGATACCCTCGGCAATTATGGGGCCAATGAAGACTCTCATGCTCCACATATATGTTGAGGATCAACATAGCCAGGTACTGGAAACTTGTTCGAGAACCTCCTCTTTGATTGTTCCAATCCTCTATCCTGCCGATGAAGAATTACAAATAGATGGCACACAGACTAGCTAATTCCATATCTAATTCATTAGCTAATTCCACTTCAAGTGTAGCATTCTGCTATTTCTTTAATAGTTAAATAGTGGTATAATGTGACTTTTAGCCACATATTGTTGTAGCACTGTTTTAGAAAAGAAACCATGTTGTAATCTGCCGTCTGCTGTGTCCTAAGAAAGAGGAAGCATGATCATTGTGTATTAGTCTTCGTTCCAACAATAGATTTAATAGACATGTACAATTTATTTTTTCAAAATCAAATTTTGGACGAATTTGGACAAATTCAGCAATTTGGCAGAGTGGATACATTGTGGGGATATTTATGGGATGATAATATTAAGCAGTCGAGAATTGCCCACTATTTCAATTCTCTTAGATCTTAGAGATAGTTATCAAATAAGTGAAATGTGTTCCATACAATAAAATCACAATTTGTTATAAAAATATATTTATTTATTGTAACCAATGATTAACAATAATATTAGGCAGCATGCATGATAATAATCAGTGAATATTTAGTACAACATAAGTATACAATACAATGGAATGGCTAACAACATTTTCTGTCACTTAAGATTTATGAGGGTATCCTTACAGACAAAAAGTAAAGCTTTTCACAGCGAAGAGCCATAAAACCGTGGCTAACAGTTAAGTCAACTGAATAACCCTTTCAATGCTGGCTAGATCCTAGGCATATAGTATCCTATTCTTATGTAATTTTCAATTAAAATAACATTCAGACCAGCTCATTAGTCATTTCCTGGAACCATCCAATAAGAATAATCTACCAGAAAAAAGATATCTTATCTTATATTAGTGCAAATCAATACACCTGGATAAAAACAGCGGTATGCTAACATGTGATAATATCACATTAATATATAATTATTCTTAATTCCACCTGCAGAATGGAATATTTATAACTATATATTCTTTAGTTAACTAAGATTTCTTAATATGGAAATCTGACCGTGATTTATCCAGTCATATATCATGCTATTAGTAAATTTAAATTAATTTAAATTAATTAAATAAAACCCAGCATAATTACCAGTTATGTAGATATTCTCATCAGATGAGTAGGTAGTCCCAGAAAATGTCCTGGATCTCTCTGCATGTCCGAGTTGGAGTCCCCAAACTTCAACTCCCTCTCTCTGGATCTCTGTCTCCCTTTGTCCTTACTTTTAAGGGCCAGACTCTTTGTACGTCATTAGTTGATAAACCAATAGGAAGCCATAGGTGGATTCAATCGATGGATCGCAATTTAGGTATTTGATCCATAGAGGGCAGTCTTGTCTAATTAATCCTTCTTATCCAGGAAAGAGTGAACTTTTCCTGATGACGATTTTGACGTCATTTGGCTTATCTAAAATGACTACCATAACTTAGATTTGCTGTCAGTTCAGCGTTTGTCTCAGTCTTTGTGGCAACTACTTTGATCGTAATTTGTAAAATTGACAGTTCTAAACTCAATTTCACCCCTTACTTACAATGGAACCTTGTAAAATTTAGAAAGTAAAATTAATTACTTAGTCTTCTCTGTCACTAGTGTCTGTGTTTAGATAAATGCATTCCTTAGTGGTTAGTGAAAGTAAGAAGAAATCAAGGAAATTATGTGTTTTTGTTATCCTGAAGATAGCAAAACGGAGTCCGCTTTGTTCTGAGTGACTTGGGCAATATACACTTTTAATTTCTTTTTAGCACAAAATGTCTGTTGATATAAATATTCTGACAATATGAACAATTTCAGAACAAAATTATTAGAAATAAGGCAATTTTCTTTTACTTATCTACTAAACAAATGAAGCAGCAAAAGTAAGAAAGGTTTTTATTTTTTTTATTTTTGCTGTCCCAGCGGTTTACCAGGTAGGTCCATAATTGTAGATTATGCTAGCGCATCTTAATTTTATTAAGGACAGGAGGCAAGTATTTTGCATAATCTTTCTTTACTAAAACTCCAGCAGCACAGGTTTAACAATAAAGTTTAGTGAAAAAACAAAACAAAAAACATTGCCATAGGGTATAAGAGGCCCTTCCTCTTGCATCATTTCCTCTTTCTTTGGTGCGAGATAATCATAAACATATCCTGCTATTACAATAAATAATGATAACGACAAAGAATCAGGCTGTAAATGATCCGAATCCCGACTGGAAGATTGTCGTAGAGTGTGAAGGCGATTTGGAAATGAACTGTTTGTCCTCATTATTATTATTATTATTATTAGCATAATCAATATTACTGTTTATAAAATGCCAGTTTATTCCGTAGTACTTTATGTAAAAGGAATTTATCAGATGAGACAATAATTTTTTAACCGAAATAGGAAGCTATGAGAGACATTAATATAGTCAAATTGTATGTATTAGGAAATCATAACAGATAGCAGTCGTAATTTCAAGATGTGATATGAAATAAGCCACGTAATAAAGAGATAACCACACCCCCTGAATTCAAATCTTTTATTGAAGTACAACCCAAGGAATCATAAATAGGGAGGGAAAAAGCAGGGTGGGAAAATACTCGCCTCCTGTCCTTAATAAAATTAATATTATAGGTACACTGCGCTAGCATAATCTACAATTTTATAACAGGACAGGAGGCTTCGTATTTTGCATTTTTAACGCTATGGAATAACACAGGATGTGTGAAGAGTCAGAAGAAGTAGAACACCCTAAAAGTCTCTTCTCGTGACCCGGCTAATGAACATTGGCGAAGGAAGATGCGTCGTGGATGTCTGAGATGCGTCCATGACCCGAATGACCGATAACCAATCATTCTCTGCAACCATATGAGCAATGGTCAACGTGCCCACCCGGTAATGTGGTGGCCATAACTGGTGTGAAAGGTATAGTATACAAAGGGAGAGAGAGAGGCTATCTCGAT
>OW240917.1:175490635-175582677 GCA_933207985.1 Pelobates cultripes
TGAACTGCTCAAAGCGAGAGACGGAGGGGCGGATGGTTGAGAGGGGGCAAGGAGGACAGCAGTGGTTAACGTGGCTGAAGATGCTGGACCAGGAGGAGGATGGCGGCTTTGAGTTTGTGTTCTGCTTGTACTCATATGTTGATCCCATAGGCGTTTGTGATGTGCGATCATGTGCCTTCGCAAAGCAGTTGTACCTAGGTGGGTGTTGGACTTCCCACGACTCAGTTTCTTTTGGCACAGGTTGCAAATGGCATAGCTGTTGTCAGAGGCAGACACACAAAAAAAATTCCACACTGCTGAGCTCTGCAATGACGGCATTCTGGTGGTGGACACAGCATGCGTTGATTGGCGTGCTGTCAGGCTGACCCCGGGTGCCGATGCATGCTGTCTGACTGTGCCACTAGCTCCTTGCGACGACCTCCCCCTGCTTCCAACTCGTCTCCTCCTCCTCCACAATACCCCCATGCTGACAGCCCTGTTCTTCTTCTTGGCTGACGGGCACCCGCGTGTTTATCCATGGGCCGCATGTCGTCATCATCAACGCTTCACTTGTATCCCACAGCCAACTCAGCAAAGGAAGCAGCAGCGGGTACAACATCATCATCATCGCATCGCACGATGCGTCCATGTGTGTAATGCTGCCTGCCTGAGACATATCCCTGTTATCTACATCCTCTGGCAATAATGGTTGCGCATCACTCATTTCTTCAAACGGATGTGTGAATAACTCCTCTGACATACCAACTGAAGCGGCTGTGGTGCTAGTTTGGTGGTGGCGGCAGGCGGGTGAGTGGTATCTTGAGAGGTGCCTGAAGCTAAGCTGGAGGAGGATGGTGCGTCAAGGTTCTGAGCGGAGGCTGTAGAAGATTGGGTGTCCTGTGTTAGCCAGTCAACTATGTCCTAAGAACTTTTCAAGTTCAGGGTACGTGGCCTCTGAAAACTGGGCATTATTCTATGGCCAAAAGGAATCACAGCACCACGACCACGATGGCCCCTGCGGGGTGGCCTGCCTCTGCCTGTCATTTTTTGGGGGATTAGTGGTACTATGCGTGCAAGCTACTGTGAGACCAGATATGAGTGGCAATGTGCACTAGCACAGTTGTGCAGAGCACAGGCTGTAGGCCTGACACCCACTTGAAGATAACTAACTGCTATTCAATCTATAACAGTGAAAAAAGTTTTTTGTTTTTAAATCCAATCTATTGTGACACCCAGATCTAATTGGTGGCACTTGTCAGTATCCACTGTTAGCGTAACACACCAGCTTTAAGTTTTGACTGCTATTCAATCTATAATAATAACAGTAAAAAAGTTTTTGTTTTAAATCCGGCTATTGTGACACCAAGATGTAGTGAATTTGGCAGCACTGACTGGGGAAATGGGCACGGTATGCACTGTGAGCCTGACACAGAAGCTGGCAGCAGTGGCAGACAACTGACTGCTATTCAATCTATAACAGTGAAAAAAGTTTTGTTTTAAATCCAAGCTATTGTGACACCAGATATAAGTGGTGGCACTGACTGGGGAAATGGGCACAGCATGCACTGTGAGCCTGACACAGAAGCTGGCAGCAGTGGCAGACAACGGCTGCTATTCAATCTATAATAACAATTGAAAAAGTTTTGTTTTAAATCCAAGCTATTGTGACACCAGATGTAATTGGTGGCACTGACTGGGGAAATGGGCACAGTATGCACTGTGAGCCTGACACAGAAGCTGGCAGCAGTAGCAGACAACTGACTGCTATTCAATCTATAACAGTGAAAAAAGTTTTTTGTTTTTAAATCCAAGCTATTGTGACACCAGATGTAATTGGTGGCACTGACTGGGGAAATGGGCACTGTGAGCCTGACACAGAAGCTGGCAGCAGTGGCAGACAACTAAGTGCATTTACATTACATAGAAAAAATAAATAAAAAAAAAGCATACCCTTATCCCTAACCTAGCTATGCTTTTCCCTATCTTATGAACAGCAGCTACACTTTCCCTCCTCTTACTAAGCATGCAGCTTGAGAATGAATCTAAAATGGATGCTGTCCAGTAGGTGGGAGGGTCTGCTAGGGAGGCTGTGCTGCTAATTGGCTGGAATGTGTCTGCTGACTGTGAGGTACAGGGTCAAAGTTTACTCAATGATGACGAATAGGGGGCGGGTCGAACCGCGCATATGTTCGCCCGCCGTGGCGAACGCGAACATGCTATGTTCGCCAGGAACCGTTCGCCGGCGAACCGTTCGGTACATCACTACTCCTGATGACTGGTGTAAACAATACAATACATAAAACCATATTGGGTCTACTAAAAACCCAATCTCATTCCCCACAGTCCATGTCACCCCACACGGACTCCCAGCATGTTCTCCCCACATGCTAGGGTTAAAAATGAAGCTACAACCAGTAGCAACTCTATATTAGGTGTCGCAGTGGGAAGGAGCTTGACCGGCGTAAGTCTTTTACTTAAAGTTAAACTATATTAGCAAACGGTCAAAGTTTTCTCTATATACTAACCATTTCTGTCTATTTCTTAATATTAAGCCAATTGTATTGTATACTTGAACCATTCTCCTTCAACAGGATATAATTCTGCCATTCCTTTTTTTAAATCCCAATCTTAAATCATTTTATCAATCTTTTATATCAATCTCTACGAATATCCAAGAAAGAGAAGGAAAATTTAAAAATAAAATTATAATTCTCCTATATTCCCCTTTCCCCATCCCCCTTACATTACCATAAGTAACACATATTTCCAAATCCTCTCTTTATACCAATTAAACATTTTATTGTGCTTTATTTTCTCTTGTGACCCTTGATTTTAAACTTTTAATGTTCTATTAATTTAACTATTTTCCAATCATAGTGTTGTGAATTACTTTACCATTTATTAGGCTTATTTATTCCCTTTATAAACCAATTTGTATGTAATAATTGTGTTATATCATTATTTAATGTTTCTATGTATTACAGGAGGAAGAGAAAAAAATACTTTTTTTTTTAAATAAATGAGTTATTTTCTTTTTTATCTCTTCCTGTTTTTATCAACTATATCTTATGCAATAATCAATTCCATATAACCTTACTTATGAATCAACTTTAAGCCAACACCCTTAATTAGTGTTTCATATTACCAACCTAATTCGGTATCCAATTCATTACTGTTTGCTATTTTCCATACTATATTAAATTCACCGTGTACACAATTTCCGGAAAAAATCCCTGTTATAGTGACAAATCTTTTACTTTACTCTATTTTAGTTTCATGTGTCATTTATTTTTTTATGTATTACTTTATATTATCTACTATGATCTCCTTTGCGTTGTCTTATATCCCATAGCTATTTTTTTCTCAAATCTTTTTATTGTGCATTTTAAAAAAAAAAAACAATTCGACATTACACTACCACAATATATATAATTTTTCACATTTCTTTTTATTGAAAAGTTTGCAGAATAATATTAACAGTACAGTTGACAATATTCATAACATGACATTAATACATAGTCTTCTTGGTATTGAACACTTATCTTTGGAGTTAACAGCAGTTATAGCATCTTGACATATACGTTAACAGCCTGTGGTAGCATAACTAGTGTGTCAATTTATCATACCGCTAGTACCACCTCTGGAGCTATATTGCAACTTATTTCTCGTTATAGTGTACTTTTATTAAGTGCTGTATCTTGACCTCTTATACTAGTGGTTACGTCGACATGAATTGTCGTTATTTGGGGTTACTCTAGGGTCCAACCCTTTGTGCAAATCCCTTTGGTTACATGTTAATGACCAGACTTCCTCCCTTTGTGGGATGTAGATTATTCTAAGACCATGTTCCGCCTATCTGTAAGTGCGTCGATATTTGTCAACCTGGGTGGGGCGGGGACTCTGGGAAGGGTAAGGGGGGGTTTGTGTCCTAGTGTATCTCTTGCTACCATGAAGGTGTATTGCACCCTGTGCACACCCATTCACAATCTGTCCTTATACCTGTTGTTTAACTTGTCGTGACCCCTAGGGAGTTGAAACGCAGTGCAACCTTTTAGTAGACCTTTGCACTATTGTACCCATTATTCTTCCCTTGGTTAGAGTGTAGTGCAGCCCACCCAACTTTTCTGCTTCTCGTAGAGGGCGTTTTCTTTCCCTACCAGTCTGTGAGCATTTGTTCATAGTGGTAGTTTGAGTATACTCTCGTCCATACCTCTCGCAATGTGGGCATCATTGCCATCTTATAGTGGCTAGCTATACTCGCAAATTACTGGTGCAATATGTAATAGAAAGCGTTCTGGTTTGAATGGAATTGTGACTTGTGCCTTATTCCAGCCCAGAACTTGGACAGAGAGAGGCATTCCCAAAATATGTTTTAGTGTACCTATTGAGTTTTGGCATCTCCAGCATACTTGTGATGTGGATCTGTAAACCCTAACCAGCCTGGATGGAACCCAATACCACCTCATCTGGGTCTTGCAGTATGCCTCCCAGTGTGACAGGTCTTTTGAGGAAGACTTAGTGGTCTGAATGGCCTGTAGCCCCATTGGTATGGGGAAGCAGATGTTTAGGTCTGCCTCCCATTGTAGCACATATGGCAGTTTACCATTGGCGTCTACATTTAGTACAGCATCGTAGCACTGAGACAGCAGTTTGGTGGGAGGTTTTTTACCAGTACAGCACTGACCAAAATGTGTCAGTAGGGAATCGTCTCCTATTTGGATGTGCATGTCCGCTAGGGCATGCTTCACTCAAAGATAAGTAAAAATTAACTTTGATGGTAGGGAGAGTTCTGTTTGCAGGGAAGGGAATGGCTTAAGGCCCAACTCGTTGTGAAGGGTTCCTAGGTTGGTGGCCCCTCCCCTGGTCCAATTTGTGAGCGAAATATCTTGTGATATGGATATCAGACATTGTATAGGGGCCTGAGATGCCAAGCTAATCGGGCCTAGGAGGCTGTGCGACCATAGTTTCCATTTTTGAATGAGAAATTGTGTAGTTTTAAATGCCCTTGTTTTGAGTCTTAAGCGCGTGGAGCCTGTCCAGAGCAAGTGATGTAATTTTAGAGGCTTAATGCATGACTCTTCTAAAGGGAGCCACACTGGAGCATTGGGCTGTGTCAACGCTGAAAATACACATGCCAGTATAGAGGCTTTGTGGTGTAGCTTAACATTAGGTATACCCAGACCACCTCTTTGCGTGGGTAACCAGGATAGACAGTTAGCCACTCTTGGTGATTTCTTTTTCCAAATGTGGGCATTGAATGTGGCTTGGATTGTGTTCATTATTTTGTTAGGTACTGGAATTGGAAGAGTACGAAAGAGATAAAGGACATGGGGTAGGACCATCATTTTAATTGTGTTGATTTGCCCAAGCCAAGAGATTTGTCTTTCCAGTTGTGTTTTTAATTTACGAATAAGTGGAATGTGGTTTATCCGCAGCACGTGTGAAAGATTGTGGGAGGTTGATACCTAGGTATTTCAAAGATCTAAGACTTTTTCTATGTACACAAAAGGCCTATTTCTCTCAAATATTGTTCATAAATCTGTCTAAATCTGTGTTAGTGAGCACTTCTCCTTTGCCGAGATAATCTATCCACCTCACAGGTGTGGCATATCATGATGCTGATTAGACAGCATGATTATTGCACAGGTGTGCCTTAGGCTGGCCACAATAAAAGGCCACTCTAAAACGTGCAATTTTACTGTATTAGGGGAGTCAGGGGGTGTCTGAACACCGGTCAGTATCTGGTGTGACCACCATATGCCTCACGCTGTGCAACACACCTCCTTTGCATAGAGTTGATCAGGTTGTTGATTGTCGCCTGTGGAATGTTGGTCCACTCCTCTTAAATGGCTGTGCGAAGTTGCTGGATATTGGCAGGACCTGGAACACACTGACTTATACACCGATCCAGAGCATCCCAAACATGCTCAATGGGTGACATGTCCAGTGAGTATGCTGGCCATGCAAGAACTGGTATGTTTTCAGCTTGCAGGAATTGTGTACAGGTCCTTGCAACATGGGGCCGTGCATTATCATGCTGTAACATGAGGTGATGGTCGTGGATGAATGGCACAACAATCGGCCTCAGGATCTCTTTGCATTCAAAATGCCATCAAGAAAATGCACCTGTGTTTGTGGTCCATAACATATGCCTGCCCATACCATAACCCCACCACCACCATGGGCCACTCGATCCACAACATTGACATCAGCAAAGCGCTCACCTACACGACGCCATGCCTGCTGTCTGCCCTGTACAGTTAAAACCGGGAAGAGAACACCTCTCCAAAGTGCCAGACGTCATCGAATGTGAGCATTTGCCCACTCAAGTCAGTTACAACGACGAACTGTAGTCAGCTCTAGACCCCGATGGGGACGACGAGCATGCAGATGAGCTTCCCGGAGATGGTTTCTGACAGTTTGTGCAAAAATTCTTTGGTTATGCTAACTGACTGCCAGCAGCAGCTGTTCGGGTGGCTGGTCTCAGACGATCTTGGAGGTGAGGATGCTGGATGTGGAGGTCCTTTGCTGGTGTGGTTACATGTGATCTGCAGTTGTGAGGCCGGTTGGATGCACTGCCAAATTCTCTGAAATGCCTTTGGAGACGGCTTATGGTAGAGAAATTAACATGCAATTCACGAGTACAGCTCTGGTGGACATTCCTGCACATTTAGCATGCCAATTGCATGCTCCCTCAAAACTTGCGACATTTGTGGCATTGTGCTGTGTAATTACCTCAGCAAAAGGAGAGATGCTCACTAACAGATTTAGACAGATTTGTCAACAATATTTGAAAGAAATAGGCCTTATGTGTACATAGAAAAAAAGTCTTAGATCTTTGAGCTCAGCTCATGAAAATAGGGGCAAAAACAAAAGTGTTGCGTTTATAACTTTGTTCAGTGTACAGTGGGACCTCTGTTTACGAACTTAATGCATTCTCCGGGACGTTTCTTATTGCGAAACATTTGTAAACCGAAACACGGTTTCCCATAGGAATGCATTGAAAACCAATCAATCCGTTCTGGAGGTCAGAAAAAAAAGTCAAAATGAGCTGGCATGGAAACCAACCCACAATGCACAACACACAATAAAAGGCATGCAAACAACAAAGCTCAGCTCCCTACCTTTCCACAGCTTGAGAAATGCACCAAAAAGTCCCAAAACAACTGAAAACAATTTACAGAATGGCTCCAAAACTATGCAAATGCCGCTTCAACACCTCCACACTCGGTCACATGCTAAAAATTGTAAACCAAGGCATTATTTTCAATGGATTTTCATTTGTAAACCGAAAACTATGTTAACGGAGGCGTTTGTAAACTGAGGTCCCACTGTATTTACATGGAGAAGAAACTAAATGTTTCTCTTTCTTATTCCACCTTCTGGTCTTTTTTCTTATCCTTTCTTGGAGGGTTTTTTCCGTAGCTTTTGTAGTCATTTTCTCTGTATGCCCTTCCTTTTTTCTTGTTTGTCTCTTTTTCCCCAATCTTTCCTCTTCTCCTTTCTTCTTGCCTTTCCTTCCCTCTTCAGCTTTTCTTGTTCCAGAACAGACTTCTGATCTGGAATCTTAATTGTTGCTTGAAAGGGTGCAGAGACATTTGGAGTACTGGAATAGAAAGGGGAGAGGAAAAGAAAGAAAATTAAAAAAAACAACCAAAATAATGCTTCACTTTATGTTCCTTTGTCTGCCTTTACTTTAAATTCTATATTGATTCTTTGTCATAATCAAGAATTTACTTGTCACTTCCTCTCTTCTCCTTCCTTTCTTACTCTTCTTCCTTCCTTTCCCCCTTCACCTTTTTACTTGTTTTAAACTTTAACTTCCCATTTTATTTCCTCTTTTTTCACTTCAGGGTTGGAGATAAGGTTTCTCCCTTATCATTCCTGTGTTATCTTTGGACCTTTATGACTTCCACTGTCCAATATTTATATTTTCCTTTTTGTCTCTTTTTGTTTTTTCTACATAGGTAGTGTGGAGTATGAATCCCCATTGACCCCTCTTTCTCACACCACCAAGTACTCAGTACATTTTTACTGCTGGTCACGCCCAAACCAAAAGTTGTTTTGTTTTTTTAGTTCTTCTGCTTGCTTGCTATACCGGCCTCCACTTCATACAGGAGTTGACTTCTCTCCGGTACTTGCCAGCCTGACTAGCGTTCTTCTTCCTCTGCATCTCTAATGTGTTTTCTTGGTGTGTCTGCATCTTGCGGACATCCCTCTGCCAAAGATCCGCTTCCCCGCTTCAGGATGCGTACATATCCAATCCACTTCTTCCTTCTACTACCACCAAGCTCCCTTACCGTGTATTCAATCCTGATATTTATTCTCTTTCTGAGGAGGTTTATTAAGTGCCTTCTGTGCTTATAGTCTTTACAGTGTGTACTGCAGGGTAGGTACTGATTTAATAAATTTGACAGATAAATAAATTAAACAGATAAGTACTTCAGTACTCATCTATTTGTAGAATTGGTGTCAGAATTGGTGTCAGAGCCAATTTCCCAGACGGAATTCTCAGCCCTTATGACCTCTGGGGGATTTGCTTGACTTTCCTCTTGTAACTATGGCATCCATTTCTCTATTTATCCTCCTGTTTGTTGTTTGTCCGATTTCTGGAACGATATTACAATTCAGCCGTCCGTATATCTTCACTTGCCTCCCCACCCGTGGTTTCACTTAACTCTGTTTTTCAGATTCTGTTTGCATCCCTGTTTGCTTCCTCACCACCGGGTCTCCCTCTAGTGCGCCACCCGGAGCGCGTGTCTTATGTCATCGCTCCCGCCCCATCACTGCCTATTATTGTTTTACAAGTGAGACATCGCTGAATACAAATATGTGTATTTTATTGCACTAAAAGCAAACAGTATTATGACATTCACAGTTAAAATGTCACATAGAACTAAAATCTTTTTAAAAATTCTTATTTTCTTCAATTTTTTTATATTTTATTCATATTAAATTATGTTTCATAAATTATTTAAATATTTGATGTTAAATGAGAGCCCTGATTTCCCTGAATAAAATGATATATAAAATTATGTTAACGGAGGCGTTTGTAAACTGAGGTCCCTCAGTTTACAAAGTGTGCACTGTGATGGACCCTCAGCCGACGGATGCTCCTAGTACTCACTAAGGACCATCAGCACCACACCAGACACCATAACCACTGCAGACCTCACAACTGCCGTAGCTTGGTTGAGGTCTCTCCATCTTCTGCCCACCCTGGACCCATGACAAGACTCCGGGTTCCAGTGGGTAATTCTCTCCAAGAGAGTATAGCAGAATCAGCAGTAGAGCTCTTACAAGAGCTCGTAGAATCCAAGGGAGTATAATGATTATAGCAATCCCTGTAGTGATTATTGCTGTTCCCTACAACATGAGACGAGGCTGCGAGTTGAGTGTAAGAGGGTCTGAAGGTTTATTGGTACAGGTTGGATTTATATACAATTCCTCAGGCCAGGGGAACACCCCCTGGACATGATGTGGCAGCGAATTATAAAATGTACAGACCAATAAAAACAATGTAACAATGAACGACACTCACATACAGTACACAATCCCTCCCCTCTGCCTGTGATATAATTAAGGCAGATAATGCATTAACTTAATTATCCCCAGGCAGAAAAAAATAATTTTTATAAAGTACCATAAGTACTCCAAAACACAACATATCCCCATAAATGTTACATCCCCTGGTAGCCCTGATCTGCGTAACACAACATATCCACAAATCACCCAGATCAGATCAAGGGTTAAGGAATTTTATGGAAGTCATATTTTTGCCCAGGCCAACGCAGGATTTCATGCCCAAAACAGTTCCACAGATTAGCGGCTAAGTGCTGCTGGAGGACCGACTGGAAACCACAAGATTTTCATGCTGAAAATAGTTCCAGGGCATTTGCGTCTAAGTCTCCTGAAGTCTATTCGCGGTTTTGGCCCATGCGAAAAAGATGGCCGCCACCACGTGTTCAGATGTCGAATGGTGGCCACTTCGACTGTTCGGGAGTTCGAAGAACCATTGTCTAAAGTCCCAATAGCCACATAGAGGGTTTCAGCCAAAACAAATTAAAGGGGCCATAGTCACAGGGCAAAAAGTTGTCAAGAAGTCCTCTCCAAAACCCAATGGCGAAGTGGCTTTCGTCACATGCACATAATATGAAAGAGGTGAATTACGCCTGAACAGACATATTGCGCAAATTCAAGGTTTTGTTTACGTTTTGTTTTGATCACAACATGTACATTTGGCTCACTCCTTAAGGGGTTAAGCACTACCCCATCTGCTCTATACTTGTGAGTGAACTGCGTGTTTTTACTTTTTGTCCATATTTATTGCGGTGTTATATACACTATATTTTATTTCTAATTTCTCTTCTACATCCAATTATATGGAGTTTCTTGGAATATCCCTCGTTTTCTACATATTTAATAGTGTAAGTTATGTGTATTCACAGTTTTATGGGTGTTTTACATACTATATAACATATCACAATGTTTACATTGAGCACACCTTTTTTATGTATTTGATGTGTATTTATAAGTGTTATGTGATTTCATGTAAATAGATTGCTGCTGCAATTGTGTGTGTAACAGCACCATCTAATCACTTCATCTTCTTATGAAACCATTACCAAACATATTCTTGCAACCCTTGTGCAATGATGTGTGAGTTAATTGCAAGTGAGGTCAGTGAGAATTCACCACTAAATGCCACATCATATTAACTATGGAAAGAAAGATACACAATTCTGTAACATGTAGTTCAATGCTTATGCTTAATCATTTTTTCCCCTAAATCGAAGTGTACACCCTACCCTTGATTATTAAACTGTCAGATGCCATGTTTATAGATCATGTACCCAACCAATGGGGGATATTCTACATTGATGTCAAGTAATGGAACTTCTATTGCTTTCATAATTAGTGAATTTAATATTCATGTCAAACCAGATGAATTTTCTTTACACACACTCTTGTGTACACACGTTGTATCGTGAATAAATACACAAAAACATTCCCAGCCACACTGAGATTCCCTTCCCACCAACTAAGTTACTCTTTGTTTTTAGGTTTAGTTATGTACATATATACACTACACTATATTATTTATTACAACTATCTATTGTAATTGCATAAAAACAGCAAAATTCAAAACTAGAAAAAATTCAAGTACATAAAAAACATAAACGCAATCTCTCTTCCTTATACATAAACACTGACACTAAAACATGAATTTGAAATAATACACTTTTACCAGATTGGCTTCCTCAAAAAGAAAATGCTGCCTGCATCAAATGGCCTTTCTAAATGCATGCTGTTTTCTATCGTCTGACGATTAACCAGTTGGCTTGCTCATAGGGAAAAGTTCTGCTAAACGTTCACAATACCTAAATCCTCTGGAGCAGAAGTGATGGATCGGCAGTAATGGTATGTCGATATCACTTTGGGACCAGTGATCCTTGTACCCATAGTAGCAGACAAAACATAGGACGGGGAATCATGTAAATGCCAATCTAAGTATATAGAATATATCAAATACATAGTATATTAAGGTTCAATTAGCAGACAACCTTAGAATAAAGTATATTAGATGTAAGAGGTCCTCAAGAGGGGAATGGAACTTAAATAGCATTAAACCATAATAAAATTGGACAAATTATGAGATAAAAAGGGAAACTTTAAAGGGAAAACATATTTATCATAGTATATAGTAACAATAAAAAAAAAAAATAACTCTGGTGGATGTGGCGTAGGAGGTTGAGGAGGTGGTGACCGTGGTGGTGTAGGTGGAAGTGGAGGTGGAGGAGGTAGCCAACACTGTTTATTTTTTTTTTTTAATTGGGGTAGCCCCCAAAATATTTGGACAAATAAGAAACGAAAACAAAGAATAAGTGCACTTGAGTATAACAATGGCTGGATGAGGCCGGTATAAATGTCTATTTTGCACAAGGTACAGACAAGTCTGATGGGATCCATGCCTGGTTCATTTTAATAAACGTGAGCTTGTCCACGTTGGCTGTGGACAGGCGGCTGCGCTAGTCTGTGATAACGCCCCCTGCTGTGCTAAACACACGTTCAGACAATACACTGGCTGCAGGGCAGGCCAGCACCTCCAAGGCATAAAGGGCAAGCTCAGGCCATGTGCCCAATTTGGAGACCCAGAAGTTGAATGGGGCAGACCCATCAGTCAGTACGTGTATCATGTGCACACGTACTGTTCCACCATGTTGCTGAAATGCCTCCTGCTAAGACGTTCCATATCAGATGGTGGTGCAGGTTGTTGTGGCGTGCTGACAAAGCTTTTCCACATTTCGGCTATGCTAACCTTGCCTTCTGAGGTGCTGGCAGTGCCCCAGCTGCGTTGGTGACCTCTTCCTCCTCCTCTGCCTTCGCCTTGTGCTTCCCCTGAGCCCCCGGTGTCAGTTGGGAATGCCCTCAGCAGCGCATCTACCAGTTTGTAGTCGCGCATCTTCTGATCACACTCCAGTGAGGAAATTAAGGACGGCACGTTGTCCTTGTAACGATGATCCAGCAGGGTTGCCACCCAGTAATCAGCACAAGTTAGAATTTGGGCAACTTGGCAGTCGTTGCGCTGGCACTTTGGTGACTCTACATAGCCTTGGGCCGACTGCATGTCCCCGTGACGGCGCATTCGGATGTCTGCCCTATCAACTTTCGATGTTACTTTCTGTACCTACCATGGTGACCACGGGTAACAGGGAATCAGGGTTCAATTCCGGAGAGGGAGCCTGAGAAATGGCTACCACATCCAAGGAAGGCAGCAGGCGTGCAAATTACCCACTTGGGGAGGTAGTGATGAAAAATAACAAAACAGGACTCTTTCGAGGCCCTGTAATTGGAATGAGTACACTTTAAATCCTTTAGCGAGGATCTATTGGAGGGCAAGTCTTGTGCAGAGCAACTGACCCGTGCGTGCTGCAGCTGAAACTCCACTATCGCCTGCTGCTGCTCGCACAGTCTCTCCAGCATGTGCAAGGTGGAGTTCCACCTTGTGTGCACGTCGCATATTAGGCGGCGAGTGGAAAGGCCGAAGTTACACTGCAGGGCAGACAGGCGAGCAGCAGGGGTGAGAACGCCGAAAGCGCACGCAGCCGCTACAATGAAACTGCGAATGGCTCATTAAATCAGTTATGGTTCCTTTGATCGCTCCATCTGTTACTTGGATAACTATGGTAATTCTAGAGCTAATACATGCCGATGAGCGCTTTTTTGCAAAAAAAAATTCTCGCCCATCTTCTGTGGGTTATTGCATTTTTAAGATGTAGATTTGTTGTATCACACTAGCCATGCACAGGTAGATTGTCTGGCACATTGTTTTAGTGTTTGATTTTTTAACTTTGTAGTTGTGTCTTTACACAATATAGAAATGTATATTAATGCTTCTGTATATGAAGTGATCACAATAACACTTATTTATCACTTAAAAAAAAAATCAGGCTAAACAAAAATTGGTAATTAACGATATGACATCTGAAAAGCACATGAAAGAATGCTGTAGGATTTAAAAAAAAAAAAGAACACAATACATGAAGGTCCTGTTCACTAGAGTGTAGTCATAAATGTAACCAGTAAAACTTTGTTTTTACAGCCACTGGTTGGCCCATACATATTTTAAAACTTGTTTAATTTTGTTTTAGCATGACTGGTAGTCTTGTTTTTAACTTGTCTATAATACATATTTTTGTATGACACTTAGTGTGTTTTTTCATTGATTATTGAATATTAAGGGTCTAAGATAATTAACATGTCAACAGGCAAACGTAACCCGAATGATTTGTCTCAGTCTTGCCTTCTATACTACCTGCACCATAGGCAACATTTATTTGTCTTTAGACTTTCTTGAGAAGCAGTAACTAGCCAGTGTTGCACACACACACCAGATATGAAGTGCACACCCCAAATGTACTATTTAGCACCATAAAAATGTGAATTTTTAAAACAGCGATGTAACCACAGTATTTGACGGTTCTATTTGACTCTAAGATATGAAGTGCACACCCCAAATGTACTATTTAGCACCAAAAAAAATTAGAATTTTTCAAAGTGTGATGAAATGTCCGTGTTCGGGTCCGGGGTCCAAAAAACGTAATGTTCGGTACGAACCTGAACTTTCCAGTTCGGGTTCGCTCATCTTTAGCTATCATTCATTAAACTTCACCTATGTTTTCTAAAGCTTTTCTTTAATTGGTGGTTATTAAAATCGCAAATAAAAGATACTCGAGTGTCCCTCTTTTTGTTTTGTCTTTTTAATTAATCAATTCAGCCCTTTATTCCCTAATTGCTTCTCTATATGCTTTCCTCTAGATTAAAAGTGTTTGAGCAGGGTCCTCATTATTCCCTGTAACAAATTGTAATTTTCTTCTTTATTGTTACATTTCCCCCTTTATAATATTTTAAAGCACTGCAGAATAAGTTGACACTATATAAATACCAATATTATTATTATTATTATTATTATCATCATCATCATCATCAATAATAATATAGAAAATATTTTACAAATGTTTATCTTTTTATTGTTAGATATTTTCAGTAAATGTAGAACGTGATAACTTTGAGAATGAAAGAGAAAACATATTACAACCATGGCACAGCTGCATATTGGATAGTTAATTAAATCATTAGAAATTATTGATTGTAGAACATGCAGTTATAAGATTGAATAATAGATTGTGAAACTTAGCACTGTAAAAAATACATTTATTTTTATTTTTTTGAAAAAAAAATTAAAAAAGATATATTTCAATGAACTTTTGAAACTTTCCAAAATGGATTTCACTGAAAAATGAAAACATTGATCTATGGTTAACATAAGAAAAAAAAAAATGCTACAATTAGTGTCCTTTTAATAATTCATATAATGTTGCCAATACTCCCACTAGCTTAATTTATTTTACAAACAATCATTTAAAATTATTCTGAAAACTGTCATTCCTGTAATTATACTATCAATGGTTCGAATACAATATGACTACATAAAGAAAAGTCTCAAAGTGTAGTTTGAGCTATACAATTTAAGCAGATTTGAGCAGGTTTTATATATGAATTATTTAATCCAGAATCTATTCAAAAAGCCACTTTAACATTAATTACAAGCCTGTAACTATATGCCCCTTAACTGAGTATTATTCAGAAAGACCATTAACCTTTTATTAGCAATTTTCAGTCTCTATAATATGTTTTGGACGTTACTTGGAAGCATTCAACAATAAGCTAATGCTTTGTATCCATACCTCCTAACATTTTAAATGGATGAGTGACATTTTTGGAGGTGTAAGTGGATGTGTGGCCAAGGACTGGACAGTTCTGAGAAATTTTTTGGTGACTTATTAATAACAATTTATAGAAATAATGTGTAATTTAGAACAAGAACAACATATCTTATTTACACAGATGGATTTATAAACACATTTATTATAGTTTAAATGCACATTGTCAGTACTATTACTGTGGAGTTCAATTAAACACATCAACAATAGGAAGGCCCTAAAAAAGAGGGACATTAGGATTGAAAATAGGAAATGGTGAATTTTGGGCACAGAATTGGGATTTTCCCTCCATACTGGAGACAGCTGGGAGGTATGTGTATCTACTATGCTTATCTTGCAAACTCTAAATATTGCAATTGTATAGAACATTTGTACATTTTTAATTTCTCACAGTAATCACTTTCTCTTTTTCATTTTTTTGTTAGGACTTTGTGCAATAATAATTGTGCCTCATGCATTCTCCTTAAACATGGGTCTATGTAATCTTTATAATGCAAAGGTCTATAGGAAACTGTACTCTCTCCCCCTCTCACCAGCAGGCTTGGTTCCTGTTGGTCATTAACAAGGGAAAGAGTCAACCCTAGCATGCAGAACTTATTCACAAAATAGCACAATGGAAATAAAGAATAGCTGTATATTACTAATCTCCAAAAAGACTACTACCAAAGCATTGCTATACCAATTAATTCCATAAGCATGGATATGGTACATGTGCTTTAGTATAGTCTCACCCTTGCATTAGGGATTTCTATGCATTTAAAGCTCTGCCATGAGGTTCAAATATTATTTTAAAGGTAGATCCAAATATATAATTGTAGATAACAGTTTGGTTTCCTTCCTGTAATGTATTAGATCATTATACGTTTTTTTTTCTGGTTATTAGGTTGACAACTGTCAGGGCTTACCTGAGTTGGGAGTCCGGCAGGCAGAGATATATGCTCACCCTTGCAAGTAAACACAGGCCGAGGTGGTCGGGTAAGAATTCACCTGGCCTGTGAGTCTGTGCACAGGGGCTGTGCAGGGTAAACTCAGAGTCACGGTACAGGTACGGATAAACCAGGACAATAGTCGTGGGAAGCCAAGGATCAGAGGATGCCAGAAAGAATAAACTAAAACACAAGCCGGAATCAAGAGCAAACTGGAGAACAGGAAACAGCAAACCGATCACCAGAGTAAAGGAACTGACACCGCCTTCTGGGAGAGGCAGTGTTATATACCTGGCTAACGAGACATCAACTTCAGGTGTAATATGAGTGGCAGGAGTAGTTCCACTAAATGTCCAGCACCCAGTGCTAGATACTAGACAGGGCTAGACACAGGCAACAGTAAAGCTGAGAAGTGGCTCAGAGGTAACATAACAGCACCAGAACCACCAGGTTCAAATCCTGACAACAACATAATAAACCTTCTCTCTGTTTTGGGAAATTATTTGAAAGAAAGTTCAATATATATTCCTTTTCATTAAGAACACCTATACAACCATCTGGTTCATCTTCGTGTATTGGAAGTTGAGTTGGCAGGAATTTTAATTGCCTGCTGAATGTAAGTTCATTTCTTCCAGGATCCCACAGGTACAATAACCAGGTACTGTTTTTTCCTGCATTGATAATTAATGGTTTCCAGTATTGTAGTTCTTTTTGGCATCAGATAATATTTTATATTTTAATTTTAATTTTTTTTTAAGCAATGAAGAGAATGAACATGTGCATTTCTTTGGGATATGACTCCAACTACCCTTTTTTTTTGTTTACGTTCATTCTCTTTATTGTGCATTAAGAAGCGTAAAAACTTGTAAAGAATATGTCAGCAACACCATGGACATGCTTCAATTAGAAATGAATTAAACATGTACGTTTTATAAGAGTAGGAATGACATTCTAAAGGTAGTCTGCTAATGCATCAAGTGTAACCAGTGCCTTAAAGTGCACAAGGTAGTAGAAGGAGTAGTCACAATTGATAATGAGGTCTATATGTATGACCATGCCAGTCATCTGATTACCAGTCTACTTCAATTAGGGAAAGATATTTTAGTAGGAGCCATCAACTAGTCGAATATACTGTTACAAAGTGCAAAGCTGTCAGTAGTCCACAGTGTGTTGGGCAACAAACTTAATGTCAGCTTAAGGAGCTAGAATTTAAGGATGACAAACGAAAGAAACAAAAAATAAATCAGACAGTAAAATCATAAAAAATAGAGAACTCATAAAAAGCATGCAATTTAGAAAAGATAGAGTGGTGGCAGGTCACTGGGCCTTGATGCTGCTGCTCTGGGTACAAATAGAGTTATCCGGTCCATAGGCCAAGACGGGCAATATGCTGCCAAGATGGATCCGTTTGTCATTCCCAGCTCCCAAAGTAAGGAGGACACCTCAGAGAGGTGCATGAGGGAGTGAGCCCTGCCACCTTTCTTCATAAGAAGCCTATGCATGCCCTACTTCTAGGCACATTGTATTCCTATAATAGCTGGGTGAGTTGTCTGAGTGACTGCCTCCAAGAATAGTATGCCAAGACATATCCCGGTATTAAGTCTTTCACATCAGGAGGTCAGAGTCCAGATTTAAACTAAAAAACTAAAAAGCAACGACTAGCTTGCTTTTACATTAAAACATTAATTCATAGCGGCTACATTTAAATGACAGCAACACACATTTTAAAATAAATTTTAAGAAACTTAAATGTTCTTCAAAACGTTTAACCTTTGGTGAAACAACCACAGATTACATTCCTCTTACTTCATAATATCAGTTTGTTGCCCTTTTCAGAGAACTAGAGCCAAGAATACCATAAAAAAACCTTTCCTGAATATGGTATCATAGACAAAAAATACATTTTTGAAAGGTATATAGAGATTGTTTTAAATAATTTCTCTATAGTACATAGAAGAAACATTAATGTTTTAGTCTGCCTTGGCCAAGGCTACTTGTTATCTTCAAGAATGAATTGCAAAACTATAGCAGTTGACATGAGCACCTTATTTGCAGTCTTATATGTATAGATGATGACCCCATATATTACCTGTGTTGGTGATGGAATTTAAATTTAGAATTAAAGAAAGGATAATATTGCTTAATGGTACACTCTCAATGCTTTACTCAAAATTGGCCATCAGACTTCTCATTGGATCAATAAACTATAAATATGATAACATTTGGGGTTGCTCTAAATTCCTTTTATTAGGGGATAGTTTTTATTTAATTTTGGTTTGTCATTGAAATTCAGACCACACCTGATATCAACCCTAAATGTGTCAAATATATGCACACCTCTGAAACTCAAAAGGTTGTCAAGGAGGGTGTAATAAAGTATAAGAGTTCATATATGACAAGGTGGGAAATCTAGGTGTAGCAAATAGTAATCATAAAAGGGAGCCAGCATGTGAACAATTAAAATCATCATGACTGACCACTTTTTTTGATAACTTTTCCTCTGGAAATAATAATAGTAAAAAATTATGAGGGAACTCACCAAAACCATTTGTCACTCACCCACAGCCAGTATGTGAGGGTTTAAAATTGGTAGCAGTCACTTGCACTACCCACTTGGTCCCTGTTCTTAATTTATGGCATAGTGATACATAGTAAGTATATATAAAGTATTTTACATACATAACCCTTCTGGGAACACAGCACCAGGGTACAGCAACCTCATAGGGCCTTGGTTTATGATAATATAGGATATGCCAGTTATGCTCCATTGACACAAGCAGCATCTAAGATGGCCACCTCAGTATTAGCTGATGAAATAAATGATGATCAGTCTTGTTTTAGAGCCGTTGGCTAGCTACAATGATGCCATTGTATTTGCAAGCACTGTTATAATAGGATGTCTGATATCTTATCTTTATGCTGTTCTATGATCGCCTCCTGGCCAGGCCTTGCCAGAGGGAGCATGTAACCCCTGTGGGATCACAGTTATTTCTGCTTTGTCATTGACTACCCAGTTTTACTGTAGTGACCAGCACATGGCGAGCTTTGGGACATAGCTGGGTATATATCGAGGGCTCCATTTGAGTGCTCAGAGTGAGTTTAGAGCTGATGCAAGAAGTGAAAGACACTTGCTTAGCAGAGAGAGAAAAGCCTGGGGTTGAGACCTGTTTGATTCTATGCTTAGAGGAGTGCTGTAACATCCTGAAAGAAAATCCCAACAGACAGCTATAAACAGCAGTATAATTGTAGCAGATATTACTGTAAACAGGGAGGAATTCTTCGTAGGTAAAGAAGTCGGCACTTCCTTTTCTAAACTGAACTCATTTTAAACTGTGAAGTGCTAAATTCAAAACCTCTCCCCCTATTTCACAACAGGGCAGAGAACTTCAGGTATAACAACCCCCATGATATTTTGCAAGATATTGCAGCGCTGAAACCCTCATCATCCTTTGCAACCCTCATCATCCTTTGCATCTAAGCACCGAAACATGTTTAGCTACAGTTGTGCTCAAACGTTTGCATATCCTTGGAAAATTTTAATACATGTACAATTTTTTAAAAGAAAACATGAGTGAGCAGGCAAAACACATTTCTTTTATTTCTTATGGGATTCATATTCAACAGTAGGTTATAACAGAATGGCACAATTATAAAACAAAACTTGGCAACAACAGTGCGTTGTATTTCAGCAGCACAGGTACACCAGCAGAGAAAAATAAAAATAGTGCTTTCTATCAACAAATTACTACAATACCATCACTCCACTCAAAATAAGGATATTATTTTACCCATAGTCTTAGAATGTAACAATAAAAGTTCCTTAAGGACCGGGGACGTATCAGGTACGTCCGACAAAAAACGATCCTTAAGGACCACGGATGTACCTGATATATACATCTGCGGGAAATTTGAGCGCTGGAAGCGTTCGTGATCACTTCCAGCCGCTCTTATGGCATTGCACTAGAATGACCACAAGCTGGTAAAAAAAAAGGTGTTTTTTTTTATCTTTTAATATGCAAAAATCCCCAAAGAATACAATGGTGATCTCTATAGATAAATCATTTTAAAGGTTTTAATATATTGTGATTATTTCTGATGCTGATGCAAACAAATTAACTGTAAGATTCATGCTTCTAAAAAGAAATAAATACTGTAAAAAGCAAGACATGTTTTATGTTCAGTACTTTGACACAAGAACTTAGAAACTTAACGGGTATACTTAAGCAAGGTACTTTACAGCATGTTTCTGATAGAATCTTCAAATTGCTTTGGAAAGACGATTTTGCTTGTTCTATTGCTGTCATTTGAACAATCATGTACTCAGCGAAAGTGCTGATCGCAGATGGTAAGGAGTTTAAAAATTAGACATATTTTCTTTATTGTAGAACATATTTGCCAACAGTCTAACTTTATTAGAAACATTGCAGAATTTTGAATTAATACAGTATACTTATTTTTGACATGCAGATGATCAAGCATTCTTCTGCTTTTTGTTTCTTTTTTTAATTAATTGCAACAAGGAAAAAGAACTAGAGCTACATATGAGTGAGAGACCAACTCTCCTCCATCATAACCCCTGATCCTCTCAGCCATTTGTATGTGTATGTGTATCCTCTGTATGTATGTTCTCTAAATATTTTCAATAAAGGTAATCACATGACAGAAACAGAAATCCCAACAAATTTGTTTTTGATCAAATGTAATCAACCTGTGTTAAAGAAACCCTTTTAGGTATAGCTTATATTTCTTAAGATAGATACATTGTGCAAATGTGCATGTTTTTTAAATGTGCACCTTTGCTGAGCAAGTATTGATGCCATGTGAGTTTGCAGCTTTTTACCATTTTTACATGTTAGTGCTTTATGTGCCATTTTATATAGGTTATTTTTGTAGGTCCTTTTGTATGTACTTATAGTGATACATTGCTTTACTAAGTATTTCTTTTACATCTATTCTATTTAGGTTTGCTACTGATATACTTTCTTCATGTTAACAAATTTTGATAGTTCAAACATTCATTTGTAATTCTCTTGCTGCACTTTTTCCTTTAATTAATTTATTAAGTATATATTCCCATTTTGCATTTTGTCTGGATCTGAGTTTTTTATGTCTTATATTCAGCTCAGTTTCCAAACCAAATTGACAGCAAAGTGCACACCATAAATTTGGTAAGAAATTTGGTAAGAAATTTGACCTTCATCATATTATCAAGTTGTGATTTTTCAGTTTTCAGCTTTCTAAATCATCTGGGGGATTTGGGATCTGCCCAAATATTCGAACTTCAATTATTTGTTATAGCAATATCATTTTATCAAAACATCACAACATGTACTCAGTTCTAAAACTCTGTACAGAACCTAATTAAGGTTAAAGCTTGGACAAAGTGAGTTAAGTATTTTCATCATGATATCATATCATCAAGTTGAAAATTCAAGAAGAAAAGAAAATATTTAGTGGATTTAGCGGTCTAATTTTTTCCGACTGATATGGGAATATAGTCAGCTGGTTTACATTCATTATAATATTCCTCTTAGGTGACAAAGACACCAGAAAAGCTAAAAATTTTAACCAGTACAAAATATCACAAGCATAAGATTTAGATTTATTATATTAAAACAAATAATGAACTTATTAAACAGCAGGATAAGAACTCCAGTGGTTCTTACTCTTACTCGCTTATTGCCATAACAGCATTCAAATTTACCCATAACGCTGAAGTGCTTTATGTCTATGGAGCATGTCATACAAAGGCAGGTATATAAAAGTGCTGATTTCTTTGAATAATATGCACTTTTATCATTAGAATAAGAAATGCCTCCTTGCTTGTCTGTAAGACAGCCAGAGAGGTTTTCTTCTTTTCTTCCAGCTCAGGGTGAGCATGCCTGCCTTCTGCTCCACAACATACTTCTCGAACCAGGGGTGCAGCACAGAGAACAAGGATTCAGAGGCTTCTAGATGAGAAACTTCTGACTGGTTATTTCCCCATAAAGAGTTTAAAACACCTATATGTATTATTATTATTATTATTATTATTATTATTTTATTTTGTTTACTTTGCAGTGTTCTTTTAAAGTAGAATATACTCAAATGACTCCATTAATTCATGCAGTGGTTCAATGAAAGTGGTGATTTGTTTAACAAATTGCATATATACACACCAGAAAGTGTCCATTAAAATATGAAAGTGTCCATTAAAATATGAATTACAAAAACCCACATAACACAAAAGAAGAAAAATAAATACTGAAATGTCTTTAGGTTTTGCACATCTGAATGAAGCATCAATGTATGTTATTCGCTTAAACCTGAATTGATACAGACATAGTTAAAGCGGCACTGTCATGCCGAATCCCGTTTTTTTTTAACCCCCCTCCCGCCTCCACTACATCCAATTGACCCACTAGTCACCCCCAAATGCCCCTAAGCCCCCCACATTACCTATTTTTTAATCCTTATTTTCTGCCCCGATCGATATTCAGGGCGCCGCCATCTTTGTGTGGGTAGATGAAGTCCCTGTGGGACACGTCATCAGCCCACACTAGACAGACTGTGAGATTCCCGCACATGCCCAGTGAAACACCTGGACATGCGAACGGGAATTTCATCTATTCAATCATTCATCAGACAGACGAATGAATGAATAGAAATATCAGCCGAACAAACTAACACTGTGTATCTGTGTATCAGTGTTAGTTTGTTCGTTCAGTTTATTACAAGGAGGGAGCTACCGGCGTGCAGCTCCCTCCTTGTAATATGTAACTATAGAAGCGGCAGGGAGCAGTGCTCCCACCACTTCATAAGCCCCCCCAGGTCCCCCTCTCACTCTATGGGGGTCAATATGACCCCCATAATAGCACAAGGGAGGTTAAAATCTCCCAAATGCCCCTACTCGCTATACCGCGAGTAGGGGCATGTCTACTAAATAGTGAGCAGCCTGTGGCTGCTCACTGTTGAAAAAAAATTACATAAATTACAATAAGGGGGGGCGGACCTATTGTCCTCCCCCCCCTCCCCCACCCTGAACGGCAGGTGGGGGCCATGAAGATAATGAGGGGGGGGACCTACTGTCCTCCCCCCCTGGCCCCCACCCCTGAGCGGTGGGTGGGGGCCCTAAATAAAGATATGGGGGGGGACTTCTGCCCCCCCCTGGCCCCCTCCCCTGCGCGGTGGGTGGGGGCCCTAATAAAGCAATAAGGGGGGGACCTACTGGCCCCCACCCACCACGCAGGGGTGGGGGCCAGGGGGGAGGACAGTAGGTCCCCACCCTTATTGTTTTATTAGGGCCCCCACCCACTGCGCAGAGACAGGTTCCCCCATATCTTCAGATGAGGGCTCAGTGAGGCGGAGAACAGTAGGGTCCCCATATGACATTTATTAGGGCCCCACCCGCTCAGGGGTGGGGAAGCCAGGGGAGGACAGTAGGTCCCCATATTTTTTATTAGGAGCCCCCACCCGCAGCGCGGGGGTGGGGGCAGAGGAGGAAGTGGGTCCCCTTGTTGTTTATTAGGGCCCCACCACGGGGGGTGGGGGCGAGACAAGTTCCCCCATATCTTGTTAGGGCCCCCACTAGTCGTCCCCTGAGTAGCCATTACATGATTTACTCACCAGGTATAGCGAGTAGGGGCATTTATTTACTAATACTAAGTAATTTTTACTTAGTATTAGTAAAGTTGGCTAAAAGACCAATTTAGGTCTTTCAGCCTTTTAGTACATAACTCCCTGATACCGTGGGAATTAGGGAGTTATCTACTAAGCAGCTGCAAGATGCAGCCACAGCAATGAATAGGATCGGAGTTTCATTCATTAGAATGAAATTCCGATCCGAATAAAATGCCGAATTGCGTTCTAAAAGAAACGAACATACTGTTCTCATTCAGTTAGAACGCAATTCGGCAGTTTTGTGTAAAGTGACAGGAAGCATCGTGGGAACACAGAGGGAAGGTAAGGATCATGGGAAAATTGCTCTGACCAGCGGAAATGAAGCACACTTTGCTCCTCCGCTGGTCAGAGCTGGTCAAGCAGGAGGAATCCTCCATAAGGCAAAGAGTCCCTACTTTGTCTTATGATTTTAAAGAAAACTAAAGAAGATAGGAAGAAAAGAATAACAGATCCTGAGAGAGGGGGAGAAGAGGAAGAGATTGAGGAAAGGTAAGTTCGGCATGACAGTGCCACTTTAAGGGCACACAATAGTCACCAAACCAACTTTAGCTTAATGAAGCAGATTTGGTGTATAGATCATGACACTGCAGCAGTGGTGGATTCAGAGCCTGATCTCGGGAGGGGCACTTGTAGATTATTTGAATAAATAATCCTGGCACAATAACCACTACAGCTCAGTGTAGTAGTTATAGTGCCAGTAGTGCCAGGATCCAACCCCAGAGTAAGTAGTCATACCGTTTAAGAACAGTTTGACAACTTACCTGGGGTCTGCTGGGATATAGATCATAGGAGCAGTGGTGTGTGTTAGGGGTGAAGTGTGTGTGAAAGGTGCAGTGTGTGTGAGCGGTAAAGTGTGTGTGTGAGTGTGTGAGGGCGGCAGTGTATGTCAGGGTTGCAGTGTGTGTTAGGGGGCAGTGTATGTGTGGGGCAGTGTGTGTGTGAGGGTGGCAGTGTGTGTATGGGGGGCACTGTATGTGTGTTTGGGACAGTGTGTGTATGGGGGGCACTGTATGTCTGTGTGGGGTAGTGTGTGTATGGGGAGGGCACTTTATGTATGGGGGAAGTGTGTGTGTGTATGGGGAGGGCACTTTATGTATGGGGGAAGTGTGTGTATGGGGGCACTGTATGTATGGGGGGTCATGGGTGTGTGGGGCAATGTGTGTATGGGGGCAGCAGTGTGTGTAGGGCACTGTATGTGTCTGTGTGTGCAGTGTTTGTGGGGCAGTGTGTGTATGGGTGTGCAGTGTGTGTGCAGTGTGTGTATGGGTGTGCAGTGTGCATGGGGCAGTGTTTGTGGGGCAGTGTGTGTGTATGGGGGCAGTGTATGTGTGTATGGGGGGCAGTGTATGTGTGTATGGGGGCCAGTGTGTGTATGGGGGGCAGTGTATGTATGGGGGGTGTATCTGTGGGGGGTAGTGTGTGTATGGGGGCAGTGTGTGTATGGGGGCAGTGTATGTGTGTATGGGGGCAGTGTATGTATGGGGGTATGTATCTGTGGGGGGCAGTGTGTGTATGGGGGGCAGTGTAAGTATGAGGGCATTGTATGTATGGGGGCAGTGTGTATGCATGGGGGCAATGTATCTGTGGGGGCAGTGTGTGTATGGGTGTGCAGTGTGTATGGGGCAGTGTGTGTGTATGGGGGGCAGTGTGTATGTCGGGGGGCAGTGTGTGTATGGGGGCAGTGTGTGTATGGGGGACAGTGTGTATGTATGGGGGGCAGTGTATCTGTGGGGCAGTGTGTGTATGGGGGCAGTATCTGTGGGGGGGCAGTGTGTGTGTGTATGGAGGGCAGTGTGTGTGTGTGTATGGGGGCAGTGTGTGTATTGGGGCAATGTGTGTGTATGGGGGGCAGTGTGTGGGAAAATGTGTGTGTATGGGGGGCAGTGTGTGGGAAAATGTGTGTGTATGGGGGGGCAGTGTGTGTGTGTATGGGGGGCAGTATGGGGGGCAGTGTGTGTGTATGGGGGGCAATGTGTGTTTGTAAGGAGGGTAGGAAGGCGCTTTTTTAAGGATTTTTTATTTAAATAAATATATTGATGTCCCCCCTCCCTTCTTACCTTTGTTGAGGAGGAGGGGGGGACATATTTCAATACCTGGTGGTCCTGTGGGGATTCCCTGGTGGTCCAGTGTGAGTGAAGTCTAGCCCGCGTTTCAGGGCTAGACTTCACTCTCGCAAGATTTGGAGTGTTGCTGTGGTAACCGCGGCAACGCTCCAAATCTCGAGAGAGGAGGACCCGGAGGAGCTGCAGACTGAGCTCCCGGGTCCTCCCTCCCCTGTCGGCTGCCAGCATGGTGCCTGCGGACCGGGGAGGGAGATCTTAGATCTCCCTCCCCGGTCCGCAGGCACATTGCAGGGCTGGCACTTGGACAATGCCAGCCCTGCACTAGCCGGCAGGGGAGAATCTCGGGTGGGGGGGCAATTGCCCCGTTCCCCCCCCTCCCGGATCCGCCAATGCACTGCAGTCTCATTGCTCAATTCTCTGCTATTTAGAAGTGAAATCAATTTGTTTATGCAGCATTAGGCACACCTCCCTGCATGTAACTCACACAGCCTTCCTAAACACATACTGTAAAGAGCCATCTAAGTAGTAAGTAGCGGTGCAAGTCATCAAACTAACTTTTGACAGGTACCCTTTTATGAAACCACGCCCCTTTTAATGAAACCATGTCCCTTGCACAATGACAGGTGCCCCACGCCCTTTTTATGAAACCACGCCTGTTGCGCAATATGTCTCCACTCCTGAGCGGTGATGGCTGCCCAGCCCCTTTCATGAAACCACGCCCCTCGCGCAATATGACACCATCCATTGCAAGTTGATGGGTGTCCGCCCCTTTTATATTAAACCACACCCAATACACATTATGGCCCGCCCCTGTTGATTTATGATGCCATGCCCACAGCGCCTTAAGGCCCCGACCCTTGAGCTTGATTACGTATTAGCGTTCATTTTATTGAAACCACGCCAACGGCGTGTTATAGACATGACCCTTTACAATGTTCATAGAGTGTGCCACCATATAGTTGTATGAGGTACTACATCCTATGGTTTGAATGTTTAATTTATTTATTTATTTTGAATTTCATTTAGTGGAGGGATATTACTGAATAAAGAGGACAAGTCTGGACATGTTTTTGGAAGATGTGTCTGGGGCCAGTTTTGAAAGTATAGAACAAACCCAGTGGACAAGTTTATATACATCTGAGAAATAAATAAATGCCAAAGTAACTCATATAACGATATTTATTAGACAAAAAAAAAGCCAATAAAATATTCACTGGAAAAGCAACAATACAATATTCACAGGCAAAAGCTGTAATACAATATATGTAGGAAAAGCAATAATCATCAAATGTTTTAGACAGAAAAGCAATGAATAAACATCACAAATTCAAACAATCAGCAGGCTGCTTTAGTATACATGGGCGCTTCTTAGGTAGCAAATAACCGTGAGATGTAGTTAATCCCGGGGTGCTAAAAGAAATATTTGGTAACGACTGTCTTTTTTGAAAATGTGGTGTTATGTCCTGAGTCTCACTTGGAAGGCTCTGCAATTTCAATTGTTCCAAATAGTCTCTATTTGATGTGTTGCCCACAACTGTAGACGGTATGTTCAGGTCAGCCATAGCCTGAAGAAAAGTATCCCAGCCCAGAGGTAATTTACGTACCGTGACATTGTGACTCTGGGTAACACTACGTACCAAATCGAGTATATTTGATCCCGGTACAACAGTGTTTTTATAAACAAATTCACCCTTATCATTCCAAGCTGTAATGTGCTTAAATTGAGACATTCTACTCAACAACAATTCAGCATTTTTTTTATAGCGGACATTTACATTATTAATGACTTCACGAAATACAGCATCTGAAACATCAGAGGCTTCAGCAGCATGAGGATGTGGTTTAGAGGGTTTTGGTACGGAGGATTCTCCAGGTGGTAAGAAAAGAGTCAATCCCATCTTTTTGCTTTCACTCTGTTTAGCACGTACCAAGTATTTCTGCAATATAGTGGTATACCTCTTTATCTTCTCATCATCCGATACAATTCTATTTTGAAGAATGGACATAATCTCATTATCTAGGTTCTGAGTGACAGATTCACGAGCAGCCTCAGAGCTCTGAGTAAAATATAGAAAAGTTAAGGTTAAAAGATTCAGGCCTTAGGTGCTCCAATCACCAATGTGAGTCACTTATCACATAAAAAGAATAAAGCAATATACAACAAATGTGAATGGTGAGAGCACACTATATAACTTTACCCTTTTGATACATACAATTTCTTTAAAAATCTGGAATCAAGAGAAGAAAAACATATAGGGTAATAACGTAATTACTTTGGTTATTTAATAATGTAGATGGTAAAACTCACATGGTCATGAGCCACTTTTAAAAGCTGGCTCAGACTAACAGCATATCAATTCAGTGTTAGTAAAGTTGAACTCCCAGCTGAAATTCCTCTGTGGTCCTCAGTCTTGGTTATTTCAATCAATCCAGGATGCAGGAAGTGATGAAATACAAAGAAACTTTTTATTTCCACATATTCTAGGTGGCTGGGTACAAATACAATAAACACTGAAATAGTAAAAAAGTCCTCTTAGGTATAAAACTTAACGCGTTTCGGCCTGTAGCCTTTATCAAAAGTTCATCCTTCTTCCTCTTTCTTTCTTATTTAAATGCCTTTCTTTTAGCGCTCTTTTCTTCCCGCCGTCTGTGGTTCTTTCATTCTTCCGGCTTCCGGTATCTGGCCGCATCCTCGCCGTCTTCCGGCGTCTGACCTTATCTTCACCCACTTCCGGCGGCGTTCACAATCGTAACGTCCCATACGCATGACGTCATAACGTTCTTTCATACTGCCGTCACGACGCATGCGTAGGGGGCGGAGCCTTATGCGTTAGATCGGTTTGCCCTCTTTACAAATGGATTTTATCAACTCGCAAATAGGGCAAAAATTAAGACTTTACAATTTAAAATATAACATATTTAACAAATATTATTCTTCATAACAAATTAAAATAAATCCTATGGTTATAAAACTATACACTTGGAAAACTACACTTTCAAGATATGCTGAAGAGAAGAAAGGGGGAAAAAGAGAGTATATCAATAATCTCACATTTTCTTTCATATTAATACATTATATATAAAAAGTATATGATATAAAAAATATATAAAATATATATGGGAAAGGAGGATTGAGATCAACCCAACATTGTATATAATAGATATATAATTTAAGGGTATATATGTATCCATATATAATTGTGGAAAATCTTCTGAAAAAAATATATATATAATATCTATAAAATCTTCTAAAAAATATATTAATCCATATATAATAAAAGTTTTAAAAGGGGTTTAAAAAAATTAATTATTCAAATAAAATTAGCTTTATAAATATGGGGTGATCTCAAAGTCCACATTTAAGCCCTGTATTAAAGTGTCCATATTGAAAATCCACTTCATTTCCGTCTTATTAAGTAAATTTTCCTTATCTCCACCTCTCCAATGTGTATCAACTTTTTCAATTCCTATAAAATCTAGGTATTTCGGATCACTATTATGATGTTCCATAAAATGTTTAGAAACACTATGATTCACAAACTTATGATTAATATTATAAATGTGTTCCCTGATCCTAATTTTAAGACTACGGGACGTCCTCCCTATGTATTGTAGTCCACATGGGCAGGTTAACATATATATAACCCCTTTACTATTACATGTTATAAAAGATTTAACTTCATACTCTTTTGTTGTAGTTTTTGAGCAGAAATTCAAGATCTTTTTATATGTCCTATTCTTTGTTGTTTTACAACCCCTACAATTCCCACAATAATAAAATCCATTTGATTGTTTTAAAAAATTCTCTTTCTTATCAACATCTAGAAAACTTTTTGTTAAAACTTGCTTAAGATTCCTCGCCCCCCTAAAAATAATTCTTGGTTTATCCTTTATAAAATTGATTAACCTATCATCAGTTTTTAAAATATGCCAATTTTTATGAATTATTTTCCTCAGATCTCTGTTATTGGTACTAAAATCAAAAACAATGGGTACTTCCTCATCTTCCCTTTGATTCAGATTTTTATTTTTATATTGTAAAAGTGTTTGCCTATCAATTTTTTCAATGTCTTTAAAAGTTTTTTCTAGAGCACTACTTTTATAGCCTTTTTCTTCAAATTGTCCCATTAATTTTTCTGTTTGCTGTATGAACTCTATTTTCGGTACAATTCCTTTTGACTCGCAACATTTGTCCTTTTGGGATATTCTCCAGCCACGGTCTAAAATGGCAACTATCACAATTAATAAAACTATTAACATCTACCAACTTAAAATACGTTTTACTTTTAATTTTCTGATCTTCAATAAAAATTGTTAGATCCAGAAAATTGATAGTCTGGCGGCTAATGTCATAAGTAAAGGTAATATTCCACTTATTATTATTTAAATTATTAAATAGTATCTTAAGTGCTTCTTCACTGCCTTTCCATATTAAAAACACGTCATCAATATAGCGTTTATAGAGGACCAGACTTGCCCCAAGTAGTTCATCCTTATAGATGAAGAGATCTTCCCAATAGGCCATAAAAAGATTGGCATAACTAGGGGCAAATCTGGTCCCCATAGCTGTACCTCTGGTTTGCAAATAAAATTTATTATCAAACCAAAAAAAATTGTTATGGAGTATTATTTCTATTCCTTCAATAATAAAATTAATTTGAATGTCAGACAGATCACTAAACTTTCTTAAAAAATATGCGGCAGCCTCACAGCCTTTACTGTGATCAATATTAGTATATAGGCTGCTCACATCTGCGGTTGCCAAAATATAATTTTCTTCCCACTGGAAATCATTCAAAATGTTTAAAAGGCTTATTGTATCTTTAAGATACGCTTTACATTTTTTAACAGGCTCTTGTAGAAACTGATCTATATATTTTGAAAGTGGAGCTAAAAGGGACCCTATACCGAAGACTATAGGTCTCCCTGGTGGATTATCTGCATCTTTATGCACTTTTGGAAGTACATAAAATACAGGAATTTTTGGGAACTTAACATTGAAAAACTCAAACTCCTTTTTATTTAAAATACCATTCTCTAATCCTTTATTTAAAAAAAGTCTGGTATAATTCCATAATCCTCTTAAGTGGGTTATTTTGAAGCTCTTGATATGTACTAGGGTCTTTTAGTTGTCTATAAATTTCTCCCATGTACCTCTCCTTCTCCCAAATAATAACTCTACCCCCTTTATCCGCAGGCTTAATGACTATACTTTTATCTTTTTGTAAATCTTTAAGTGCCTCCCTTTCCTCTTTCGTAAGGTTATTTTGATATTTATTTAAAGGTTTAAGTTTTTTAATATCATTCAAACAGGATCTTTCAAATGTTTTAATAGAATCCGTTTTAAAATTAAAAGGATAAAAAGATGATTTATTTTTTAAAAACGTATGTTTAAAACCATCCTCTACTATATCAACAGTTTTCAGGGGCATTGTTTTAAAGAAATTTTTAAGACATAGTTTTCTAGTAAATCTATTAAGATCAATATATGTTCCAAATTTATCTGCCGCACAACTCGGTGCAAACTTAAAACCCTTACTTAAAATTTGAGGGTGTGCATTGGTTAAAACTTTTTTTGATAAATTAAAAATTCTAAATTCTCCTCTTTTTCCCTTAGACTTTACCTTCTCCAACTCCTTTTTTCCCTCTTTCTTTTCTCCTCCTTGGTGTTGTCTAGTTCCCCCTCTTCTAATTCTCTGCCTCGTTTGACGGGGGTATACATCCTTCCTTTCCTCTCTATTTGTCTGTGTATATCCTGATCTAAAAAAAGATCCTCATTGTCCAGATTCCTCAATTTATTAAATCTATTGGTAAGATGGACTTTTGGAGTTCTATATTCATATTCTTCATTCCTTCTATCTTTCCTATATCCTTTTCTATATTTCACTTCTGTCCAACCTCCCTCTTTTGCCCTATTCTTTCCCTCTGTATATTGGGTCTGATAATTAAATCTCCTTTCTTCATAATCATTTTTTCTCTCCCTTCTATATGGCTCCTTTCTTCCATTATCCTCCTTCCTCTTTTTTACACTTAGATCCCTTTTAATTGGTTCTTTAGAGAGTTTCCTTTTTTGTGGTCTGATATTCCCAGTTTTATAATCATCTTGATCTCTCTTTAATTTTCTTTTTTTTGTTTTAATTACTGATATTTCAATCATAATTTTAGTAATATTCTCAAATTCCTCTAAATCAAAAAAAGGCTCTAATTGGTTCTGGATTTTTTTAATTTTCTCCTCCAGATCATGTAGGTTCAAGGCCCTACGGTCTATAATAATCCTCATCATATGGAAAGAAAAGGAGTCAAGGGCCCCATCCCAAATTCCCATAAAATGTTCATTCTCCTGATCGAAAGTGGGTAATTTATCAAACCTTAGACCCCTAGGGGTAATCTGAAGGGAAATATATTTTTCTAAGGTAAAAATCTCCCATTTAATCTTCATTTCTTTAATTAAAAGTTTTTCCAACTCTTTACATATTGTGTCTAAATCATTGTTTATGAGGATACTCTCATTAATTTTACCGTCATTTTCCATTTCAAATTTTTGCTCTAAATTATTTCGCCATTTATATCTTATTTGAAAGATAGACATAATTTTCTAAATCAATAACCTTAAAATGTGACAATGAGACAAACAGTAAAATATAGAAAAGTTAAGGTTAAAAGATTCAGGCCTTAGGTGCTCCAATCACCAATGTGAGTCACTTATCACATAAAAAGAATAAAGCAATATACAACAAATGTGAATGGTGAGAGCACACTATATAACTTTACCCTTTTGATACATACAATTTCTTAAAAAATCTGGAATCAAGAGAAGAAAAACATATAGGGCTCTGAGTGTTTCGCTGTATTAGGTCTAACTCTTGTTTAGACACTAAATACTTTTTTGCAGCGTGTGCCATTAACGGTTAGTCAAAAGACCAGTCAGCAGAGGGATAGCAAACCCCAACAGAGAGCCAATAAATCCTCCAGACTGTTTAACCAACTGCTTCTTCTTACTAAAAGACATTTTTTTGTTGCTCAGTGCTTTTATATTTTTTCACCACTTTTTTAGTTTTTCTACTTGGTGTTGTAATAAAGGTATCTTACCTTTAAGGGTATTAAGAGCTATTTCACATATAGCAGTGACTAACTCATGAGACGGTGAGCATTAAATATCCTTTTTCTTTGAGGGTGATGCACTTATTAGACTTTGTGAAGCCAACCAATTGCGACGTATACGCATAGACATCCTTACAGCTTCTGAAACTCGGCACGGAATGACCTGTTAATGGTATACTATCGACTTATTTGTTATAAATATATGCCGAGGGTCGGTCGGGTGGGAAGAGACCAGTTCTTAAGCGGTACTCTTCGAGGGTTGTAGATCTTAAATCTACAAGTAGATAATATTTGCATGTGGCATCTTAAAAAGCGTCTAGAAAAAATTGTGATTTACCGGGGTACATTTGGCGGGTCAGAGTAGTGATTTGCAGTTTATCTCTTGGGTTCTTAAAAAGTACCATATATTTAGTGTTTAAAGCTAGAGTACGACTTTTTTTTACCTTGACAGAACACATTCTGCACCAGATACATGATACTCAGATTTCTGTGATGCACATACTTGGTGAATGCCTTCTCAATTTCTGAACTCTCACTAGCAGCCTCCATTAAGTCATCAACAATAGTCAAATTTACTCTGTTAGGGGATAACAAATTATCATCATTAAATGTTATGAGTAAACCCTCTATAAAACGAATATTTGAGGTTGTGAGTAATAATTCATCATAAAGCACTTGCCAGCAGGCATAAAACCAAACAATGTTATCAGGAGTGTGCGACATTAAAGCGGTAGCATTCTGTAAAACATGTTTAACAAAATAACTTTTCCCTGAATTAGAAGGGCCTGCCAATATTCATGAAAAAGGATGTTGTAAATGATTAGTAACCAAATGGGAGAGTGGTAAAGTCGTCGACCAAATATCTTTTTGTATATACACACACTTTTGTGTTTTCTGTAGCGGTCGCATCTCTATCTGCCAAAGAAGTTTATTTCTGACAATGGAGGTCTGTCGTACCACTATTCTTTTCTGTTCATCAGGGTCTGAGTGCAAGGGGTAGTCCAACACCAGGTCTTTTAAACTGTCAAAGTTAATCAACTGTGCATTGCTGGCATGAAGCGTTATGCCTTTCACCTTTAGAGATGTTTTATCCGTTGATAGTTTGTAACCATAAGTCTTGGGACCTGCAGATACAAACTCTGTAATGTGTGTATGTCACAGGGTATTTCACCTAGGTAGTCCCCTAGAGGTGGATTCCAGTCACCTGTTGTACTAACAAAAATAACAGAGTCAGTGTCGTGGTAGAGACACCTCTCATTAAGACGATCTAAAACATTACACAGTTCAAGTCGTGCATAGGCGGTGGTAAAACATACAATAAAAATATTGGTATTGCGAGATGGACTGTAACAACCCTGGGTGTGCTTCCAGCTGAGCATGGCTGTTTCATCATTTATGAATGACAAAGAAGACACCTCATATTCAGGTAAAAATATATAACCAAAAATCTTGTCAGGATCAGATAAAAGGCTTGTGGTTTGCAAATTAGGTTTTTGCCCAAATTTGCCCCATAAAGAATTAAGAAATAATTTAGCAATCTGTCTTTTTGCAGGGTTTACTTCTATTTTCTCTGGTCTTAACAAAATACCCTCTTTAGCGTAAAAAGCATCAATGTATTGGTGTCTTTTTTCATCAGTCGTACACCATTCAGGGTAACCTGAGGCCTATTGCTTATCCCTAAGATGCACCTTTATATACCTTAATCAGGGCTTGCTGTATTTCAATAGTGCACCAAGTACCTGTCAAAGATCATTCCTCCTCATTATGTTCGCAATGTGTGGTTTGGTTATTGGCTGTGCATGTATGACATAATGGGAACATAAAATTACCATTCATTTTAACTGGTAGAACAGGGAAAAATAATCCTCGGGGTGGGTACACTTTTACTTTAGCAAGACCAAAATAGTGTTCGAAAGACTGAAAATCATCATAAATGATTACCGGGTGACTTGTGGGATATAATTTTGTCTTGTTGACGTAAGGGTATAGACTGGTAAAATCATAATAGTGTATGCTCTCAGCTGGGGCCGTTTTGTGGTACAATTTGATTGCATTTGTGCGGCCCCTGTAAAGCGCATCACGAGGTTCCAGCGGCTGTGGAAAATCTTAATCGATAAGAAAAGCCTGTAGATCCTTGTCAGTTTCTAAAAGGTTTGACCAATCATGTTCCCACATTTCACGAACCACATATCCCCGCATTTTTAGAAAATGTGTTTTAACATTGGTTTTGTGGTGTAATTGAGCATAGGTAGCCTTTTTAACTGTGTTAAAAGCCTTTTCATTTTAACAAACAGGGCAACCATGGTAGAAACAACCCTGGAATTCGAAAGCTGTAGGCTGTCCATCAATCAGAGCATACCAATCCAAAAAATGGTTACCAACTGCCCTTTCACCGCCCTGTAGAGTGTGCTGAATGGCGATCCCCTCTTTGTGTGCAACATACATTAACCACTGAATAGACTTTGTTGAGAAATGTTTCTGATTTGTATGGTAATTGTCAGAGGGTAAAATTGCAATAGTGTTTTTCGGTATAAACTTGAATCTGTATATGGCCATGCACACAGACGCTAATGTAGTGAGTTGAAAAGGATCAATATCATCTATGACTGTTTCAGGACCCGAAGGGCCCATAATAACTTTTACCTTCTTGGTCATTTCCATCACACTTTCTCTGTAGCAGGCACAGGCCTGTTTCAAGATTTTAACATCATATATACAGTATTTTTTAAGTTCATTTTGAAAATTAAACTCAGAATGTTGGTTTTCTTGATACCAGGTCATAAAAGCCTTTTTATCATCACACATCATTTGGTCATAACCATAATAGTCTACCAAAGGCATAGGGCCAACTTAAGACTGATTCTGAGCGGTGTTAAAAAAGTGTGGAAAATATCCTTTACAGCCTAAGAACCCCAGGGCCTTTGGCAATTTACTTAGTTTCATGGGGAGAAAATTTAAGGAATTAATAAATCTGATACCTAGGTCAGCAACAGTCACACAAAGTAATTTACCGCCTTGAGCAAACAACTCGATGGCAATTTTCTCCTTAAGAAGTTGATTCACCACAAAGTAGGAATCATACCTTCCTGCATTATGAGCTATGTGTAACTACTAAATGTCTTTTTTATAAATGTTATCACGAACTCCTCTAGGCACGATGCTCCCTGAAACTCCCAACACTTATCCCCTTCTAATTCTGCAGCATAGATATAATTGGGTATATGTACACCGGTCTCCTGCATGCATTCAAAGTCATAAAAAATGTATTTGTTTGTAGGGTCTTCTGGGATGTATCTTCTCATATAACAAACATGCCCATCAAGCGTGACTACAGTGGCATAGCAAACCTGACATTGGAAACCTTTACACTCATAATTGGCCATTACTGTGTAACGGCCGAAGGAATCACAATAAGATTTCTGCCTGCACTCTCTCTCTCCAGATACGAAGAGCTTTTTGTGCAACTTTAAGCACTCTTGTGAACGACAAAAAGTGCGACAACTGTAACATCTAGGGATTTCCCCTTTCACTTCTACACAGTTCAGTCTGTGACAGGCCTTACAAAAATACCTGCAGGAATGATTGTTTTTGTGAGAGAACGGAGTGTGACAGTAAACACAGAAGTATGATTCCCCAATGAACGCATTAATTTTTTTAATGTCGTAATAATGGTTGACCTTATGGTATATTGTTATGGGCAAATGCAAATATTACAAGTTTTAGAATGAAATGTTGTATTTCTTAAACTGTGTACTTTGTCTTTAAGAGATATTGCAAACTGACAAGGTGTTAGAAATGGAACATATTGTTTTTCATAACTTTTTCTTTAAGCAATAACCTCTTACCTACCTACAGTGCATAATATATTTGCGCCATTTTGTCCCAGACGAAAAACAATAACAATAATGCATAAACAAGCTTCAAGGATATGCTACGACTCTTTCAGTACGTGATATACTGTGGTAACCTTAGTAGATAAGGATGTTCGGACTTTAAGATGCCATCTTGAACAAAATCAGGAAAATTTCCATGACGTATACACCCTTTAGTTATGGACTTGTATTTTTGACAAGTTAAGGGAGGTCCTAAAATGAATAAAGTAAAAGAAGTGTTACTTTTTCATATTTGAACTACGGTAACCCTAAAATGGAGACACCTAAGGTATAAAAATAGGTATACTTTTAAATGTTAAGACACAGTGGAGAGACTTGGAGACAGACGCTGCTCCATCTTAAAATGACAGAGAGGCTGACATGATGACATGTTCAGGAGGGTATGTTAATCTATAATTGATATTTGCAAGCATTTAGTTTAATCTTATAAACTCTGCTATAATGGATTGTATATGTCTATATTTATATTTTTATATAATAAATATCAAAAAGACAAAATTTTATTGCTTCCAAGACAATCCTTATTTTATATTGTATTCTCAATTATTTATATATGTTAAATAAAGGATCTCTTACACTAACTATATGAAATTATGGCTAAGATATGTGTATGGTTAGCCCTACTAAGTTCTATGCTTTAAGATGTTATAGTGGTAAATAAGGGAACCAGCCACAGTTACAATATAAACACAACTTTACAGGGCTTGTCTAAATGAAAATAGTGCCACGAACCATGATTGTGGTACAGTACTGTAACACCTAAATGTTGTTCAAAAGATGGGATGTCACTAAAACTAACTAAACGATCATCAGGGATACCTGAAGCTTTATGTATTTCCCAGACTCTCTCCAACAACAGAGAGTCTACAGGATTATCCTGGGACACAAGGGCACAGATGCTGGCCGCCAGACACAGGTTATTATTGTCATCGTTTAAATCATACAGCCATCTCTTTTTGGTGGGAATGATACAGCTATAGGGTGTTGACCGGAGACGCCTATGATGCATTACACCACCGACTCTATTCCTAACAATAATTACAACCAGTCTTAAAGAACTGCTGCCAATAATTTCAGCATTGCTTTGTACCAAGTTTGACACAGCGTTTAAAAAGGTTCAGCATTCAATTCATCCCTACTACATCTAATAGAGTGTAACGGTCTGCCGAGCTCATTGCTACTCAGTCTTAATTGAACAAAATCGCTGGGCCCTATATCAGGCATCATTCTGTTTAAAAGTTCTTGAATGGCGGGGGCGGGGCCGGGCGGCCATGCCAGCAGGCTGCATATCACACGGGCTCCTGAGCAAACAAAGGAAAAAAGGCAATATATCCACTTTACCCGACTTATACGGACCCGGGGGTCCATGACATGAAGCCCTGAAGTGTCCCAGTGTAGCTGGAGCGCCCGCCGCAGGGTGGCTCTAGGTCCTGGTGAGAGACTCTGGCGCTCGGGGATTGAGGCCTACCCGGGAGGGGAGCGGGGTGGACGGCCGCTGCCTCGCTCTCCACTCCGACTGCAGTAAATCACCATCTACTTGGTACCTTCCTGGTCCAGCTTCCCCCCCCATGGGCCGGGGGGGTCATCCCGGTCCCCACCAGGCGGGCTAATGCCTAAACATCTCACCTGAATGGTCTGAAGCCGGAGTGAGGATCCCACGCGGTCTCACCAAAATGGCTGACGGAGGCACAGCAACTGCATCGACAGAAGGTGATCACTCTGTGCTCACAACCTGCTACCACCGGGGGTCCCTGAGGGCTCTCAAGCCCCCACGTAACAGCCCTGGAACATACAAGCTGACAAATGAGAACCACCACAGCCAGCATTTCCTCCACATGCCCATCTCAAAGCGGCAACCCCAGAAGGGCACTCTGCAAGCAAGCTCCACTAATGACCAGGGCTGGAAGAACAAACAGAACACCCAGCTTTACCCACTGACCGCATGGTGCTATAGCCCTCGACAATACATCAAGGCTCGCAAGACATGGCAAACCTACCCAACAACCGGGACATTAGGAACAAGTGGAATTCATGGGGTAATATCAAGGGACTCACCCCACACCTGGGCATGGAACACAACCAGATTACCTCAGGCTTTGCGCTGGGCTGGAGCTGATGGTGACCCCAGCCGTTCATAATAAGAAGCACAATATATAGTATGACATGAATAGCTATACCAGATATCACTGTAGTTGCAGTCATTGAATAACGTGCATATCCTCTGCATATGACCCTGTATATAGTTCATCTTTACTTGAGCTTTATATGTATAGAAGGAAATAACTGAATGTATGATGCTCTGCCTGGTGGCACCCTACTTTAATGAGAATCTTAGCTAAAGTTGGAAACCTTAATAGAAATAGATATATTTTGTTAGTCAGCACTGCATAATCTATTATAACCTAAAATGCAAACTCACAGTCTCAACTACTGCATGTCACGACTACTTAGACCAACTGTTACTGTACAAAATGTATGTCTCTCACTTAAGCATAGTCAGGCATAACCATGTCAATGTCTAGATATTGAAGCGATGACACGCGACATAAATATTAACCCTAAGCTACTGGTACTAATCGACAATGTAATTCAAAAAGACAGACGTAGTTACTAAGCTTGTACTTAACTTGTATTATTACCCTAAAAAAAAATGTGTGCGTTTCCTCTATGCTGTACAACAGTTGACAAATAAGTGTCTGTAAATTGATTGCGATTGCTGTTGTGGCATTGTTGATATGCAAAATTATTTCATGCACAGCAAAAATAAATAATAAAAAAAAAAAAAAAAAAGTTCTTGAATGGCATCATGTACAGCCTGGAGGGCGTCTGAAAATGATGGTGTTCTGTCTAAATTTACAAACTGAAAATGTTCATAATATTCCACGGCATTAAAATTGTTAATATCTCTGCTGCGTTGTTCAACACGCTCCAGAAATACAGGGGAATCTAGCGCATCAATGGGGCTCTGCACTATCGGATGCTCCTGCGAATCATTAATATTCTCAGAACTAGATGGACTTTGTTGCATCTCTGGGGAATGTTCTGAAGGGGCTATTTCAGTATCATTTTTGTGGGGTGTCACAGGGGTGTCTACGCCATCCTCAGGTGGCAGTATCACAGGGGTTAAACATTTATCCGCATCATAAGGGGTTCTACGTGGTTGTCTAGACATCGCAGAATGTAATACACCTCTTAATGTCTTTATGGCACATTTTACGGTTCTAGCACGACGCTTAGCTATACATCTCTGTCTGTCCCATTTTTTGGCTCGGGATGATAATCCCCGACCAATCATGACTAGTCACGCGGAGTTCAGTAAATTTAGTTCTGAGCGAAAGGCATCGGTAGCATGGTCAAGTCTTTCTAAATGGTCTAAAAAAGTGGTTTGTCTATTCTCATCATCCGTCACAATAGTAATTCTGTGAATCTCACTAATCACAGAGTCAATAAATTCTCCTAAAGCTAACCAAAAACCAAGTTCCTTAAAAAAACCACGGTAATAAATCACTACCGTTTTCATGGGGTAATATAATGTTTGGTGTAACACCCCTTAGGCTCAAAGGACTGTCACGACCATCGTGGGATAACAATGCATGCCCAATTCTAAATGGTCAACTAGCGGCGTAAAGTTTTAGACTAAGAGGCCTGCTATGCTGTAAAAGAGAAGTGTCATTTAATATTTTGCATATTTCAGTGTTTGTATGTTGTACAACATCCTTGACTTCAAGCCATAAAGGAGCTATACACAAGAGCCACAATAAACATTTTTTTATCATCAAGAGTTGATGTGGTCTCTGTATATATGTGTGTGATTTTGTTGTCAGCATGTGTTATGGTCTGTAATACAGATCTACTTTTCTTAAGTGGTGGTGGTGTTGGCACATTTACAGGGGTATTTCTGGATGTCAATGGTGTAGTCCCTCTATATATATATTGTTATCATTGCAGGTGGCTTGTGTTATATCCTGTAAAACAGTTCTACTTTTCTTAGGGATTGGTTGTATAGGAACATTTACAGGGGTAATGGATTGTTTCACAGGTACATTTGATGCTACAGTGAAATGTCGACACCCTGATACATTGACTGGTGATACGACTGCTTGCTTACCCCGAGATGTGTGTTTTGTTGTGGCTAATGACTGTATTTGTAGAGACTCCTTTGCTACACGTCGCACTAGATGGACGCTGCCTTAAAACCCCTGCGGTAGATGTTGACGGCTGTTCGTCGTCACGTGTGACTGGAATATCTCTTGTAAAGCGGCTCCAGGTTATAGAAAACTTTGATGCTGTATTCAAAAATAAATGAGTAAATTAATACACCGATGTACATACAGGTATATTTATGTAGTAAATAAATATACAAATAAACATACTATATTTATGTAGTATATAAATATACAAATAAACAAAATAAACATATGACCGTGATCCGCAGTTGGTAAACTGCTAATGCCCGTACATGCATTAGAAACTGCTGAGGTTTTTGTACTCTTTATGGATGTTTCTAAAATAAATAGAAATATAATTATCACAGGGATAAAATCAGGTATGATGCAACAGCATATAACATTATATAAATACCTTATTTTAATGGTCTACGTGGATGTATGTTGGTGAGTCTGTCAGCCAATACTTCAGTATTAAAAGGATCTAAATAAATAAAATACAATAAGCCTTAATTTATTTTATGCATAAACGACTACAAAATAAACATTTAGAATTTTTAAACAACACTTATCAACCTTGTGAGGCGACCGTGAGCCTTCTGTGTAACCCGTTTTCATTTGTTGTCGGACTGATTTGTGCCTGAAACGTGATAAAGTATTTGAACGCTTATGACGGGAAAACTATGTCAGCATTTTACAATTAATGACACCAATCGGTTGTGTGACAAAACAGGCACAGTGAGATGTCTAACAGCCACAGTGATATGGTTGATGCTGTAGCATCACAGCTTATTTTAAAAATGTTATGCTATAACATGCAAGGATAAGCTCAGCATAACACATATATACAACAACATACACAGATAAGCTCAGCATAACACATATATACAACATATATAAGCCCAGCATAACAAATATATTAAACAACATACACGGATAAGACCCACAAATGCCTAGATAAGGATTTTGCATACGTTAAAAACATTACTATGTTCAGTACGTAACGTTTTAGAACACAGAGACACGGAAACAAACAGTGCAGACTCTATATAATAGACCCTTAAGTTGCTAAAATGAAACACAAAAACATATGGCATACAGTCTATACTACAGACCCTCTTACAGTTAGAAATAAAACAACCCTATAGACATTCATATTTTAAAAAACATACAATTTTAAATATAAAAGAATGATGATTTAGAATTACTTACCATATCTGTGTCTTGGGTATTCATTATGTAGTTGTAACCAGGAGCTGTCTTACCACACCCTAGTCTTGAGACGGGTCTTTTTATACCTTTTTTATTTTAAATGGTTTTTTTTGTGTGTGTGTGTGTGTTTGTGTGATGGGTTCAGGCAGGTGTATTATGGTCATTGTGTGATGTGGTCAGACAGGTGCATGAGGGTCATTGTGTGATGTGGTCAGACAGATGCATGAGGGTCATAGTAATAAATATAGCCATACTAATTGCAATAGACAAAACTGATTTTATTGAAAGCAAAAGTAAATCATAACATATCAATGACGATAACACGCGGTACATCTCTGCACATGCACGCTATGAACATGTCTATTTTTTAACCCACGCATATATTGCCACACAAAATGGGACACTAAATGGTCATTTTGTTTTAATTCGCTTGTGAAATGGCTTAAAAGCTCTTTAACCCCTTAAGGACCAAACTTCTGGAATAAAAGGGAATCATGACATTTCACACGTCATGTGTCCTTAAGGGGTTAAAAGCAACCCCTTTGCACATATGATGAATAAAAAAATACAGAATTCCCCACATACTGTAGACAGAGTGCTTTGCAACTGAACATTTTGAAAGTATATCTGTTTAGCATTTCTTTAAAAAAAAAAAAAAATCAGTATTTCTTTAGGGAATATTTCACTTGACGGTGCTAGTCCATACGAATCAAAAAAATATCCCTGTCTCTTATCATCAATATAAACAGCCAGTGCTCCCCGGATAATGTATGTGGATCTATATTTATAATGAATGCCGCTGGTACGCTGTCCAGTTTAGAGGTTGGTAGTAAATCACACGGAAACACGCCAACAAATATACCTCTGGAATATGGGTCGGTACATAAAATATGCGTTATTTCTAAGGTGGTCATGGTTCGGTTTTAGAGAGAATCATAAAAAACCTCCCGTCTTTGATTAATTTCAATAATGTTTTCAAACAGTCCATAGACTATCAAATTTACAGTGCGTTCCAGGGCCCTCAAAAAACGTATTTCAGCCCTTAGGATACCGCTACGTATGAGTGAAAAATGACTACTGCATTCCTGATCAGGCGATAGATCAAAGGCGAATAATGTATATCCATCCACAAATTCTACTATGTTAATTATAATTCCAGAATCACTGCAATTCTTCTGTGCCAATAATAAAAATGACATATATTCACGCACTGCGTTAGAATGTTCAAAATCAGGTTGAAACGGTTTTGCAGGTATTTGTTCACCGTCTAGATAGAGAGCCGTAAAATTCACATTGTGGTGTTTGAAACACAAGGGATTTCTGTCGTAAGCGCCTGAAAAAGCTTCATTGTCAACAAACGCTAAAATGACCAGCTTAGGGATCTGTCCCAAGAATATATTTTCCTGATTACAAACACGACTACCTGTGGGAACGCTGAATACTTTCATACTAGCGTGCTCTATGGCATATTTAGCGTTGCCTGTTAGAAGTCCTTTTTCATGACCTATTCACACGGTCGGGGATATCTGGACTCTTTTAACAAACAGAGACACATTTAGAATTTGAAGTTTAAATGGCTCGGGGTCTGCGGACATTAAACAAAATGTGTCTTTATTTCTGGTAAGTTTTATTTTCATATCCAGACCGTTCAGTATCAGTTTTTCCTGAAAAAAATAGATCGCTATATAGATGACCAAGTAATTTGACAAGTGCAATTTGTTTCGGTCCGAATTAAAATTCGGCCGAATTTTGGGTAATTCGGACATTCGGGTGCTTCTGTATGTCCGAATAGCTGAATTGCCGAAGTGCCGAATTTCCGAAGTGCCGAAATTACCGAATTTCCGAAGTGTAGTAGTGCTAAAGTGCCTAAGTTCCGAAGTTACCGAAGTTCCGAGGTGTCAAAGTGCCGAAGTTCAGAAGTTCAGAAGCACAGTATTGCCTAAGTACTACGCCCTTGCCCCCACCCCTGAGCGGTGGGTTGGGGCCCTAAATACAAATTAGGGGGGGACCTAATTTCCTCCCCCTGGCCCCCACCCCTGAGCGGTGGGTGGGGGCCCTAAACTAGAATAAGGGGGGGACCTAATGTCCTCCCCCCTGGCCCCCGACCCTGAGCGGCGGATGGGGACCCTAAATACAAATTTAACCCCCTCCCACCAGGTGACTAGGGGTCCCCAAACCCCTAGTCACCCCCTCCTCCAAAAAATAAACCCCTACCTACCCCCCACCCTAAAAATAATGAGGGGGGACCTTTAACTAAGTACCTGTAAATATAAAAATAAACTTAACATGGATTGCTTAAACCCACCAGTCAGAGTGCTCTGAGCCTAATTGCAGGGCCGGGCAAGGCAGAGCTCAGTCTGAGCAGAGCCCTCGCCGGGTGAAGATGGATTTTTTTTTTGCGCTCATTTTTTTTTTTAATTGCGTCGGTTATTATGGATTTTTATTTGGCCTTTTTTGGGGCTGACAAAAGAAAATTTTAGAAGAAAGAAAACATCAAATGGTCAGTTTATTTTTACAGGTACTTAGTTACATAGTTACATAGCTGAAAAGAGACTTGCGTCCATCAAGTTCAGCCTTCCTCACATTTGTTTTTTGCTGTTGATCTAAAAGAAGGCAAAAAAAACCAAAAACAGTTTGACGCACAATTTTGCAACAAGCTAGGAAAAAAAATCCTTCTTGACTCCAGAATGGCAGTCAGATTTATCCTTGGATCAAGCAGTTATTACCCTACATTGAAAGATTATATCCTTGAATATTCTGTTTTTGCAAGTATGCATCTAGTAGCTGTTTGAACATCTGTATGGACTCTGATAAAACCACTTCTTCAGGCAGAGAATTCCACCTTCTTACAGTAAAAAACCCTTTCCTTTGCCTTAGACAAAATCATCTTTCTTTCAGTCTAAACGCATGGCTTTGTGTCCTATGTAAAGTCCGGTTTATGAATAGATTTCCACACAATGGTTTGTATTGGCCCCGAATATATTTGTATAATGTTATCATATCCCCTCTCAGGCGACGTTTTTCTAAACTAAATAGGTTTAAATTTGTTAACCTTTCTTCATAGCTGATATGTTCCATTCCTTTTATTAATTTTGTAGCCTGCCTCTGCACTTTTTCTAGTGCCGTAATATCCTTCTTTAGAAAAGGTGATTTATAAAGAGGCAAAATGATATTCTCGTCCCGAGAATGAATGCCCTTTTTCATGCATGACAATACCTTACTGGCCTTGGCCACTGCTGATTGACATTGCACATTGTTGCATAGTTTGTTGTCTATAACAATTCCCAAGTCCTTTTCGTGTGTTGTTATCCCTAATTTGCTTCCATTAAGGGTATACGTTGCTTGTGTATTCTTTACGCCGAAGTGCATAACTTTGCATTTTTCAACATTAAATTTCATCTACCATTTGAGTGCCCAGTCCCCCAGTCTATCTAAATCCCTCTGCAGCAAAGTAATATCTTGCTCACATTGTATTATTTTACAAAGTTTTGTGTCATCTGCAAACACTGAAACATGACTTTCAATGCTGTCTTCAAGATCATTTATAAACATGTTAAATAGAAGGGGTCCCAGAACAGACCCCTGAGGGACACCACTTGCTGCCACCTCTGTCCAGCTTGAAAATTTACAATTAATGACAACTCTTTGTACTCTGTTTTTAAGCCAATGTTCTACCCAAGAACAAGCATTTCCATCTAGACCGATTTCCTTGAGTTTGAACACTAATCTATTGTGTGGAACTGTATCAAATGCCTTGGCAAAATCCAAATAGATCACATCCACGGCAACACCCTGATCTATACTTCTACTTACTTCTTCGTAAAACGCAATCAAGTTAGTTTGACATGACCTGTGCTTCATAAAACCGTGGTGATTTTTGCTGATAACCATGTTCTTCTCAAGGAATTCTTCTTTTCTATTATCCCTTAATAACCTTTCAAATATTTTACCAGCCACAGAAGTTAAGCTCACAGGTCTATAATTTCCAGGCAAGGATTTTGAACCCTTTTTGAATATAGGAACCACATCTGCCTTCCTCCAATCCTCCGGAACATTTCCTGAAAGAAAAGAATCTTGAAAGATTAAAAACAGAGGTTCACTTATTTCTACACTTAGTTCCTTAAGTACACGTGGATGGATACCATCAGGCCCTGGAGCTTTGTTTATATTAACTTTCTTTAGTTGCTGCAGCACCTTGTCTTGAGTTAACCAATTACAATTATTCTGCAAGTTTTTAGTAGCAATCATTTGCACATCTATTGCCATGGGTTCTTCCTTAATATATACGGAGGAGAAATAGTTATTTAAAATTCCTGCCTTTTCCTGGTCTTCATTAATTAACACCCCCGTTTCAGTTTTTAGTATACCCACACTTTCATTTTTTTTTTTTTTAGAATTTATGTATTTAAAAAATGATTTGGGGTTGGTTTTGCTCTCTTTAGCTATCATTTTTCCATTTTGAAGTTTAGCAAGTCTAATTGCCTTTCTACAGGCATTATTTGCTTCCTTATATGTTTTATAAGATGCATCCGATTTGTCTGATTTAAATGCTTTAAATGTCCTTTTCTTATTTTTAATCTCTTGTTTTACTTCTCTACTAAGCCACATTGGTTTTAATGTGTTTCTTTTATATTTATTTCCCAATGGTACATACTGAGAAATGTACCTTTCTAATATTTGTTGGAAGATGATCCATTTATCCTCAGTGTTCTTTTCACTAAAGAGTTTATGCCAGTCAATATATTGTAAAGCTTCCCTTAACTTATTGAAATTGGCCTTTTTAAAATTATATGTTTTAGTATACCCCGTGTGCTTTAGTTTTTTTGAGTTTATTTCAAAGGACACTATACTTAGTTAAAGGTCCCCCCTCATTATTTTTAGGGTGAGGGGGGTAGGTAGGGGTTTATTTTTGGTTTGGTGACCCCTAGTCACCTGGGGGGAGGGGGTTAAATTTGTATTTAGGGCCCCCACCCACCGCTCAGGGGTGGGGGCCAGGGGGGGAGGACATAAGGTCCCCCCCCCAATTTGTATTTAGGGCCCCCACCCACCTCTCAGGGGTGGGGACCAGGGGGGAGGACAATAGGTCTCCCCCCCTTATTCTTGTTTAGGGCCACCGCTCAGGGGTGGGGGCCAGGGGGGAAGACATTAGGTCCCCTCCAATTTTTATTTAGGGCCCCCACCCGCCGCTCAGGGAGGGGGACCCTTTTTATTTTTTTTTAACAGTGAGCAGCCACAGGCTATAGCGAGTAGGGGCAAAATTGACTAATACTAAGTCATTTTTACTTAGTATTAGTAAATTTGGCTGAAAGACCAATTTAGGTCTTTCAGCCTTTTTGTAGAGAACTCCCTAATACCGTGGGAATTAAGGAGTTATCTACCAAGCGGCTGCAAGAAAAGTCCTGAAATGCCGGAGTTTCGAAGTTAAGAAGATGCCGAAGTGCCGAAGTTCCCAACTGTTCAAGTGCCGAAGTTGCTGAAGTGTCGAATTGCCGAAGTCCCGAATTTCAGAATGTCGAACCGAGCTGAATATTTTCCCCATCCACATGCCTACAAGTAATTCAACAGTCTTACTGCGCACTGTCATATTTGCACGCTTTGGAAAGCCTTTGTTGTCACCATCCAAAACTCGGTATTGATGTTTTCCCGCAGTATCCTTGTAAAATAATCCGGCAGTAAACTGAGTTGATAAAGCATCAGCGCTGTAATTGAGAAGTGTTTCAATGTAGGCTCGGTAAGCATAGAGATTATTGGATTGTGATATCAGCCTGTCCCCGAGTGTAACATCTAGCTGATTAAATAGTGTCGCTATCGGGTAATTGATTAGACTCACTGGTGCTCCTTCTGCAATCGGCGTATTGTCGTTTTAAACAATTTTACACGTAATGTACAACATATTGTTAATGTATCACAATATTTTGCCTTTGTCGATCTTCTGTCTTAAAACTTTTTCAATTCTGTAAATACAATTGTAATTTGGAGGTATTTTCTGTATTTCTTCAACGTAGAATGATCTCTCAATTACTTCACCGTTACAATCTTTTAACATAAAGAGGGGTTTTATACCTTTGGTATTTATTGAGTCCACTACAAATATTTAATCAGTGAAGGTCTGCTACCTGCTTCTCTTGGTGTGTAATATATTGATTTTAATACTGATATATTATTGCTGTTGGGCATCATGATTAACCCCTTAAGGACCAAACTTCTGGAATAAAAGGAAATTATGACATGTCACACATGTCATATGTCCTTAAGGGGTTAAAGAATACTATTCAGCTGGTTATCTTGTTACAGCTATCACCCTGAGATTACAGGCTTGGTTGTAAATGCCGGCTGTCTGTCAACAGTCATAATGTACCATGTGTTTAAGGAAAACATTTCAGTTGTTGATTTTGTTATGGCTGTCATCCTGGGAACCCCTGTCTAGGTTGTAAATGCCATCTGTCTGTCATTGCTCATCTGAACACTTAAGGTTTTTAGATCTAATTCCTTTGCCATACTTGTCTAGCAATATCGTTATATGAGTTACTTTGGCATTTATTTATTTCTCAGATTTATATAAGCGTGGCCTCTAAGTTTGTTTTCTACTTTCAAAACAGGCCCCAGACACATCTTCTAAAAAACATGTCCAGACTTGTCCCCCTTTATTCAGTAATATCCCTCCTCTAAATGTAATTTAAATTTTTGTCGAATAAATATCGTTATATGAGTTACTTTGGCATTTATTTATTTCTCAGATGTATATAAACTTGTACTCTGGGTTTGTTCTATACTTTCAAAACTGGCCCCAGACACATCTTCCAAAAACATGTCCAGACTTGTCCTCTTTATTCAGTAATATCCCTCCACTAAATGAAATTCAAAATAAATAAATAAATCAAACATGCAATCATAGGATGTAGTACCTCATACAACCATATGGTGACACACTCTATGAACATTGTAAAGGGTCGTGTCGATAACACGCCATTGGCGTGGTTTCAATAAAATGAACGCTAATATGTAATCAAGCTCAAGGGCCGGGGCCTTAAGGCACTGTGGGTGTGGATTCATAAATCGACAGGGGCGGACCATAATGTGCATTGGGTGTGGTTTAATAAAAAAGGGGCGGACACCTATCAACGCGCAATGGGTGGGGTTATATTGCACGAGGGGCGTGGTTTCATTAAAGGGGCTGGGCAACCATCATCGCTCAGGGGGCGGAGACATATTGTTTAACAGGCGCGGTTTCATTAAAAAGGGCGTGGTTTCATAAAAAAGGGGTGGGGCACCTGTCAAAAGTTAGTTTGATGACTTGCACCGCTACTTACTATTCATCTACACCCTATTCCAAATTATTATGCAAATGATATTTTTCTCATTTACCTAAATAATTGATGTAAATAACAGTCAGCGTAGTTCTCATGTTATCAACTATTAAGAGTACAATTCAAATTTTATTGAACAAACCTCCTAATAACAGTATTTTTTTAAAACATAAAAAAAAAAAAAAAAAACTTGCAATGCACTGTTCCAAATTATCACGCACAGTAAGTTTCAAAACACTTTATAGGTTGTAAAGAACTGAAAATTGTCATTTGTTGTGTTTGCAGCATATTTACTGAAATCAAAAGCTATTTCAATCAAACTTATAACAACATTTTAACAGGTCACGTTACATTTTAACATAGGACCCCTCATTTGATAGCAGTTTCACAAGTCTTGCATCCATTGAACTTGTGAGTTTTTGGACAGTTTCTGCTTGAATTTGTTTGCAAGATGTCAGAATAGCCTCCCAGAGCTGCTGTTTGGATGTAAACTGCCTCCCACCCTTATAGATCTTTTGCTTGAAGATGCTCCAAAGGTTCTCAATAGAATTGAGGTCAGGGGAGGATGGATGCCACACCATGACTTTCTCTCCTTTTATCCCCATAGCAGCCATTGATGCAGAGGTATTCTTTGCAGCATAAGATGGTGCATTGTCATGCATGAAGATGATTTTATTACAGAAAGCATAGTTCTTCCTTCTGTACCAGGGAAGAAAGTGGTCAGTTAGAAACTCCACATACTTTGCAGAGGTCATCTTTACACCTTCAGGGACCCTAAAGGGGCCGACCAGCTCTCTTCCTATGATTCCTGCCCAAAACATGACTCCACCACCGCCTTGCTGACATTGCAGCATTGTTGGAACAGGGTGGCCGTCCACCAACTATCCACTACTCCATCCATCCGGACCATCCAGCTTTGCAAGGCCCTCATCAGTGAACAGGACGGTTTGAAAATGAGTCTTCATGTATTTTTTTGCCCAATGCAGACATTTCTGCTTGTGAGCATTGGTTAGTGATGGCCGACTAGAAAGTTTATGCACAGTTGCAAGACTCTGGAGGACTCTACACCTTGATGTCCGTGGGACTCCAGAGGCACCAGCAGCTTCAAATATCTGTTTGCTGCTATGTAATGGTATTTTAGCAGCTGCTCTCTTGGTCCGATGCATGGATCTGGCAGAAATCTTCCTCAATGTGCCTTTATCTGCAAGAACCTGTCTGTGCTCTGAATCAGCCACAAATCTCTTAATAGTGCGATGATCACGCTTAAGTTTTCGTGAAATATCTAAATGTTTTCATACCTCGTCCAAGGCATGGAACTATTTCACTCTTTTTCTTCCCCATATTGCATGAAAATGGTGCTCTGCTTAATAATATGGAACACCCTCCTTTAGTAGTTTTTCCTTAAATTGGGCTTACCTGGCAATCTAATTATCACAGGTGTCCGTTTTCAGTGATCAAAAGAGCACTAAGACACAATGCCATCCATGAGTTATACTGAAAAACAAAATGTTTAATCTTTGTGACACTTAAATAGAATTTGCATAATAATTTGGAACAGGGTTTAATGTTAACACTTCCTTTATTGCAAATTCTGTTTATTTTAGAATTCATCTCCTGCTCTGTTAATAGCTTGCTGATCCAGTAGGAGCCTCCTGTGTGTAATTACAGAGCAGAAGATAAAAACATTTAAAGGACCACTATAGTGCCAGGAAAACATACTCGTTTTCCTGGCACTATAGTGCCCTGAGGGTGCCCCCACCCTCAGGGACCCCCTCCCGCCCGGCTCTGGAAGGGGGAAAGGGGTAAAACTTACCTTTTTCCAGCGCTGGGCGGAGAGCTCTCCTCCTCCGATCCTCCTCTTCTCCTCCCCGTCGGCTGAATGCGCACGCGCGGCAAGAGCTGCGCGCGCATTCAGCCGGTCACATAGGAAAGCATTTATAATGCTTTCCTATGGACGCTTGCGTGCTCTCACTGTGAAAATCACAATGAGAAGCATGCAAGCGCCTATAGTGGCTGTCAATGAGACAGCCACTAGAGGATTAGGGGGAAGGCTTAACCCATTCATAATTATAGCAGTTTCTCTGAAACTGCTATAATTATGAAAAAATGGGTTAACCCTAGAAGGACCTGGCACCCAGACCACTTCATTAAGCTGAAGTGGTCTGGGTGCCTAGAGTGGTCCTTTAAATTAAGTTACATCTGATTGAAAATTAAATCAGATGTAACCAGTCACAGCCAGGGGACGTGTGGCTAGGGCTGCATAAACAGAAATAAAAGTGATTTAACTCCTAAATGGCAATGACTTGAGCAGTGAACATTCAGAGGTATGATCTATACACAAAAACTGCCTCATTAAGTAAAAGTTGTTTTTGGTGACTGTAATGTCTCTTTAACAAAGTTGGTAATGCATATTGCCATGATATTTTACCCCTTATCGGTCAATGGTTTGTCAGAGACGCTATTATATAAACTAATTTTGCCTAAGCTCTGGCCTATTGACAGACTCTGAAAGCACTACAGACATGAAAGTTCATTGTAGTACATAGAACAATTTGTTTAGATGCAGAGGCGGAACTAGAAACCACAGTACCGTGTTGCGAAAATTGCCCTAAGGCCCCCCATACATCCTTGTCTCCCCACCAGCCCCTTCAGGTGTCACATTCCCACCCCTAGCGCCTCCATGTGTCTCATTCATGCTTACATGGTGAGTGTGGCATGGCTAGAGGGAATGAGTATTAGAGAGTGATGGAGAATGTGTGTGAAAGGGTTTGGAGGAGAGTGTGACAGTGCGAGAGAAGGTGAGTGTGATAGGGGGAGTAAGGCATGGGTGAGTGACAGGATTGGTGGAGTCATTGTGAGTGTGGCAGGGAGAACGGGAATGACAGTGTGTGTGGGGGTGACAGTGTGTGTGTTTGTCACCCACACACACACTGTCATCCCTGTTTATCCTGCCACACTCACAATGACTCCGCCAATCTTGTCACTCACCCATGCCATGACACACAGGTGCAGATAAACAGACAAACACATACTGACCATATAACATACAGATACATACACAGACACAGATACACATATAGATACAGATGCACAGATACACACACATTAACAAACATGCAAATATCCAGACAGACAAACTAACACACATACAGATATACAGACACATAGACACACACACTGATACACATGCAGACACACACAATTATACACATTTAGATACACAGAATGACACTCCAACAGATACAAAAACTGACATATACAGATAGACAGACACACATACCGACAGATACAAATATAGACACACAGGCACTTAATGACAAACATTCAGATACACAGAATGACACTTATGTAGATCCAAACAGTGTCACACATACAGATACAAAGGGGCACACACAGATACACATACACAAAAACATTTTTTAGTCACCCTCCTGTTTCCTACATTTTAGGTGTAGTAACTTCCATGGGGTCCAGTGGCTGGCTCAGACCGATGGGATTCAGAGCTCCTACTCTGACTCTCTCTTTTTCCCTGCGGCGCTCTCTTCCTCCTCCCACGCGGTTTGTTGATTGCTGGGAGGAAGTGACTGGGGCAATCACTTCCTCCCACTCTGACATAATCACAAGGGGCCCGGTCACTCTTAAAGCACTGCATCGCTGGCTTGGCCCCTGGAAATATATTGTCATCGATCGGGTGGTCATGTGCTGGCCAGGGCCGCACCACGCTGCCAGCGGACACCTTAGGCCCCCAAAATTTGTGTGCAACTTTTTTTGACCTGTTTAACATAAACTGGGCCTATTCCAATACCAAAAGTCTGACACATTAGTGAGGTTAGGCTAATGCAGAAGCAAACCTGTTCAACTGGAGAGAAATGAGAGTACTGGGTTAATTCACTGCAACATTCTAAAAGCACATAAAATAGCATTTCCATCTAGTGAAGAAATCATTTTTTTTTTTTAATAAAAGAAAAATATGAAATATCCTGATAAAGGCTTACATTCCAGTTGAATAGCAAGCAAATTAAAGGTTACAGTGCCTTTGGAACATGTAAAAGCTTAAAATGACAGATGGTTAGATTTGCTCTCACAGTTATTTCTTTTTTGATATTGTTCAATTACTGAAATCTTGCCCATTAATGCCAAATGAGGAGCAAATAATGCAATCAAAGTATTACATGGACCAGGAAAACAAAAACAAAACAGAAAATACCAGTCATGTTAAATTATGTCATTATATCTTTTTTATAAAAAGCAACCCGTGTTAATGCTGCATTACCACTCTGCTGTTTGTTTTCTTTGAAATGTTTTAGAAGTAGAGATCTAAAAAAAAAAACAAAAAAAGCCAACACTGATGAAACAGTTTTTGTACCAACTTTCTGTGTGAACCTTTTTCTCTTCTTTCTACTGTGCATCTAAAAATCAATACACATATATATATATATATATATATATATATATATATATATATGTAGATAGGGAGTACAAGCGCTTCTATGTATGATTTTGAATTCAGATTATACCAAACAAATATAATTGAGCTGCTATATCACCGTGCTTATCTTTCAATCGTGAAATGGTGAGAAAGTGAGAAATATCGGTGTAGCGCTCTATAATAGTGGATATACAGAAATAAATAAAAGGAGACCTTGCTATACCTTGATGGGTTGTATATACTTATAGATAGTCCCAATATTTCCAGGTTTACCTTAAATAAAGAACACAAATATACAGAACATAGTGTAACCTGTATACAAAATGTGAATAGAAATAAAGTGCATAGGTATCTGACTCACACTTTTTTGAGCTGATATACTAGTTCAAGTATATGCGCCTTAGGGTCCGTAAAGGCGACCCTTCCTCTCCTTTTCGTCCAAAATTTTCTCCAGGTACAATGTCCTAGATAATAGGTATAGGAGGGGAAAAAATAGCGTAGTACCGTCTGATGTATATAGGGTATATAAAATAAATAATACCAATATACTCACAAACCCTGAGCCTGTATATCGGCTCGCTTCATAAGATGTATGTGGTTAAGGACCACATTCCTTCTTTAAAATAGCAGGTAGGAATAAAAGCCGTAAGTGTAATAAAAATATATGTATAATTTATTATAAAAAATGAAACATAAGTATAAAATATATGTAAATAAAATCAACACTTGTGGCTATAGTCCAAAAGACAATTTAGTCTGCTCACTGTTCATCCAGGACGCGTTTCACCAAATTGGCTTCCTCAGCTGGAAAAAATGTTCATGAGACTTCAAGGACTCCTTCCTGCTTTTATATCCAGTTAATTGGGGCTTGTAGCTTGTGTTTTTCGTGGGCAATCTCCATGGTAACAGAGATGCCCTGTGTTTCAAGCCTCTTTTTCGTCCGGTTACTTCCGGGTTTTGTCACTTCCGGTTTCGGACGATCTTACGTCATGCGTTCCACGGTGCGTTCCACCGTGTATTCCACCGTGCGGTTGAAATTCAAGTGTCCCATGCCTTATTTTGTAATATATTCCTCGGAAGAATAGTTCACAGTAAATCAAAAGGGCACAGTTGTATTATAAATATCAAAATGGTGACTACATTTTCATACAAAAGTATCACAGTATGTGTTTATCCATTATATACAGCAAATGGAATATGTAAAATCAATGTGCAAAACACCATTTACTTTGGTAGCATGCAAATAAAGTGACAGGCATATCCAGAGAGTATAGAAAAAATATATTAAAAAAAACCTAATAGGTGGATACATAGGGAAAGTTTAAGACGATATAAATATATATTTGGTGATAAGGGAATGACAATTTGTACCCAAATATAAAAAACTCTTCCTAGAATAAATCTACCCCACAGATTCTAAAAAGATGGGATCTAGGAAAGATAATGACAATTTTATATATAAAAGAGAGAGCTTCAAAAGACTAATAAAGGGCAGTATTTAAGTATAAAAGCTTATAGATTAACACAAAGGGAGAAGAATAAAATAAAGTAAAAATTAATCTGCTAAAAAAATGGCACATTTCGAAATCAGAATTTAAACCATTAGGAATAAGACTTAAATTAAAAAATCCATTCCATTTCCACTTTACTTAATTTTGAGTTAAAATTACCTCCTCTCCAATCTTTAGAAATCTTATTAATTCCCAAAAAAGTTGTACCTTTTATCTCACAATTATGATGAATTTTGTAGTGTAAAGACACGCTATGTTTTTCAAAACCTTAACTAATGTTTCTACCATGTTCTTCTATTCTTAAGTGTAAGGCTCTTGTTGTCTTCCCTATATAATTTAGCCCACATGGGCATTTTATGAGGTAAATAAGGTTTTTTGAATAACACGTTATAAATTCCTTTATCGAATATTCATGTCCTTCATTACATTTAAATTTCTTTATATGTCTTTTTTTATTTTCCATTCTTTTACAAGCTAGGCACATCCCACATCCAAAAAAACCCTTTTCTGTGTTCAAAAAGGTCATATTAGTATTTGTTTTTTCTTTTATAAAACTGGAGGTTAGGGACTTCCTTAAGTTATTTACTCCTCTATGTATGAAGCAAGGTTTTTCTGGAAGGCAACTTTTTAAAGCAGGGTCTTGGAGGAGGATGTGCCAATATTTGGACACAATATTTCTCATTTTATAGTTATTAGAACTATATGTACATATAAACGGAATTTCATTACTAGCATTGTTCTTTTTTTCCTTATATTGTAAAATACCGGTTCTCTCTATTTCTTTGATCTCCTGTCTCGACGCCACTAATTTAAATTCTTCATACCCCTTTTCCATAAAATCTGATTTAATTTTATTAGACTGAATTTCAAACATCTCTATATCCGTACAGTTCCTTCTTATTCTAAAGAATTGTCCCTTTGGGGCATTCTCCAACCATGGTAGAAAATGACAACTGTCCCTACCTATAAAGCTATTGGCCTCCACAGTTTTAAAATGATTTTTAGTCTTAATGAGATTATTTTCTATATATATATGTAAGTCTAGGAAAATGACTTCTTTTTTGCTCCAATTACTCGTGAGTTGAATCCCCCATATGTTAGAGTTTAGAGTATTTAGAAAGATGGATAAATCTTCTTCTTGTCCTTCCCAAATAAAAAATATATCATCTATATAACGGCCATAGGTAACCAAGTTCTCCACCCAGTCCTGTTGTCCGTAAATTAAATGCTCTTCCCAAAAAGCCATAAACAGATTGGCGTAACTGGGGGCGAACTTGGTTCCCATGGCCGTTCCTTTAATCTGAAGAAAAAAATTATATACACACACAGCAGGGCTGCCATCAGAAATTTTGGGGCCCCTGACACAGCTTAGCGTCTGGGCCCCCCGGTGCCTGCAACTGAGTCCACCCAAAGTGCTGCCACCCCCCGAATCCGCCCACAGGGATGCAGTGTCTGCAGGGCTGGTGCAAGGATTTTTGCCGCCCTAGGCAAAAGTAAAGTTTGGCGCCCCCCCATGTGACATCACAATGCCCCACCCATATGATCTGCCATGTTAACTAACACCAGTGCTGCAGTGCCGCCGTGTTTACATTAAAAGGCCTGCAGGGACAGGCTAGACACCAGAACCACTACATTAAGCTGCAGTTGTTCTGGGGACTATAGTATCCCTTTAATGTGGGGTAAATTAGAGATTAGTGCCATGAATAATATACTAGATTGCCTACTTACAACCAGATGATGATGATGATGGGCTCTAGCTGCCGTCTGGCTCCACTGGTATGGTGTAGAACAGGCTCTCTGGAGGCGGTTTGTAACTGTGGTCACAAAAAACAATGTTCTGGGAGAATGGGAAGCAGCTCCATTTTTTTGAGGGCCCTTTACACAGCTCAAGGTCTGGGTCCCAGGGTCCACCTTCATGTTCCACCAATGAGTTTGTTCACAGGGGGTGGAGTGTGTGTGTGGGGGATGTCCTGATGTGTGTAAGGAATGCATTGTGTGAATCTGTGTTTGTATGTGTAAGGGCTGAAAGGTGAGCTTGTGTATATATGGGATGCAGTGTGTGCGATTGTAAGGGATGCATTGAGTGTTGCTGTGTGTAAGGGATGCATTGCTTGTGTATGTGTGTCTGTGTGTAATGCATTATGTGTTTTTCTGTGTGCAAGGGGTGCATTGTGTGTGTGTGATGGATGTCAATCTCTTCCCCTCCCCCCGTCAATTTCCTTCTCCCCCTCCCCCCGTCAATTTCCTTCTCCCCCCTCTCCCTCCAATTTCCTTCTTCTCCCCCTCCCTCCCTCTCTCAAATTTCCTTCTTCTCCCCCTCTCTCCAATTTCCTTCTTCTCCCCCTCCCTCTCATTGCCTTCTCCCCCCCTCCAATTTCCTTCTTCTCCCCCTCCCTCTCATTTCCTTCTTCTCCCCTTCCCTCTCATTTCCTTCCTCTCCCCCCCTCAAATTTCCTTCCTCCCTCCCCCCTCAAATTTCCTTCCTCTCCCCTCAATTTCCTTCTCTCCCCTCAATTTCCTTCCTCTCCCCCCTCCCTCAAATTCCTTCCTCTCTCCCCCCTCAAATTTCCTTCCTCCCTCCCCTAAAATTTCCTTCTCTCCCCCTCCCTCAAATTTCATTCCTCTCCCCTCCTCCCTCAAATTTCCTTCCTCTCCCCCCTCCCCTCAAATTTCATTTCCTCCCCACCTCAAATTTAATTCCTCTTCCCCCCCCTCAATTTCATTCCTCTCCCCCTCCCTCAATTTCATTCTCTCCCTCCCAAATTTCCCCCCCCCTCAGAATTTCATTCCTCCTCCCCCCCTCGATTTCATTCCTCTCCCCTCCTCCCTCAAATTTCCTTCCTCTCCCCCCTCCCCTCAAATTTCCTTCCTCTCCCCCTCCCTCAAATTTCATTCCTTCCCCCCCTCAAATTCATTCCTCTTCCCCCCTCAAATTTAATTCCTCTCCCCCTCCCTCGATTTCCTTCCTCTCCCCCCTCCCTCAAAATTTTGTTCCTCTCCCCCCCCTCAAATTTCGTTTCCTCTCCCCCCCTCAAATTTCATTCCTCCTCTCCCCCCCTCAAATTTCATTCCTCCTCTCCTCCCTCGCACACCGTACTGATGCCGGCGCCGGAAGATGACGTCATCTTCTGGCGCCGGCATCAGTACAGTGCGCGAGGGAGCGTAAGAGGAAGCACTCAGCCAGGGAGAGTGCTCCCTCGCGCGCGCGCCCGCCGGGTGTCAGCAGGGCCAGCCTCTGGGGGCATGAGGTGACTGGCTGCTGGGCCAGTGGGTACATACCGGGGTCGCAGGACCCCCTGCAACCCCGGTATGTACCCACTGAATGTGGGGCCCGGACGACCTGAGCAGTCCGGGCCCCCCAGGACCGCCGGGCCCATGACAACCGTTACGGTTGTCATGCCCTGATGGCGGCCCTGACACACACACACACACACACACACACATATATATATATATATATATATATATATATACACACACACACTTTATATTTTTAATGTATTTATTTATACACTAAGGTAACTCCATTTTAGTATTTTAAAAATCACGTTGAATTACTTTCCTGGACTGCCTAGTATTGCAGTTGTAGCAACTTTCATGATACTTATCAAAATCGCGTAAGTCAGTATAGCATGTCAATCAAAGTTTCTACCTAAAGTCTAATGTGAACATCTAATTGTGAAAATTATTCACGTTCAAGAGTATGTTTGACTTATGTCTATTTACTAAACCAGAATGTTTTAAATATATGTTTATTTTCACATTGTTTTCATCCAAGTAACATACATAGAAAGACCAAGATTGCTATATTACAATAAGATATATATATATTTTTTATACATATCAAATCCATCGCTATGGTTTTATTAGTTAAAACCAAAAAGTACTCATATCACAAAATAAAAAAAATAAATGCAACTAGATTACCATACATCGACAGGATAATAATTTTTTTTTTGGATGCAGATCTTTTTAGCTAAAAACCGTCTGTATGACTGGAGAATACAACACTCAGAAGAGCGAGATTATACGTTCTTTTCAAATGTTCATCAGTCATACACTCGAATTGATTATTTTTTGGTTAGAGATGATATATTAGAGCAAATCATTAAGGTCAAAATTGGACCTATAACATGGTCTGATCATGCACCAGTCCTCTTAGAAATAAAAAATAATGTTGAATACAAATGTAGAGATAGATGAAGATTAAATGAGACCTTATTAAAATCAGATAAGAACGTGGAAGAAGTGCGCACCCAGGCTAGAGACTTTTTTGAGAACAATGACACAGGGGATGTTTCCAATGCTATGCTGTGGTGCACCTTTAAATCTTATATGAGAGGATGTTTTATAAAACTGGGTGCTAACATAAAAAAACAGAAAGGAAGAGCGCTGAACGAGCTCAATAAAGAATTGGCTAAATTGGAGCGTCTCCATAAGAGTACCTTGGATTATGGGGTTTTGGAGCATATTGAGGAGATTAGAAAACAAATTTTGATGAGAACTCAAGAAAAAATAAATAGAGCAATGCTAATATTAAAACAGGGATGGTACTATAGCAATAACAAAATAGGAAAAAATCTTTCAAATAAATTAAAAAATAAAAACAAAGTTCAATCTATAAAGTATATCATACATAGAAATAAAAAACTTTATTCACCGACTCAAATAGCTAATGCATTTGAAGAATATTATAGAAGCTTGTATAATCTAAAACTCAAGGTACCTTCTGAAAGGGAAATACAGCAGTTTCTGGACAAATTAAACTTGCCAAAAATTTCAAATGAGAAATTAATTCAGCTAAATAGCTCCTTTACAATACAGGAGATTAGTAATACTATCAGTGTTTTAAAAGGGGGTAAAGCCCCAGGCCCAGATAGGTTCTCATCACTTTTTTATAGGAAATTAAATGGTATAATCTCTCCATATTTGTTGGAGACATTTAATGAATTTGCTACTCATAAAGTAATTCCATCAGAAATGCTTCAGGCCTCCATAATGCCTATTCCTAATTAGAAAAAGATCCAGCATACACTTTGAACTATAGGCCAATTTATCTTATCAATTTGGATATTAAATTGTATTCTAGAATTTTGGCAGATAGACTTAAAGGAATTATACCAGACATTGTGCATATAGATCAGAGCGGTTTTGTGGAGGGCAGGGGCACGCCTGATAACATTAGGAAAATAATGAATGTTTTATATCATGTAAGTCAAAGTCCGTCCCCTTTTGCTTTGGTCAAACTCGATGCCGAGAAGGCCTTTGATCGTGCCAGTTGGAAGTACTTGGAAGAGGTTTTGAGGGCCTTTGGCATAGATGGTGTTTTTAAGGAATGTACTATGGCATTATATAAGGATCCCCAGGCCAGGGTTTGGATTCTCTGGATTCATGTTCCAATCAAATTGGTTTCCAGTTAGAAATGGGACGCGACAGGGATGCCCTTTGGCACCCCTGTTATACATTCTTTCCTTAGAGCCCTTGGCTGCCGCCATAAGACAGAGTGAGGACATTAGCGGACTTATGGTGAACACTTTGGAGAATAAAATCACACTTTATGCAGATGACATTCTCCTGTCTCTTACAGACCCAATTAGATCTATCCCAGCTGTATTTTGCCTTATCAAAGAATATAGCAAACTTTCAGGCTACAAAGTAAACATAAAGAAAACACAAATTTTGATCAAGGGCTTAAATGGGCATGGGGAAAAAATGCTTAAAGAGGATTATAAGTGTGATTGGGGAGCTAGGAACATAAAATATCTAGGGGTAACCCTATCATTGGAATATAATGAGATCGGAGCACTAAATTACTCAGAAATACCGTATTTATCGGCGTATAACACAAACTTTTTCTCCCTGAAAAAAGGGGGCAAATTATGGGTGCGTGTTATACGCCGGCCCTTTAAATGCTCCAGCCGCCTGAGCGCTCTGTCAAGAGCGGTCAGGCGGCTGCAGTTGGTTCTCACCTCCCCTCCCCTGTAGCGTGGCCGAGCTGCTCTGCTGTCCGCGGTGCCCGGCCGGAGTGATAGGAAGGTGCACGCTCAGTGTGCACCTTCCTGTCAGTCCGACCGGGTACAGGAAACAGAAACTCCTGTTCCGCGTGGAACAGGAGTTTCTGTTTCCTGTACCCGGTTGGACTGACAGGAAAGTGCACACTGAGCGTGCACCTTCCTATTACTCCGGCCCGGCACCGCGGACAGCAGCAGACAGCTCGGCAGCAAAAAGTGGGGTAAAAGTGGGGGGTAAGAAGAGGGGGAAGTAAATAGAGGGGAGGGTAAAAAGGGGGAGTAAGAAGAGGGGGGGTAGAAAGGGGGAGTAAGAGAGGGGAGGGGGTAGAGGGGTAAGAGAAAGGGGAGGGAGTAAGAAGGGGTAGGGGAGGGGAAGTAGAAGAAGAGGGAGGGGAGGGGAAGTAAGAAAGGGGTAAGAAGAGGGGAGGGAGTAAGAAGGGGGTAAGAAAGAGGGGGAGAGGAGGGGGTAAAAGAGGGGGAGAGTAAGACTTTTGTAAAAACATATAATATCCAAACTTTTGTAAAAACATATAATATCCAAGTTTCTTTGTTAAAACTGTTGCTTTTACTGTCATTTTACGTTATTTACCTTATAAGTGTTAATAATATTAACAGAAAAAAGTTCTTAGCTACCCTTATTTTGCTTCAAAGTTCTTTATTTGAAATTTAAGGTTTTTTTTCCTGAAATTTCCTTCTTAAAATGAGGTGCGTGTTATACGCCGGTGCGTGTTATACGCCGATAAATACGGTAGCTACTCAATTTAGGAGTATCCTTAAAGCTTGGAGGGGATTGGAACTGTCATGGATGGGAAGAATTGAGGCAGGCAACTCCTACTAACTTCCTAAACTGACATTTCTATTTAGGAATCTTCCGCTGATGGTGGACTCCCAGACAATACGTGGTTTTCAAAGACAGATCTCAGACTATATTTGGCAGGATAGACGACCTAGAGTATCACTGGAAATTTTACAGAGAGAATGGAGGGAGGAGTTTCCTTTCCGGATGTACAAAAATTATTTATGATTAACATGACTGTACATCTAATTATGTGCGATAACTTTACAACTGTAAGACCAACTTGGATAGATATTGAAAAAGCTGACCTTGGCAACCTTGAACCTCTTTTTCTTATTTGGTGCGATAGTGAATTTATAAAAAGTATAAAAACAAACAATCCGATGAATAACACAATGATTTATATAGTAAAATATCTAAAGAAAAAATATGGCACCAAATATATATATAAAAAAAAAAAAGCCCCATTAGCATGTTTAAAATTCTATGTAAAAGATATAAACATCCAAGAATGGGAAAGGTGTGGAATTGTAAAATTTGAGGAATTACTAGAGGGCAATCAAATGTTAGCATTTTCAATCTTATAGCTTAAGTATAATCTTCCCTCTAAAGAAGTATTTAACTAAGAGTTAAATCATTTATTTCAAGTAAAGAATTTTCAGAAAATTCCCCAATTGATCAATTCATAGCATTCCATTATAGGAAAAAAATTGCTTCCAGATTCAATCACTTTATAAAAGATCAAAAACAAATAGATAAAGCACTAGCATGGATAAAATGGGAGCAAGAATTACAAGTTTCCTTTACGCTTTAAAAGTGGTTATCAGGGCTACATTCAGTAAAAAGATACATACATGGGGTAAATATACGGGAAGTCTATTTTAAACTTGTTTATAGATGGTACTTGGTGCCTACTTGTCTACACAAATTTCAATCTACAACTATACCAGATTGTTGGAGATGTGGCAGGGCATTAGGGTCATTTCCCCATATATGGTGGGGATGTGAGGAGTCGACCCCTATGAAATCAATTTTATCCAGGCTTGTAAAGTTTATTACTAAGGCACAAACAGAGATAACTGCCCAAATGTTTTTGTTTCATTTAGATATGCCAAAGCTTAACTTAAAAACGAACATTCTTATGATTCATATTTTTATGGCAAGTAAAATAGTTCTGGCCAGAAATTGGAGAACTACGGGTCCCTTGAATTGGTCTGATATATGTACACAGTTGGATTTCCAACATAGGATGGAAGCAGGCATAGCATTGGATAGAGTATCCAAAGAGAAATATGATGAAATTTGGGCCTCTTGGGTTACATACCTGAGCACAATAGCTTAACTCCCCCACCTGTCACCCCAAAAAAAACCCAAAAAACTAAAGCAGAATGTTGACATTTTTGGAAATATAAGAAAATATCCTTATATCTCTGGGAAACTAACCTAGCATTCTCAGTCTTTCATTGCCACTGGATTTGTATGAATATTGCAGAAATGTAATTTTAGTATTTCCCATGCCCTAAACCCATTACATCAGGTGAGATATCTATATCTTCCCCAGGATACAGCAAGCAGGGTTGTAACAAAGACAACAGGACATGCTATTTTCTCTAGAGAATAATGGCACAGGATCACAAAATTATAGCATTTTACATGAAAATAAGACTTCAGTGATTCATACATCTAATTCCATAAAGGGATCACGGAGGTCAGATGAAGTTGGGATATGTCATTTCTTGTACAACAGTGATAACTACTGGTAGTCAGTGTGTATATGTTACATAGTAAGCAGTTTATTTTTAAGTCAAGGCATCAATGTACAGACACACCTCCATTCCTTCCTTACACATATACAGTCAATATGATACTGTATATTAAAAGTAAAATAGCCTTGTATGTTAGCTTCCATTCATACCACTCATATAAATGTATTTTGTTATTTAATAATTATATATTATTTTCAAAGCCGTTTGCGATTTTTACAAGTCAGTTTTACTAAGTAAAGAAACTGGCAATATTCAAGGTAAAGTCTGAAAGGTTATAGTAACAAAAATGGTACTTAGAGAGGCTTTTTACATAGACAATATATTAAAGGGACACTAGTCACCAGAACAACTACAGCTTAATGGAGTTGTTCTGGTGAGTATAATAGCCCCCTTCAGGCATTTTTATGCAAACCTACAAGTGGCCACTCCTCAGATGGCCACTTGAGGGGCTTCCTGGCTCAGGGCTGCACAGTAGACAGCAATGCCATTCAGCGTCCCCACGCTCTGCATTGGGACACTGAATTTTCCTCACAGAGATGCATTGATTCAATGCATCTCTATTAGGAGGTGCTGATTGGCCAAAATTTGTTTGGCCCCATTAGTGTTTGGCCCCACCCCCTTGCAGATTTTAGCCTTTTAGGTTGGCTAAAAACCTGCAATTTTGATGATGTCACCAAGGGGGCGGGGTCAGTGCCAGCAGACCTGTGGAGAGCTGGAAATAAGGTGAGTTTTAACCCATTCTGAGGTGGCTAAGGGGGGGAGGGCAAGCCACCTAAATAGTGGGTTTTCACTATAGGGTCAAGAATACATGTTTGTGTTCCTGACCCTATACTGATCCTTTAACCCCCTTAAGGATCAAACTTCTGGAATAAAAGGGAACCATGACATGTCACACATGTCATCTGTCCTTAAGGGGTTAAGCGTCAGAAATGTTAAAATTGTCTTTCTAAAGAACCAAAAGATGTGTGGCCCTCGGTACAAGTCACTAGTACTGTTCCCTCTGTCATCAGCAGAGACTCTAACTCTAAGTCAATTTGTAGATTTCTGTATTGTAGCCTAAACAATAGACTTGTGCATGGGGAGAGAAATCAGTTCAGTCAAACCATTTTTTTTTTCAGAGAATACATTTTTTGATGACAGCTGAATTTGTCTCATATGCCAGTTTCTTAGGGCACAATTTCTGTAACAAATCAGATTAACCAAAAGTGTGATATAATGGGTCAATTAGTATACTCCAAATTATATATATTATATACACTGATCAGCCACTACATTCAAACCACCTGTATAATATTGTGTAGGTCCCCCTTGTGCCGAAACAACTTGGAGGTGTCTGAATGTGTCCTATGGTATCATAAGACTTAAGGTATCTGTGAAGGTGTTGTTTTATACCGGTACTATCAAGATAACCCTTCACTGGCCCCCTATTCACTTGTTTGTTGCACCATTTGCACTTTTCAAGTGAGCTTTTTTGGTAGCACTCAAAGTAATCCATTCCTGTTGGCACAATAAAGTATACACAACCCAAAGAAAAAAACAAGTTACCTGCGCTCTCTCCTTAATCCCTGTGTATTTTTAAAATAATGTAAAAAATACATCGGGATTAAGGAGAGAGCGAAGGGAACTTGTTTTTTCTTTGGTTTTTACTATATATTGGGGCTGATGTGTACTGTAGTCTTTGCTGCCGCCCAGTAGTGATGGGAGTGAGTGCAGGACTATCTTTCTGCATTAGTATCCACAACCCCTTTGCCATACATGTGCTGGAGATGCAAGTGGATTTGCATTGGTAGCAATGGAAACTGTTGCAACACTAGTCTGTACACTAGCACCAAAGAGTTAACAAAAAGAAAACGTTTAACCCCTTAAGGACCAAACTTCTTGAATAAAAGGGAATCATGACATTTCACACATGTCATGTGTCCTTAAGGGGTTAAAGGCTAAATTGGCAAAATAGTCTTACACTAGGATGAATGTCACAAAGAATGGAACTCTGAATCACAAATCAAAATGAACATGCTCGTCCTTTTCTTCTATTCATTTGTTTTCATAATTAGTCTATATAGCGGTTTGTAAATTGGGAATTTGGAACAAATTTGGATACTTTTCAGTTTGTGGCAAAATTAGTATCCAAGTCAAATTTTCTGACAGCAAGATGCATCTAAGATAATAAGTTGCTTTTTGCCCTGCCCCAAAATACCCCTCTTTTCCATTCCACCCCACTATTTTCCAGTGCCAGGAACAGCTCTCTAAATTATTAATAAAAATTAACATGTTCTGGCAGGCCTGAATCGGTTCCACCAAGATTAAGGTACGTGGCTGCTCAGAAATCGGAAAATACTTCCAATCACCTTATCATCCCGAACGGCACACAGATCAGAGTTTTCATAGAGTTAGCCAGCAAGATATTTTTGCATTATAAGACAGGTGCCCTTGAAGGTACAGACTAGGGCAGTGATGGCGAACCTTTTTGAGCCCGGATGCCCAAACCGCAATACATGCCAACTTTTTTTCCTTTAAGTGCCAACACGGCAATTAAACCTGAATACTGAGGTTTAAGTTTAGAAAAAACAACTCGTGCTGTTGTCCGAACTAATGAACAACTTTAGTTTTAAAAGAACACAACAACAGAGAGTTCAATGATACAAATTTTAAATAATGATATAAATATATCAAATTAAGCTTATATTTATTAGTATCTCCAACAAATGCAATACATACACACACAGACTGCTGAAAACAGACTAATGAATATACACACACACACACAGTCTACTGAATACACACACAGACTGACTGCTGAATACACACACAGACTGACTGCTGAATACACGCACAGACAGACTGCTGAATACACAGACTGACTGCTGAATACACGCACAGACAGACTGCTGAATACACGCACTGACAGACTGCTGAATACATGCACAGACAGACTGCTGAATACACGCACAGACAGACTGCTGAATACACGCACAGACAGACTGCTGAATACATGCACAGACAGACTGCTGAATACATGCACACACAGAGACTGCTGAATACACGCACACACAGACTACTGAATACACGCACACACACAGGCTGCATTGAGGGGTGCAGTGTACGTGTTTGTGTGTGGGGGGTGCTGTGTGTGTGTGTGTGTGGGGTGCTGTATGTGTGTGTGTGTGTGGGGTGCTGTATGTGTGTGTGTGTGTGGGGTGCTGTGTGTGTGGGGTGCTGTGTGTGTGAGGGGTGCTGTGTGTGTGGGTGAGGGGTGCTGTGTGTGTGGGTGAGGGGTGCTGTGTGTGTGTGTGTGAGGGTGCTGTGTGTGTGGGGTGTGTGAGGTGGTGTGTGTGTGTGTGTGCGAGGGGTGGTGTTTGTGTGTGTGAGGGGTGGTGTGTGTGTGAGGGGTGATGTGTGGGGGAGGGGAGGGATGCTAGGTGTGGGGGGGTGCTGTGTGGGTGGCAGGGATAGGGGTGCTGTGTGTGGGGGGTAGGGGTGATTTGTGGTGGGGGTGATCTGTAAAGCAGCTTTCCTGTCCTCCCGCGCGATGCTGTGTGGAGCATTGCCATGGTAATGAGCGGCAACGTTCCACACTGACGTGGGGGTGGGGAGAGATGCTAGGTGTGGGGGGGTGCTGTGGGGGGTAAAGGTGTTTCAAAAAAGTATGCTTAATCAGTATTTCCCGCTCCTTACCTTTAATGAAGGAGGGGGGACACAGCCATCCCTGCTGATCCGGTGGTGTTAAGTATTGCCGGAAGGCAGGGGGAGTGATCTGTGAAGCAGCTTTCCTGTCCTCCCGCGCGATGCTGTGTGGAGCATTGCCATGGTAACGTGCGGCAACGTTCCACACTGACGTGGGGGTGGGGAGAGATGCTAGGTGTGGGGGTGCTGTGTGGGTGGCAGGGATAGGGGTGCTGTGTGTGGGGGGTAGGGGTGATGTGTGGTGGGGGTGGTAGGGGTGCTGTGTGGGGGTGGTGGGGTGTGGGGGAGGGAGGGATGCTGGGTGTGGGGGTGCTGTGTAGGTGTCAGGGGTGGTGTTTGTGTGTGGGGGTGGGGGTGGTGTGTGTGTGGTGGGGTGTGTGTGTGGGGTGGCGGTGGCATGTGTGTGTGTGGGGGGTGGGGGTGGCGTGTGTGTGTGTGGGGTGGGGGTGTGTGTGTGTGTGGGGGTGGGGGTGGGGTGTGTGTGGGGTGGGGTGGGGGTAAAGGTGTTTCAAAAGTATGCTTAATCAGTATTTCCCCCCCTACCTTTAATGAAGGAGGGGGGACACAGCCATCCCTGGTGGTCCGGTGGTGTTAAGTATTGCCGGAAGGCAGGGGGAGTGATCTGTGAAGCAGCTTTCCTGTCCTCCTCTGCTTCACAGATCACTCCCCCTGCCTCCTGACACGGAAGCAGAGTAGGCGCCTGCCGTTTTGGGCAGGCAGGTGCCTACTCTGAATTGATGGCGAATCAATGGCCGCGTGCCCACAGAGAGGGCCCGGCGTGCCACCTGTGGCACGCGTGCCATAGGTTCGCCATCACTGGACTAGGGATTCTTTAGCCTGTACTTCGGAGGACACGAGGCACTTGCATTGATTATTTAATAGAGAAAGTCTAGCTAGAACTTACTCTCTGACAGGTGCCCTTGAAGGCACAGACTAGCTTTCTTTTCTCGCTGACAATCTATCGCCATCACTATTTAGATTTGTCTTGTTATTAATTACAGATAACTGGCTGTATCATTGATATAGTCATTTGGCTGCTGATCACAGCCATGAGTAGTCTCTTTCCCTAAAAGACAGACATTACAAATTGACTATCTCTACGCTAGTACGTTTTGTTTTATGGTACTAGCAGGCAGGCAGATATATGTTGTGTCTAACCATTACTCTTTACCAGATTATATAGGCGTGACCCCTATCACAGGGATCCACATAGTCTTAGGAGTTATATTCCTTTAAGTCATGGCTACACCATAAACCTGCCTCCTGGAGATTGCAGTATGGTGTTTGATTTATCTGGGCATTTGATTTAGATAGCTGTATCTGACACTTTCGAACACTTATCTGGACGATCATAACGCAGTGTACTGTGAACTTCTACTACACTGCACGTATTGCCCAGTGAATTGTCAGCTGAGATTCTGACAACACAAGATAGATACATTAGTGTTGTATAAATCTCTTTGATACAAATCTGGCATATCACTCAATTATTATCTCACCGAATTGTATCGACTTTGCTATTGTGTATCCCCTGTGTATGCACACAGAGTCTTTTGCAGATATTCTACTAGGGTGTACTTCTAAACCCTGGAGTTTTTTCTCCACTCAGTCTGTATCTGTTAGTTAATCTCCCCCCCCCCCATCCTAGTTTATATTACCATCACTTATGTTAACTTAGTCTACAAGAGCACACTACCACACCAAACAATACCAGTGTGGTAAGTGTAGCATGTGTATGTGTGTTTGCTTTGTTTTTTAGCTTAATAATAAAGTATCACATTGATTTTTTTATTGATCTCTTATAATTAATTTGGGTCAAATTCTCTCTCTTTTTGCCATTACTCACCTTAGGGTTCCCCCTTATCTGATCCCACTCCACTACATTTGAATTTTTGTTGGGCCATCAACTTTAAAACTAGTTTTCAAATAAGGTTGAAGGTGTTTTACAAGCTTTAGAAATCTCAGATTGTTGTGCAGAGCTCCAAATCTAGAGTTGCTGGAAAAGTCCCAGAGTTCAACTGAGAATCAGATAATCAAATTAACTAATTTCTCTCAACTCCAGATGATGATAGTCAATATGCAGGTCCATGTTCTCTAGACCTGCACAGTTTTCTGGCATTTATATTTGTGAGAAGTCCCTGTTTCTCAATATTCATGACATAGGGGGTGTGGAAGAGGAAAGGAAAACTCCAACCCTTAATGTGTGCCAAAAGGCTAGATATATATATATTTTTTTTTTTACAAGGGGTTTTGATGTTAAGAGAGCAATAATTAAAACTATAGAAGGTCTGGAAACATTATAGATTTTGTAACAAAAGTACTTTGGTACCTTTTCTTTGGTTTAGGGTTTACACAGTCTTTTCAAGCCTTAGATGCACTTCACATGCTGGATAAGGTAAAATTACTAGGTCTTTTTGTTGCTGCAATCTCCCAGCAACTTTCAAAATGTGGAGTGGAGCATGGGTCCAACCTACTCTCCAAGTGCTCCTCCCCAGTGCCCAAACATGCATTTATATAGTGCAATATCAGATTTAAAATGCCTCTGTTTTCCTTCATCTATCAAGTGTCAGTGACAAAATCACAGTTTTCTGGCTTCCTCTAACAACCATCACAAAAATTTGCTAATTTTATTGGACAGAGAAGGTAGAAACCTGATTAGGCAAGCAAGTATTTCTAACACACAAGCAAGTATTTCTAACTGATTGGCTCAGACAACTACCCTTTTTTTTCCCTTCCCTTCCTATGTTTACTACTTTCAGCCACCAGAATGAAAACAAATAGATCTGAAATCTTTTTGTTTAGTTTGTTAGGAGTCCAATCGTTTTTCTTTCATTTTGTTGTTGCGGCAGTTAGGAAATTTGAACGAATTGGAATCACCTAACCCAGGGGTGGGCAATCTTCAGTCCTCCAGATGTTACAGACTACATCTCCCTTGATGCTTTGCTAGCATTATGGCCCTAAGAGCATTAATGGGAGATATAGTCCAAAACATCTGGAGGGCCGAAGATTGCCCACCCCTGAACAAACCAAAACAAATTTGGATGAAGTTCAATTTGTTCTGAAACAAATTGTACATGTCTAATAGGATAAATTAAAAAGGCTATTTCCTATCTTCCACTCAAGTTATTTTAAGTGACACTGCCAGTAGCTAGCTAGGTAGATGCAGTAATAATCTAAAGCTAATCTCACACTAGAGTCAATGACACAGGCAGTGGCATAACTGCCATGGGACGCCAACTTAGGTTTATGGCTGGTGCACAGCTGCACCAGCCTGGGGCCCATGAATGCGGCGTGACTGGCACTATGATGCACCCCTCCTGCCAATTGTCGCAGCTGACAGGAAGTGCTCACTGACAGAGTACTTCCTGTCAGATGGGTACCATGCCAGCCAAGAACAGGTACAGGAGAGGAGGGGGTAATGGGACTAATGTGGGGCTAGGGAAGAGAGACATGGAAGGGGGGCTAGTGGAGAGAGACACATCGGGAATGGGCTAAGGGAGAGAGACACCTATTCGGGCTAAGGGAGAGAGAGGCACATGGAGAAGCTGGGGGGTTAAGGGAGAGAGACAAATGCAGGGGCTGGGGGGACTGTGGGAGAATGACCCATGAGGGGCTAGGGGAGAGAGACACATGGGGCCTAGGCAAGAGAGACACATGTGGGTGGTTGGGGAGATAGAGACACAGGGAGGGGCTGAGGGTCTAGGGGGATAGGGGAGATAGACACATGTGGGGGACTAGGGGAGAGTGACACATGTGGGGGAGTAGGGGAGAGAGACACATGTGGCCACCCACATGTGACACAGGTAGATAGACACGGGGGGGGGGCTGGGGTACTCAGTGATAGAGACATATGGAGGGGTTGGCGGACTAGGGGAGAGAGACACATGGAGAGACTATGGGGATTAGGGGAAAGAGACGCATGGGGAGCTAGAAGAGAGAGACACATGGAGGGGCTGGGTGGCTATGGGAGAGATACACATAGGGGCTAGGAGAGAGACAGACATATGTGGGTAGGCTGGGGAGAGAGACACATGTGGAGGGTTGGGGAGATAGAGATACAAGGGGATAGGGGAGAGAGACACATGGAGGGACTAAGGGGGTTAGGGGGAGAGAGAGACATGGAGGCTAGGGAATGAGACACATGGAGGGGCTAGTGGATCTAGGGAATTAGACACATGGAAGGGCTAGTGGATCTAGGAAATGAGACACACAGAGGGGCAATGAGGTAGGGAATGAGACACACAGAGGGGCTGAATAAGACACATGGGGGGCCCAAGGTCAATATTCATACTGGGGCCTGGTGGTTTCTAGTTACGCCTATGGACACAGGCTATCTCTGACTCACACAAAAGCAATAATAGTAAAAACCACATTCACTGCTTCCTCAATAAAGTACTGATTGTTTTACTGTTTCTCCTTTTTCCCCTTATTTGTCAGTTGCCACTTGATCTGTGAATAAAATGAACATTTACTGTCTGTTCAACTTTCTTTGTCCATCTCTTGACTGGATAGTAGATACAGTCAACATGACTGGATAGATCTCTTGTGCATCATGGCAAACCAAGCAGCTTTTTTTGTCCCTACCAAAAAAAAAAAAACAACATAAGAAATCATTGGTCCTGCCTTGCAGCTCCGGCTGCCATATTTATTTTGCCAGAGCCTCACTCCAGTGACCAATTTCTTAGCATTTTAATAGCCATTTTGTTGTAGCCCTTCCCCTTCCCCTTCCTCCTGGGAGCATTGGCACCTTCAAAACACCTCCCTGGCACATTTGTGACAGTCCTTATGTGTTTCTGCTGCATTCCTGTATAATTTTGCAGCCTCTGTGTTGTGTGCTCCTTTGCTTCCTCTGTTTGTTTACCATATTATGGTGTGGGTTTTTTTCTCCTTGTTTGCAGGTTGTTTTACTAAATCTAAGCCTAAATAACTTAAACTAGAAAATTCCCATTGCCCTGATTTGGATCATTCCTTATTCCTCCCTTGATGTTAAGGAGGTTCCTGAGTATGTCATATGGAACATAGGGGTTCTTTGCATACATCTGTGATTAAGGAAATTGTCTCTGCAATATAGTTCATGTCCTTAGACATGACTCAGTCCATACAGCAACAAGCCCAACAGGCCCATTATAGAGATTGCACCTTGGTTAAGGTGGAGAACAGTGTAGCAGCGTAGCAGTCTGGGGTTTCCCTAGGAGGCATGCTAAGATCTACTATAACCTCCCTTCAGCCTCCAGAAACTTTTAAAATGATGGTTTAATTCCATCCATGAATGCATTTTCTAAACAGAATACATCATAATCAGAATGTCATTAGACAGAATGGAAGAGATGTGGGAAGTGTGCAAGAGCACAGTCTGCAGTGGACTAGAGATTTTAAATTGGGTCTCGTGAGTAGGCTTTGGTGAAGTCAGATTACAGTTCCACTGCAAGTTCTTATGCCACTGATCTATCTGGAAGTTTCTCTAAGGACAAGATGGCCCTTAAATGGACCCTACCTGTGAACCCTAAATCTGGTGCTCGTAATTATGTTTTGTTGACTGGGGGTTGTCTGGGGGTCAATGACATTGAATGCTTGGGTTCTCAGAATGGTGCAAGTGCACTCAATCAAGTTGGTGAATGTCTTGGGGTAACCTGTTCATCTACCCTTTCACTAGTCCTGCCAAAACAGGATATATGTTGATGAAAAACGTATGGAACAGAAAAGAAAAAAGGGAAAAACACTCCCAGATCTCCTGAGCAATATATATATGGTTTAGAAAAAAGGCAGTCACATGTGTCCACTCATCGTTCTGCTAGTTCGCTATCACCACTACAGAATGGATGGCTTCCATTTTCTCGGGGACCTGCCTCTCATTGGCGATTAGATGATCAAGGTGGACCTGAAGGATGCCTACATCGTGGGTACTGGACATCTTCTATCAGCTGTTTTTTCATCAACTACTGGCATGTTTTTGCTGTTTCACCCTTCTGGATCTGTAACAGATGGCTGTTGAATTGTTCCTTCACAGACTATGACTTAATAATGACTTGTTTTAGGATTTGGATGCTTATTTTAAACTTTCACTTGGGCTCAATGACTTACAGAGAAATGTAAGTTTTCAGGGTAGATTTTTTTAACATTGTATACTGGAACATGCTCTCTAATAGGTTATGTATGAGGTCATTGGAACCTTTCTCTGTTATTTCTGTTTTATTTTTGCTGCTGCTAGAGAGTTGAGAAAGGGTTACATCATATCATTTGCCACAGTGTCTTTCATAAAATCATGTATTTAATGAAATAGTAATAGCATGTAATTATATGTAAATGCAATTATACATACATAAAATAGTCTAGTTCAATGATGACAATAAATTAAGCAGTGACACGTTAAACAGTTTACCAAGTGCATCACATGGGTAGTTTTATTAATCAATAAAAATGTAAACAATGTTCTGTGAGCCTGACACAGAAGCTGGCAGCAGTGGCAGACAACTGACTGCTATTCAATCTATAACAGTGAAAAAAGTTTTTTGTTTTTAAATCCAAGCTATTGTGACACCAGATGTAATTGGTGGTACTGACTGGGGAAATGGGCACAGTATGCACTGTGAGCCTGACACAGAGCTGGCAGCAGTGGCAGACAACTGACTGCCATTCAATCTATAACAGTGAAAAAAGTTTTTTGTTTTTAAATCCAAGCTATTGTGACACCAGATGTAATTGGTGCACTGACTGGGGAAATGGGCACTGTGAGCCTGGCACAGAAGCTGGCAGCAGTGGCAGACAACTAAGTGCATTTACATTACATAGAAAAAAAAAATCAAAAAAAAGCATACCCTTATCCCTAACCTAGCTATGCTTTCCCTATCTTATGAACAGCAGCTACACTTTCCTCCTCTTACTAAGCATGCAGCTTGAGAATGAATCTAAAATGGATGCTGTCCAGTAGGTGGGAGGGTCTGCTAGGGAGGCTGTGCTGTAATTGGCTGGAATGTGTCTGCTGACTGTGAGGTACAGGTCAAAGTTTACTCAATGATGACGAATAGGGGGCGGGTCGAACCGCGCATTGTTCGCCCGCTGTATAACGCGAACATGTTAGGAACCGTTCGCCGCGAACCGTTCGGTACATCACTATACAGCATTTAAATAAAGCTAATGTACACAAAGCACCAGTGCCAGATGGTATTCCCCCATGGCTACTTAGTGTAGTAATATTAAGGTAGAAATACCCATACCACTGTTTTAATCTTTCCTGATTTTTTTCTTTCAGAAAATGTGCTAGAGGATTGGAAAAAAGCAGAAACATAAGAAAAAGGATTCAAAAGCTCAACCTGGAAACAATTTTGATCTTAACATTGCTTGTTAGGAAATTAATTCAAGGGCGGTTAAAGGATAATATTTTAGAATTTATTTTAACCCCTTAAGGACGGAGCTAAATGTACACGTTGTGAACGAAACAAAATGTAAACAAAACCGTTACATGTCTGTCCAACCGTAATTCACCTCTTTCATATTAAATACACCCACCCTTATTATATATCATTTTATTCAGGGGAAACAGGGCTTTCATTTAATATCAAATATTTAGCTATGAAACATAATTTAATATGAAAAAAATGGGAGAAAATAAGATTTTGTTTGATTTTTTTAGTTCTATATGACATTTTAACGGTCAATGTCATAATACTGTTTGCTTTTACTGCAATAAAATACACATATTTGTATTCAGCAAAGTCTCACGTGTAAAACAGTACCCCTTATGTACAGGTTTTATGGCATTTAGGGAAGTTACAGGGTCAAATATAGCATGTTACATTTGAAATTCGCCAGATTGGTTACGTTGCCTTTGGGACTTTATAGTAGCCCAGGAATGAAATTTACACCCACAATGGCATACCATTTGCAATAGCAGACAACCCAAGGTATTGTAAATGGGGTATGTCCAGTCTTTTTTAGTAGCCATTTGGTCACAAACACTGGCCAAAGTTAGCGTTAGTATTTGTTTGTGTGTGAAAAATGCAAAAACGCCAATTTTGGCCAGTGTTTGTGACTAAGTGGCTACTAAAAAAGACTGGACATACCCCGTTTGCAATACCTTGGGTTGTCTACTATAGCAAATGGTATGCCATCATAGGGGTAATTTTCATTCTTGGGCTACCATATGGTCTCAAAGGCACCGTAACCAATCTGGCGAATTTTAATGTGAAAAAAATGAAACGCAAGCCTTATATTTGACGCTCTAACTTTTGAGACTTCGCTGAACACAAATATTTGTGTTTCAAAACAGTAAAAAGTATCACAGCAATAATATCGTCCGTGTAAGTGCTGTTTGTGCATGAAAAAGGCAAAAAACGTCACTTTTACTGGCGATATCATCGTTGTAATACACTTTACTGTTTTGAAACACTAGTATTTGTGTTCAGCGACAGTACGCCCCATGTACAGGTTTTATGGTGTCTTGGAAAGTTATAGGGTTAAATATAGTGCTAGCAAATTAAAATCCCTTTACTTTCAGCATGGGTTGTCAGGCAGGTCCCGCTAATTGTAATTAATTAAGATACCTAATTATGTAAACATATTACATAAATATATATGTAGAATTAATATATGTATATATATATATATATATATAAATATATATATATATATACATATGTGAATCTATATGTGTATATATATAGTGATATATACATATATATTTATGTATGTAGATATATATATTATTTCGTTCTACGTGTATTTTGATATAAATATATATATATTAATATCACAATACCAGTTAGAACGAAATAACACACATCTGTACGTGGTGTATGTATATGTGTATATATATATATACTTAGATCATATATATATAATATATATATATATATATGATCTAAGTATACAATTTTTTTTTTTACACTTTTTAATTTAGTTTTATTTTTATTTTCAGCCAGCAGGGGGACCACCTGTCATTACAGGCAGCCCCCCTGCTGGCAAGGCAGGAGGCAGCCTACCCGGCCATGTGATTGTGGGGTCCTCGCAAGGACCTCACTCTCACATGGCCAGGGGGCAATGGAGGAGGAGGATCTGCCGCCTCCCCAGGTAATTAATGAAAGACCACTAATTTACATCCTTCCGGTCTTTTGTTTTAAACAACAATTCTTTGTAGAATAAAAGGTTTTAGAAAGACAATCATGAAAATAAATACCTCTTTATCGGCGTATAAAAAACACCGGGTTGGGTAGGTATCATTTTCAAATCATTTTGAAAAAAACCTTCCTATTTTAAGAACTTCTTACCCCCAGTTTACAATATGATTCCCAGTGTTGTAAATTACATGATGCCTTTTTGGTTAGCTTTATTGCCTGATGCCATTTGGATAAAGAAAATTGATAACCTAAATCTAACTCCCATTTCTGCAAATATATAGGTTTTGCTTCATTCCCTATATTCATAATGTTATTATAAGATAATAATAAAGTTTTAATAATCGGTAATTTACCCATACATTTGTATATCAAAGGCGGAAGTGTTTTCATTTCTTCTATTTTTATATTAAATCCATGAAGTATATTCCTAATGCGTAGGTAGGAAAACAACTCTCTCTGAGGTATGGAATACTCTTTAAGTATTTCAGGGAATTGCTTAATGCCTATAGTATTATAAAAAAAAATTAACCTGTGTGACACCATGATTTAACCAGGTGTCCACTTGTAAATCTGATGTGAAGGCAGTAATAATCTGTAGCGGGGCTGCATATAGCAAAACCTTATTATCTACAATTTTGGGGATAATTTGTTTCCAAATTTGAAGTAGTGTTTTGGTAACTGGTAGCATATCATTTTTCTTCCCTATTTTTATTTTACCTGTCTACAAGGCTTGTGGTAATGTGCCTTGATGCATGCAAGCGTTTTCTAATGCTAACCACAAAGGGGAAGGTATTCGTTCTAATACTGATATGCCTTGTGCTAATATTGAGGCTTTATAATACATTTTAACATTCTGGAAAAACCAAGGCCACCTTTCTCACATGGAAGCCACAATAAATTCTGCTTTACTTGGGGTGGTTTCCTTTTCCAAATGTCTGCATTTATTAAAATTTGATATTTACTTAATATTGTGTTCGGTATAGCAATTGGGAGAGTACGGAAGAGGTATAAAATATGTGGTAAAACCATCATTTTTATAGTGTGTATTCGGCCCAGCCAAGATATGCTTTTGGCTTCCCATTTTCTCAATTGTTGCTCTAATTTAATTATAAGTGGTATATGATTCTCTTATAATTAAATTATGTGCGGAAGGAAGCTTAATTCCTAAGTATTTTATTGACTTTTTCCGCCATTCAAAAGGATGTATATTTTGTAATGCGTGTACCACAGATGTGGGAAGACCAATAGACAATGCTTGAGATTTTTGGGGGTTATTTTTATAGTATGATATCCCTCCAAATCTTTGTAGTGTCTTTAATAAAATTGGAATTGATAAATCTGGATTAGTTAAAAAAAGCAAAACATCATCCGCATAAAGAACTATTTTTGAGACACCCGCAGGGGTATTTAGTCCCCGTATCCCTTTATGGTTTTTAATATGTCTTATTAAAGGCTCCATACACAAAATAAAGATTAATGGTGAAAGAGGGCATCCCTGTCTGGAGCCATTAGTAATATAAAACAGACGGGAAAGAAAACCAGAATTGCTTATTTTCGAGATAAATAAAAGGGTGATGTGGGTGATAATAGGTCTAAACTTTAGTGCAGGCAAGCCACTGTATTGAGGTCACTCTAAACCTCTATATAAAATAAACACAAAGTCTGAACACTAGTACAGGCTACAGGGCACCACAACCACTAAAACATATAACAATATGGTTTAGAATAATCCCATAAATGAAGAGTATTCTGTGGAAATGAAAAAATCCACTTTATTGAAACAGTAGTAACCAAAAGTGCAAAATGCACAATATGGATAAAATAACAGTATTAAAAATAATAATAGAGAACAAGGAACACAACGTTCCAAGTCCCTGTATAGCCGCCGCACCCACCACCTCAAAACCTCCCCAAAAGGGGGGCAGTGGCTGCAGGGGTCACGCAGAGACCAACGTACCAGTATGAGACTCCAGCTGTCTCAGAGGGGCTTAACCCCAAATATAAACACAAGAACAGAGAAATATGCAGACCGTCTCAATTATATGAATGAAACTTACTGCATTGACTGGAAAAAATATATCTATGTATAGCGCGATGTTCCAAATATAGAACCTGGCTATTAGAAATAATATGTCAGAGACCCTAATTAAACAAAGTATATACAAATGAACCTACAATCCTATGCCAGCCCAGGGTGGTATAGATCAAGAGGTAGTAAAAAAGATAACCTCACTCCCCCTTATAATTAAGCTTTATTGTGATCTGCTATAGGGATAGGAGTATACAGTAGCTAAGTCTCTATAATCCATGCATCCTAGGAAGTATCCTGGTCACACTAGAAACATATTAAGAAAAACAGAGAGAGATAAGGACTGAAAATAGAAGTAAAAAAATCAGTCAAAACAGACTGATAATTAGCATTAATAAAGCCTCTCTCCCTGTAAAGCTAGCTAGATAGGCATAGGAAAGAAAAGAAGAAAACGATATAAAATAAAGTTAAATTAGATGGTGATCATGGTGCTCCAAACACCAGTGCCCAGTGCAGAAAAAACGCCCAGACTGGCGTTATTTTATATCGTTTTCTTCTTTTCTTTCCTATGCCTATCTAGCTAGCTTTACAGGGAGAGAGGCTTTATTAATGCTAATTATCAGTCTGTTTTTGACTGATTTTTTTACTTCTATTTTCAGTCCTTATCTCTCTCTGTTTTTCTTAATATGTTTCTAGTGTGACCAGGATACTTCCTAGGATGCATGGATTATAGAGACTTAGCTACTTTATACTCCTATCCCTATAGCAGATCACAATAAAGCTTAATTATAAGGGGGAATGAGGTTATCTTTTTTACTACCTCTTGATCTATACCACCCTGGGCTGGCATAGGATTGTAGGTTCATTTGTATATACTTTGTTTAATTAGGGTCTCTGACCATATTATTTCTAATAGCCAGGTTCTATATTTGGAACATCGCGCTATACATAGATATATTTTTTCCAGTCAATGCAGTAAGTTTCATTCATATAATTGAGACGATCTGCATATTTCTCTGTTTTTGTAAAAATAATAATACAATCAAAATGAACCAAGAACCCCCATGGATAGCAGCTGTAATCATACAAGTGAAAATAGTAAAGTGCCAAGTACAAAAGTGCAAGTGCCAGTAGTCCAAAAACAGCATAAAGTGCACAGATACTATAGGATGGAATACTTGTAGAAAAAGACTGCTATACCAAAAACTGCAGGGATCTTGGAGGTGCTCAACGCGTTTCGTCGATATCGACTTCTTCAGGAGCTTGCTAGATTGCTGTTGGTCCCGTTCTTCTTTTAAATCCGCCGGTCTGGCCGCCATTAATTGATCGCGCATGCGCAGACCGTGCCGTGCGCACCTTCATACGTGATGACGTGCGGCTGGTCGGAAGGCGCATGCGCTAACCAAGCTGGAACGCAGATAAACTTTATGTATAATGTATACAGCCGCAAAGTGAGCAAAAATCCACTTGGAGTGCTCATAGCAATTGCGGTCTGAATTTACAGACCTGCCTATATCCAATTTAAGTTATATTACATATATGGCATCCTAAATCAAGATGCAAATTAGGCTGGATACAGTAAAAATGGTTAATAGGGCCAACACACAATAGAAATCATTTTATATGCAGCTGTAACGCTGTGTTAAAAATATATAATTTGATATATAATTTAAAAAATATATGTATACATATATGTATATAAATATAGACAGAAAAAATAATAAATAAAATATAAAAAAATGAAAAAATGAAAAAATGAGGAGAAAATGAAAAATGAGGAGAAAATAAGAAAAAAGCTTAAAAGCCCATTTGCATCACTACATTCATGATTTGAATACATACATTTTACTAAGGCTAACATAGAAAAAACTATCTTTTCAATGTCATAATAAATCTTATAGACATTAGTATAAGATGTCGAGAAATCAAAAAATCCAATTTATCTGAGTACATATAAAAAGTACAAGATAAAAACAAATCCCAGCAATAAAATGTAATCATGAAAATATATTTAAAAGAGAAAGAAGTGAGTAAAATCAAACGTATAATAACTGTATAATAGATTACAAGGTAAAAACCCCTATATGATGAGAAAAGTAATACTATATACGATCCAAAGAGTAAAAATAATAATTTTTCTGTTGTTTCATTCTTCATTGCTCATAGAAAGGGGATATAAAAAGGGGATATAAAAACAACAGATTAATATATGCAAATTAATCAATGAAGACAAGTATATCGAGATCTGTGTTGAGGCCCGAGGGAACCGATGATTTCATCTTGTATATCCATTCGGTTTCCCTCATTGCCAACATTTTTTCAGTATTACCCCCTCTCCAATGTGGTATGATCAGGTCAATTCCAATACATATAAAATCTTTCAAATTAAAAACATCACAGGTGGTACAGTGTTTAGGAACACTATGTTTCATATTTTTATTATTAATCCCATTGAAATGTTCAAGTAATCTGACATGTAATTTTCTGATGGTGCGTCCTATATACTGGACGCCACATTTGCATTGTAGTAAATATACAACATTTTTACTCTGGCAATTAATAAAATGCTTTATTTTAAAGACCTCCTTTGTTACAGTGCTCCTAAATTCTGTAGTTTTATTTGCTTGAAATTTGCAGGTACTGCACCTACCACATTTAAAGAAACCCATAGGTTTCTTGGATAAAAAGTGCTCCTTCTCTTTGCCCTCTTTAGGTAATATACTAGGTGCTAAAATATTTTTCAAATTATTAGTTTTCTTATATAGCACTTTCGGTCTTGATGGTAAGATCCTTTTTAAATACTGATCCTGCAATAGAATGGGCCAATTCCTTCGTATAGATCTTTCTATTAAATTCGCCCTTCCATTATATTTAGTAAGGAAGGCAAAATCAAAATCATTTTTCTGGCTTCTATTATTCATAGTTTTATATTTCTTTTTATCTACTAGGAGATCTTTCCTTTGGAAACTTTCTACCTTTTGTTGAGTTTTGGATAAAAGATCCTCAGGATAATTTCTGTCTTGGAATTTCTTGTTTAAAACCTGTACTTGTTGTTTAAAATCATCCCTATCAGTGCAATTTCTAAAAATCCTCATATGTTGCCCCTTTGGGATATTCGTCAACCAATTTCGATTATGGCAACTAGAGAACTCAATTAATCCATTCCCATCTGTAGGTTTAAAATAGGTCTTACATCTTACTCTTCCTTCTTTTATAAATAGAGTCAGATCTAAAAAAAAATTTTTTATATGAGTATTCTGAATCTCCTCAGTGAATTTAAGACCATATGTGTTAAGATTAATAAAAGACAAAAACTGCTCTAAAACCTTTCTTTCCCCCTTCCAAACAATTAAAACATCATCAATATATCTTCTCCATTGTACCAGGTTCGCACCAAATGGGTTATTCTGCCAAATATTCTGAAGTTCCCAATCTGCCACAAAAATATTGGCATAACTTGGTGCGAACCTGGTACCCATGGCTGTTCCACATATTTGAAGATAATAAATCTCATCGAACCAAAAAAAATTATGGAACAGGATAAACCTTATAAGGGTCAAAATAAAAGAAATTTGTTCTGTGTTCATGTCAGGATCTTTCATTAAAATTCTATGGATGGCGTCTATACCCTTCTCATGGTCTATAACTGTATACAAAGATGCTACATCCACAGTCGCCCAAAGGTAATCTTCATTCCACTCGAAATCTTCAAACTCCCTAATGATCTGAGCGGAATCTTTAACATACGATCTTGTTTGTGTCACATATTTCTGAAGAAAAAAGTCGATATATTGGGAAATATTACTAGTCATAGAGCCAATCCCACTAATAATAGGTCTTCCCGGTGGAGATATAATGCTCTTATGTACCTTTGGCAGGTAGTAAAAGACGGCTGTCTTTGGGGATGAAATAAACAAATAATCAAATTCATCTTTATCTATGATCCCTTTCTTATAACCTTCATCCAAAATCTCATATAGCTTTTTTTTTAAATTACATGTAGGGTTGCTTCTCAGAATTCTATAAGTGTTAGAGTCCCCCAATATTCTTTGGGACTCTTTCATATAATCATCTCTATTTAGGACCACAATACTCCCCCCTTTGTCAGCCTGTCTAATTACTAGCTCTCTATTATCTTTTAATGATTTAAGAGCTTGTTTCTCTCTCTTGGTTAAATTCTCTTTTTTCTTATTTACAGAAATTCTTTCAAAATCACTCATGATCATCTCAAAAAAAAAACGGGATATGATCTCCCTTTCTGTAAATAAGAAAAAAGAGAATTTAACCAAGAGAGAGAAACAAGCTCTTAAATCATTAAAAGATAATAGAGAGCTAGTAATTAGACAGGCTGACAAAGGGGGGAGTATTGTGGTCCTAAATAGAGATGATTATATGAAAGAGTCCCAAAGAATATTGGGGGACTCTAACACTTATAAAATTCTGAGAAGCAACCCTACATGTAATTTCAAAAAAAAGCTATATGAGATTTTGGATGAAGGTTATAAGAAAGGGATCATAGATAAAGATGAATTTGATTATTTGTTTATTTCATCCCCAAAGACAGCCGTCTTTTACTACCTGCCAAAGGTACATAAGAGCCTTATATCTCCACCGGGAAGACCTATTATTAGTGGGATTGGCTCTATGACTAGTAATATTTCCCAATATATCGACTTTTTTCTTCAGAAATATGTGACACAAACAAGATCGTATGTTAAAGATTCCGCTCAGATCATTAGGGAGTTTGAAGATTTCGAGTGGAATGAAGATTACCTTTGGGCAACTGTGGATGTAGCATCTTTGTATACAGTTATAGACCATGAGAAGGGTATAGACGCCATCCATAGAATTTTAATGAAAGATCCTGACATGAACACAGAACAAATTTCTTTTATTTTGACCCTTATAAGGTTTATCCTGTTCCATAATTTTTTTTGGTTCGATGAGATTTATTATCTTCAAATATGTGGAACAGCCATGGGTACCAGGTTCGCACCAAGTTATGCCAATATTTTTGTGGCAGATTGGGAACTTCAGAATATTTGGCAGAATAACCCATTTGGTGCGAACCTGGTACAATGGAGAAGATATATTGATGATGTTTTAATTGTTTGGAAGGGGGAAAGAAAGGTTTTAGAGCAGTTTTTGTCTTTTATTAATCTTAACACATATGGTCTTAAATTCACTGAGGAGATTCAGAATACTCATATAAAAAATTTTTTTTTAGATCTGACTCTATTTATAAAAGAAGGAAGAGTAAGATGTAAGACCTATTTTAAACCTACAGATGGGAATGGATTAATTGAGTTCTCTAGTTGCCATAATCGAAATTGGTTGACGAATATCCCAAAGGGGCAACATATGAGGATTTTTAGAAATTGCACTGATAGGGATGATTTTAAACAACAAGTACAGGTTTTAAACAAGAAATTCCAAGACAGAAATTATCCTGAGGATCTTTTATCCAAAACTCAACAAAAGGTAGAAAGTTTCCAAAGGAAAGATCTCCTAGTAGATAAAAAGAAATATAAAACTATGAATAATAGAAGCCAGAAAAATGATTTTGATTTTGCCTTCCTTACTAAATATAATGGAAGGGCGAATTTAATAGAAAGATCTATACGAAGGAATTGGCCCATTCTATTGCAGGATCAGTATTTAAAAAGGATCTTACCATCAAGACCGAAAGTGCTATATAAGAAAACTAATAATTACTCTTCATTTATGGGATTATTCTAAACCATATTGTTATATGTTTTAGTGGTTGTGGCGCCCTGTAGCCTGTACTAGTGTTCAGACTTTGTGTTTGCTTATTTTCGCTGCTGGTTGAGAGTAAAGAACTAAAATACTTTGAAGAAATGCTAAAGGGAAACCCATGCTCAAAAATACTTCTTCCATGTATTGCCAATTCAAGCGGTCGAACGCTTTTTCAGCGTCGAGTGCCAGCAGTAACCCCTGTTGGGTACTAAGATGTGCCCAAGTAATTAAATTTAAACAGTGGCGTGTGTTGTCTCCTGGTTGTCTATTAGTGACAAATCCTGCTTGTTCTGGTGAAACCAGATCCACTATTAATGGTTTTAGGCGTGCTGCCAGTAATTTAGCATATAATTTTGTATCTGAGTTTAATAATGAGATGGGTCTTAAATTTGCACATAGTGTTGGTGATTTACCTGGTTTTGGTATCGTAATTATATGGGCTACTAACATCTCTTCGGGTATTGTACCTGATTTTTAAAAATAATTGAAAAGTTTGGTAAGGTGCGGGACCAGTTGGGCCTCAAAAACTATATAATAATTATTTGGAAACCCATCTGGGCCCGGTGCCTTATGGTTAGGAAGTTTTCGAATTGCTTCTCTAACCTCCTCTTCTGAGAATTGTGCATTCTTGCTCTGGCGTAATGCACGGGAAATTTACTTCTTTCAGATAATTTTGTATTTCTACTCTAGAGGGTTGATTTGTGTTAATATCAGACTGTAAGTTGTATAGCTTAGAGTAAAAAACGCTAACTCCTCGACTATGTCCTGAGGGTTATATAATTTAACATTGTTATTATCTGACATTGACATATAGGGTAATTTTTACTGTAAATACTTTCTTCCTGATCTATTCCCTTGCGTATAATAAGATAGTTTTAATTTCCTTAGTTGCCATTCCATTTTTGATACTGAGAGTGCCTGTATTTCCCTCTTAGTTTTAATGATTTTTTTAGCTATATGTTTTGTGGGGTTCATTTTATTGCTTGCTTCTGCTCCACAGAGATCAGCTATGAGTCGTTCTCTGTTCACATCTGTCTTTTTCTTAAATATTGATCCGGCTTTAATGAAAAGTCTCCTTATAACAGCTTTTAATGCTAGCCATTGTATATCTATACGCGATGTATCATTAACATGGTCAATGTAAAATACTTGTATTGCTTTACGTATTGTCTCCACCAGACCTAAATCGCTTATAAGAGATTCATTAAGATGCCATGTACTTCTTCCTCTAGCTGGGTATAAAGCTTTAAAGGTAGTGATAACCGGTGCATGATCTGACCATGACCTGACCCCAATCTTCACATCTATTACATTGGTCATGGTCCTTTTATCTACCAGACACATGTCTATACGAGAATATGAGCAATGAGCTGATGAAAAGTATGTATAATCCTCAGTTGCTGGATATAAACAGCGCCAAGTATCATACAGATCATGTGAATGTAAGAGTGTTGAAAATTTGTGGCTAAGAAGAATAGCCTGGTACAGCAGGGGTTTCCTTTAGGCCTTTTAGTATCCAGGACCGGATCTAACGTACAGTTAAAATCCCTGCATACTATAATGTTTCCCTTATGTAAATGGATTATCTTATTAAACACCTTGGACAAAAACAAAACTTGAGAATTATTTGGAGCATATAATGAAGCAACTGTAATCTGCATTCCATTTAGAATACCCACCACAATCAATAACCTGCCCATCTCATCTTTAAAGATTGTATCTTGATGGAATACCCAGTCCTCATGAAATAGTATTGCTACTCCTTTTGATTTTTGCGGAGAGAGGGCATGGAAGATTTGGGGATATTTAGCTGATTCGAAAATTGGGATATTATGCTTACAAAGATGCGTTTCTTGCAGACAGACTATAGCGGCCCTTGATTGGTGGATTTCCTGAATCACTGAGCGTCTCTTAAAAGGAATATTAAGCCCATTCACGTTCAACGATAAACATTTAAATCGATGAGACATAATGAGAAGAAGAAAAAAAAAATGAACATCATTGCTCTATAAATTATTGCAATGTCAACAAACCTGGCTAAAATTCGCCCTTTATCAAAACTAGTTTCTTTCACTCGTTTCTTTCGTTTAGAAGTCATGAATTTACAGAGAGCTATCGGCTCTTGTCTAGGGGTGAGGGATATGACTGAGGTTAATTTGTGAAAACTTAATAAACCTAAAAAAAAATATATACATGTACTCTCATATGGGAGAGTATAACGTGGAATGTAATGGAAAGCCAATATATGAGCCTCCATTAAACATCCCCTAAGGGGGGTCGTGTGAAGTGAGGCATGCTGTTAGGCCATTAACCAAAACTCTACTGCTTAACAATGTTGCTAGCCGACTTATTGTAATCATTATCAGCATTTCATCGCTTAGGGTCATATACCTCTCTAAACCGCTGAGACCTTAATTTAACATAAAAAAAACCCCCACAAACCATAGCTTCTCGACTTAACATTAGTTCTTGCCATATTAGCTTTGTATCGTCATTGCTTAAATACACCCTATCGTAGCCCTATTCATCAGTATGAAAAGTTTTCAGTATTTCTATCACTGCACAATTTTACAAAGAATAATTACCTTTCACTGTTATAAATATGGACATTACAGCTGTTAACTTAAATAGTGTATTAAACTAAGGGTACTTAAATATAAATGCTTCTATGATTTACCATTATAAAATGTTAACTCGAATATCATGGAATGAATATTAAAATGTTGAAAAATTGGAGTGCTACTCATAAACATTATATATATATATATATATATATATATATATATATATATATATATTACACATTACCGATCTTGCTGATTATAGCTTTTCTTCCTATATCTACAGTGTCCAGCTTTTTCCACAGAAGGAGTAAATTAATATCTGTAAATCTGTAAGTGGCCTGATGGGGCTGAGTTTTCACAGCTGTATAGGGCACAAGTTCTAGTCTTTTCTCATATTTTTCCAACTTTACCATGATTAAAAAAAATTTGTGCCAATATCAAAATTGTGATGTTGTATTCTTTCCCACCGTAATCCAATCAGGCCAGAGCTCTTTTGATGAAGATTTTGGGACTTCTGAGACTGCCTGGGCAGAGCTAGGATCAAATTCTTGAGAGTTCCTTAGACCCCTCTCTTTAAGAATAATAACTCCTCTAGCAGGAGTGTCTATGGTGTTTAATTTTCCATTGCGCCAGATTAATAGTTTTGTGGGGAAACCCCAGCGGTATGGCACTTTATTATTATGAAATTTTTTAGTAATACTGGAGAATTCCCTCCTTTTGTGCAGAGTTAAAGCTGAAAGATCTGCGTATATTGTTATTCCAGATTCCAGATTTATATTATCATTCACAGTTTGATAGCAACTAAAACGGCTATTGCATACAGCTGGAAAAAAATACAGACTCCTTCATTGTCAGAGATAATGATAAGACTAGACTCCTCATGTACTTATGAAATGATGGCTGGTCGTTTGAAAGGACTAGAAAATTGTATACAAAAAAAGGTGGAATAAACGGTTAGAAATAAGAGATAGATATGTTTAAGGTGTTATTATATTTTTCTCCCCTTTATGCTTTTCATAACGTTTAAAGACTATAATGAGAGCTAGACTCAAAAGAGATTTAGCTCAATAGGCTGTTGTTCTATCCCCCATTCCCCACCTCTCCCTGATACAATCCTTTATAAGAACGTAGATTACTTTTTTGATTTGGACCGAGAGGAAGTGATAGTTTTCAGTGGTTTCTCTTAACTTTAAGCAAATGAATATTGATTTAAAAAAAAAAATAGAGAAAGGAAAAGAAATTGAAGAATATTGTTCTAATCAATTGTCTTACATGATTTAACGCATATTGTTATGTGAATAATATTGTTTTTAATAGTGTGTAATTATAGACTAAATAATGTACTGTTCCCTTTTCCCACTTCTCTCTTCTGTATCCCAATATTATATATATATATATATATATATATATATATATATATATGCATAAAACATTAACAATAAAAAATTATACATTTAAAAAAAAAAAAGAATGACAATATGAATAATTTTTCACCATTTTCTGCTTTTCTCCAGTCCTTTAGTACATTTCCTGAAAGAAAAGAATCATGAAATAATAAAATCAATGGTATGGGTATTTCTACCCTAGGTTTCCTACACTAAGTAGTTGTGGGTGAATATCATCTGGCCTTGGAGTTTCTTTACATTAGATTTATTTAAATACTGGAACACAATGATCTGTATTTCTGCTAACATCTTCCTAGCAGCTCGGCCACGCTACAGGGGAGGGGGTAAAAAGAGAGTGGGGGGGGAGTAAGAAGAAGGGGGCAGTAAGAAGAAGGGGGGGGGGGAAGAAGGGGGAAAATAGGGGAGGGAGTAAGAAAGAGGGAGGGGGGTAATAAGGGGTAAATAGTGTGGGAGGGTAAGAAGAGGGGAGGGGAGTAAGAAAGGGGTAAGAAGAGGGAGGGAGGGAAGGGGAGGGAGGGAGTAGAAGGGGAAAGGGGAGGGAGTAAGAAGAAGGGGTAAGAGGAGGGAAAGTAAGAAAGGGGGATGGGGGAGTAAGAAAGGGGGGTAAGAAGAGGGGGAGGGGGGAGTAAGAAAGGGGGTAAGAAGTTCTTTATTTGAAATGTAAGGTTTTTTTTCCTGAAATTTCCTTCTTAAAATGAGGTGCGTGTTATACGCCGGTGCGTGTTATACGCCGATAAATATGGTATGTTGCTTTTGCATGACCTGTCTTTCATAAAACCTTGTTGATTCCTACTAATGATATTGTTGTTTAACCCCTTAAGACCGGAAGGCGTACAATTACGCCCTCCGGTCTTTCATTAATTACCTGGGGAGCCCCCCCGCGGCAGATCCTCCTCCTCCATTGCCCCCTGGCCATGTGAGAGTGAGGTCCTTGCGAGGACCCCACAATCACATGGCCGGGTAGGCTGCCTCCTGCCTTGCCAGCAGGGGGGCTGCCTGTAATGACAGGTGGTCCCCCTGCTGGCTGAAAATAAAAATAAAATAAATTAAAAAGTGTAAAAAAAAAAATTGTATACTTAGATCATATATATATATATATATTATATATATATGATCTAAGTATATATATATATACACATATACATACACACACGTACAGATGTGTGTTATTTCGTTCTAACTGTATTGTGATATTAATATATATATATTTATATCAAAATACACGTAGAACGAAATAATATATATATCTACATACATAAATATATATGTATATATCACTATATATATACACATATAGATTCACATATGTATATATATATATATATTTATATATATATATATATATATACATATATTAATTCTACATATATATTTATGTAATATGTTTACATAATTAGGTATCTTAATTAATTACAATTAGCGGGACCTGCCTGACAACCCATGCTGAAAGTAAAGGGATTTTAATTTGCTAGCACTATATTTAACCCTATAACTTTCCAAGACACCATAAAACCTGTACATGGGGCGTACTGTCGCTGAACACAAATACTAGTGTTTCAAAACAGTAAAGTGTATTACAACGATGATATCGCCAGTAAAAGTGACGTTTTTTGCCTTTTTCATGCACAAACAGCACTTACACGGACGATATTATTGCTGTGATACTTTTTACTGTTTTGAAACACAAATATTTGTGTTCAGCGAAGTCTCAAAAGTTAGAGCGTCAAATATAAGGCTTGCGTTTCATTTTTTTCACATTAAAATTCGCCAGATTGGTTACGGTGCCTTTGAGACCATATGGTAGCCCAAGAATGAAAATTACCCCTATGATGGCATACCATTTGCTATAGTAGACAACCCAAGGTATTGCAAACGGGGTATGTCCAGTCTTTTTTAGTAGCCACTTAGTCACAAACACTGGCCAAAATTGGCGTTTTTGCATTTTTCACACACAAACAAATACTAACGCTAACTTTGGCCAGTGTTTGTGACCAAATGGCTACTAAAAAAGACTGGACATACCCCATTTACAATACCTTGGGTTGTCTGCTATTGCAAATGGTATGCCATTGTGGGTGTAAATTTCATTCCTGGGCTACTATAAAGTCCCAAAGGCAACGTAACCAATCTGGCGAATTTCAAATGTAACATGCTATATTTGACCCTGTAACTTCCCTAAATGCCATAAAACCTGTACATAAGGGGTACTGTTTTACACGTGAGACTTTGCTGAATACAAATATGTGTATTTTATTGCAGTAAAAGCAAACAGTATTATGACATTGACCGTTAAAATGTCATATAGAACTAAAAAAATCAAACAAAATCTTATTTTCTCCCATTTTTTTCATATTAAATTATGTTTCATAGCTAAATATTTGATATTAAATGAAAGCCCTGTTTCCCCTGAATAAAATGATATATAATAAGGGTGGGTGTATTTAATATGAAAGAGGTGAATTACGGTTGGACAGACATGTAACGGTTTTGTTTACATTTTGTTTCGTTCACAACGTGTACATTTAGCTCCGTCCTTAAGGGGTTAAAATAAATTCTAAAATATTATCCTTTAACCGCCCTTGAATTAATTTCCTAACAAGCAATGTTAAGATCAAAATTGTTTCCAGGTTGAGCTTTTGAATCCTTTTTCTTATGTTTCTGCTTTTTTCCAATCCTCTAGCACATTTTCTGAAAGAAAAAAATCAGGAAAGATTAAAACAGTGGTATGGGTATTTCTACCTTAATATTACTACACTAAGTAGCCATGGGGGAATACCATCTGGCACTGGTGCTTTGTGTACATTAGCTTTATTTAAATGCTGTATAGTGATGTACCGAACGGTTCGCCGGCGAACGGTTCCTGGCGAACATAGCATGTTCGCGTTCGCCGCAGCGGGCGAACATATGCGCGGTTCGACCCGCCCCCTATTCGTCATCATTGAGTAAACTTTGACCCTGTACCTCACAGTCAGCAGACACATTCCAGCCAATTAGCAGCACAGCCTCCTAGCAGACCCTCCACCTACTGGACAGCATCCATTTTAGATTCATTCTCAAGCTGCATGCTTGGTAAGAGGAGGGAAAGTGTAGCTGCTGTTCATAAGATAGGGAAAAGCATAGCTAGGTTAGGGATAAGGGTATGCTTTTTTTGGATTTTTTTTTTCTATCTAATGTAAATGCACTTAGTTGTCTGCCACTGCTGCCAGCTTCTGTGTCAGGCTCACAGTGCCATTTCCCCAGTCAGTGCCACCAATTACATCTGGTGTCACAATAGCTTGGATTTAAAAACAAAAAACTTTTTTCACTGTTATAGATTGAATACCAGTCAGTTGTCTGCCACTGCTGCCAGCTTCTGTGTCAGGCTCACAGGGCATACTGTGCCCATT
>OW240917.1:175582777-175686809 GCA_933207985.1 Pelobates cultripes
ACAAAAATCAATGCCGTGTACACGACCACTGATAGGAGACGCGGAAGGTATTAAACTGATCAGAACAATGCTAAACACACCACTCCTATCTGGTGGCACATTAGCTTGACCGCGCAGTGCCCCAAATTTGAATTAAGAGGACCGACCAAGCATCTTCTTCCATCTCCCTGTTACAGAAATCACTGCCATATCCATACAAATTGTACAGAATGTCCGGGATAGTTTTCCAGGGACAAATGTTGTCGCCTGTTGAACGAGGTGACCTTGCTCGGGTCCCAGGTGTACGGTTCCTAAAATGGCTGCCATATACACGTCCACTGATAGGAGACGCGGAAGGTATTAAACTGATCAGAACAATACTAAACACACCACAAATAAAGTTTCTCTCCTGTATGGCTCCTCAAATGATGCTTAAGATTAGAAGCGGCTGAAAAGCATTTCTCACACTCCGAACAAAAATATATTTTTTTAACATTCTCTCCACTTTGAACGAAATGACGTTTGGGAAGAGATTAACATAATTCAACACAGGCAGTAAAAATACAGTTTTTAGCCATACACTGTAACTTTAAAACTACACATCCCATCTTCATAATTACATATTTGGAATCAGCACACTTAAAACATAAACATAACCAAAAATCAGCCAAATCCATCCAGGGGTTAAAAAGTTAGCTGGAGGTCCCTTTATGACCGACCGCAAGCACATTTTCCTGCCCAAAACAGTTCCATAGATTTGGGCTGTGAGGTCGGTCTATTTCAGGCTGAAAAAACGACTAAGTCCCATCGCCGAATGGGACTTAGTCTCTGCAACTGAAATAAGGCTGAAAAAAACGGCTGAAAAAAAGACTAAGTCCCATCGCTGAATGGGACTTAGTCTCTGCAGCTGAAATAATTTCCCATTTACTGAACCAAGTGGGAAATAGCAAGGCAGGCACAAAGGGTTTGCACCAGGTCTGGGGACACAGGGGACACCGTCTTAAAGGGGCCGTGTCCCCAACAAGTCTGGGGACACGGCCTTAAAGGGGCAGTGTCCCAATCTTCCTGATGTCCCAAAAAAGGTGTTTAAAGGGCCAGCACCAGTCACATAAAGAGTCCATAAGCCCCAATATGCCCACCGACAGTCTTAAAGGGCCATACACACCAAATAAAAGTGCATACATTTTCACAATCTCCCAGGGGCCATAGTCATGCGGGAGGAGGCTGGCAAGTAGGCTTCTCACAACCCAGGGAAGCAGGGCAATTTGCCATTTAAAGGGCCCGTTACAAATAGCAGTTTGTAACAAGGTGTCAATCCATATCTGCCAAGTGACCCGATGTAGGGGGACCAGTCCCTATTCTGCTCTGTGTCAGTGTGTATCAGGGAACCTTAGGACAGGTGTCAATCCATATCTGCCAAGTGACCCGATGTAGGGGGAACAGTCCCTATTCTGCTCTGTGTCAGTGTGTATCAGGGATCCTTAGGACAGGTGTCAATCCATATCTGCCAAGTGACCCTATGTAGGGGACCAGTCTCTATTCTGCTCTGTGTCCGTGTGCATCAGGGGCTCTGAGGACAGGTGTCAATCCATATGTCAAGGTGTCAATATGTCATATGTCAGGTGTCAATCCATATTGATTGTGATTTAGGAATGTTAGGTGATTTCTGCCCTTTATGGATTAAAACCAGACTCTGTATCAACTGTGTAATTTTCCATGGGAGTTTTGCCATGGATCCCCCTCCGGCATGCCACAGTCCAGGTGTTAGTCCCCTTGAAACAACTTTTCCATCCCTATTGTGGCCAGAAAGAGTCCCTGTGTGTTTTAAAATTCGCCTCCCCATTGAAGTCAATGGCGTTTCGGGCGGTTCGCCGGTTCGCGAACATTTGCGGAAGTTCGCGTTCGCCGTTCGCGAACCGAAAATTTCGGGTTCGCGACATCACTAATGCTGTAGCGTTTTACAGAGTACTAACCAATCACCCATTTCCTTTAAGTGTTTTGTAACATGACTTTGCAAATCTACAGCCATAAATACTTCTTTGTTGTATACCTAAGGAAAAAATAAGTATTTTAAATTCTGCCTTTTCCTGGTCCTCTTTGATTAACACACATTTCAGATTCCGATGGACAAGCACTTTCACTCTTAACCTTTTTTGGCATTAATGTACTTATGTGTCTTTTTTGGCGCTGATCTTGCGCTTTTTTTTATTTTCTAGTTTAGCCGATCTAACTGCCATCTTCAAGCCTATTTGTATGGTTATATTTGGTACAGTATGCTATTAATATGTTTTAAATTACATTTTCTTATTTTTTTATTACTTGACTGCCTTTTTTACAAAACCACACTAGTTTTCATTTGCTTCTTTTTAATTAATTTTCCAACAATATTTACTGAGAAACAAACTGTTGTAGAATTTGCTTAAAGATGTTTCCTCTGTGCTTTTGCCAGTGAATAGTTCCCGTCAACAAATTGTAAACCTGTCCTTATCCTGTTGAAATAAGCCTTTTTAGAGGTAGCATATATGTTAAGCCCATATCTGAAATCATACCATATTACGGACACTTTCCTAAAGCTCTTTAGCTTAAGTCTTTAAATACAGGGGAATCTACTTAACGTGAAAAAAAAAAACTATGACCAAAATTGGTTAAAGAAAGAAAAAATGGGAAATGAATCAGACAAACCAAAAGGTGGGAAAATGTGCCAATAAGTGTACTGGGAACTGTATACATATGATATATTCTGCAGTACACTGATATGTAGCAAATGTTCCCATTATTTGATTCACAGATCCATGGAGAAAAAGCAACCAGTCACAGGAAAAAGAGGAGGAGCAGTAAACAAATGTATTTATATAAATAAATATATTTATATATTAAATAAACTATATAAACAAATATATTTATATATTATATACAGTATTTATTAAATATGTATATATTATATATATATATATATATATATATATAGAGAGAGAGAGAGAGAGAGAGAGAGAGAGAGAGAGAGAGAGAGAGAGAGAGAGAGAGAGAGAGAGAGAGTAAAATATTTATATACAACAAGAGAAAAAGACAATTTACACCCTTGCACCACAAAATAGTGCTCAGTGGATATAACAAAAAAATGTACTTAACTTATAAATAACAGCTTCCCAGGGTAACCAGGTGTATATGTAGAAAAAGAGATGGAAAAAAAAAGCTGTATAATCTGATAAAGTATCAACAGAACATAGTGTTAATATTACACTATGTTCTGTTGATATATTTTTTTCAGAGTAAAAGATTTGGCTGCACTCACGGTCTTTCCAAATATGTATAAATGATTTATTTATTTTAGATCCATCATTCATCTTGTTCCCATGAGTCATCTTTTTTTGATGACACAGATGGAATTCAAAATCACAAATCAAAACGAACAAGTTTGTCCATTGCGCTTTATGATTCAGCTAAATTTTGTCTTAGAGTTTGGGAATTTGACTGATCAACTGATCGACCTTAATGCCTATGAATTGCACTTCGTAGCGAAACAAATCTCCAAGTCTAGTTATTATGTGATCAAAACAAGAATCGATTCAAGTTGTTGCTTCTACTAATTAACACAAGTGTCAATTAACAGGTTACATAGTTACATAGTTACATAGGCTGAAAAGAGACACATAGTTACATAGTTACATAGCTGAAAAGAGACTTGCGTCCATCAGTTCCTCACATATGTTTTTGCTGTTGATCCAAAAGAAGGCACAAAAAACGAGTCTGAAGTGCTTCCAATTTTGCAACAAACTAGGAAAAAATTCCTTCTTGACCCCAAAATAGCAGGCAGAGGTCTTCATCAAGCAGCTATTACTCCACTAATTAGAAATTATATCCCTGTATGTTATGTTTTTGCAAGTATTTTTTACAATTTCAGTTTAAACATCTGTATGGACTCTGATAAAACCACCTCTTCAGACAGAGAATTCCGTATCCTTATTGCTCTTACTGTAAAAAAACCTTTTCTTTGCCTTAAATTAAATCTCCTTTATTCCAGCCTAAATGTGTGACCTTGTGTCCTATGTATAGCCCTGCTTATAAATAGATTTCCAGATAATGGTTTGTACTGCCCCGAATATATTTCTATAAAGTTATCATTTTTCCACTTTGAGGCGCCGTTTTTCCAAACTAAAGAGATTTACATTTTTTAACCTTTCTTCTTAACTAAAATGCTCCATTCCGTTTATCTATTTCGAAGCTTGTCTCTGCACTTTTTCTAGTGCCACAATATCCTTCTTTTGAACAGGTGCCCAAAATTGCACAGCATATTCAATGTGTGGTCTTAACAGGGATTTATAAAGAGGCAAAATTATATTTTCATCCCGAGAATTTATGCCCCTATTTATACATGACAAAACCTTACTGGCCTTAGCAACTGCAGATTGCATATTGCTGCCTAATTTGTTGTCTATAACAATTCCCAAATCCTTCTCTTGTGTGGTTATCTCTAATTCACTACCATTTAGGGTGTAAGTTGCTTGTGCATTCTTGACCCCAAAGTGCATAACTTTGCATTTCTCTATGTTAAATTTCATCTGCTATTTTAGTGCCCAGTCCCCCAATCTATACACATTTTAAGTTTCCATTAAAGGACCACTATAGGCACCCAGACCACGTCAGCTTCAGCCACTGCTAGAATTAACTCTTTCTGCTGTAAATATAGCAGTTTCAGAAAAACTGCTATGTTTACATATGGGTTAATCCAGCCTCTAGTGGCTGTCTCATTGACAGCCGCTAGAGGCGCTTCTGCGCTTCTCACTGTGATTTTCACATTGAGAAGACACCAGCGTTCATAGAAAAGCATTGAGAATTCAGCCGATGACGGGAAAGGAGGAGGAGAGTCCCCAGCGCCGAGGGAGCCCGGCGCTGGAAAAAAGTAGGAATTAACCTCATCCTCCCCCTAGAGCTCGGCGGGAGGGAGGCCCTGAGGGTGAGGGGGGCCCAAGGACCCTATAGAGCCAGGAAAACAAGTATGTTTTCCTGGCACTATAGTGGTCCTTTAAGTTCAGCCTTCCTCACATTTGTCTTTTGCTGTTGATCCAAAAGAAGGCAAAAAAATCCAGTTTGAAGCACTTCCAATTTTGCAACAAACTAGGAAAACAATTCCCTCTTGACCCCAGAATGACAGTCCGATTTATCCTTGGATCAAGAAGCTATTACCCTACAGTGGAAAAACCTGTTCCCTTTCCTGTACTACTAGTCCCTCTCGGTCAGTCACAGTCTAGATAATTAAAATCTCCAATGTTTAACAAATTACACAGACATGCAGACTTATTAATTTGAGTTCCCATCATTTTATTCACAGATCAAAGGAGAAAAAACAACCAGTAGAGGGAAAAATAGAAGTTTCTCTTCCCCATCAGTATTACTGTTTTGGAGTTTGTAAATTGTTCCTACTATTTAGGAACTCTCCCTTTTTTCTCCTGGGAAATTTCAACCCATAAGGCATCCTCACCTGTATCATTATATAGAATTTCTTTAACACTTGGCTTTAAATATTGATATGACCGGGGCCTACCACACACCCGCCAACCGCGACCTCGAGTTTCTCTGGGGCGGGGACCCCGCGGGAAACACAGCCGAGTGGTGGCCGACCCTGACATCACCTGCTAACACAGCAATGGGGCGTAGAAATCAGAAGGGTACCCCCAGCAACGCTCCAGAACAGAGGGACATAGGAGCTATGCTCCAACGGCACACCTCCACCAAGATGGCGGCCGCGGAAGGCCCGACCTCACCAGAGGCTCCCCACACAGAGGCATCTGCAACACTCCAGCTGCAGAACACAACAGAGAGCTCACAGCAACAGCCCACAGCATCAGCAGGTAATTCTGAACCTGCAACCAAACAGGACCTCCAAACCCTGTACACTATGCTACAGGACATTCAAAACCTCCTCACTGCAGACCTGCCTATCCTAAAATCATCCCTACATCAACTAACAGGCAGAATGGAGGCAACTGAAACAAATATTAAGGAGCTAAGCCAAGACACATCTGCCATGCAGGCATCTATACTCCAACTACAAGCAGCCCAACAGGCCCTTACACTACAAGTGGCAGCGCAGGAGGACAGGTACCGCCGCAACCACGTAAAAATAAGGGGCATCCCGGCCACGGTCCCCCAAGAGGAACTGCCACACTACGTCAGAAGGCTGCTGGCTTCAGTACTGCCACCGGCTACCGCTAAAAAAATAACCATAGCTGGGCTATATCGAATACCAACGTCTACCTTAACTACCGCCAAAACGCCCGGCGACGTCATACTCCGCTGCGCACTACCTCAAGACAAGGGGCAAATAATGGCAGCGGTAAGAAACAAGACTCCACTGCCCTTTGAAGACTCGCAACTGTCCTTCTACCAGGACTTATCAAAGGCCACACTACAATGGCGAAAATCTCTGAACCCTGTCACCACCCGACTGCGGGCAGCAGGAGTGCCCTACAGGTGGGGAACACCACGATCCCTCCTTGTCTCGTACAAGGGGTCCACGCAACGGCTAACTACGGGGACTGATATCCCAGCATTCCTTGCAGCGTTAGACATGCAAGAGGCAACGGTAGCACCAACGGACTCAAATCGCGCACACGGATGGGACCCATCCAGAGTGGTACCATTTGTGCCCAGAACTGTAGCCGATTGCCCACCTGATTCCTGACTGGCAGGGACATCTCCAGCCCGGTCCAAACCTAACGGAGGGACTCACTGATCCGGCAGCCCTAGGCTGCAAAGTTGCAAAGTTGTAGAGATGTACAGTTCTGCTTGTTCTTGTGTTATCACTTTTTTTTTTTTTTTTTTATACCGTATGTCTATGTCCCCTGCGGTAGACTCACCCATTAGAAGACACAATTTTCCGCCTGGGCCCACTGGGCAGAGAGACACCAGGCTCACTACACCCAAACACTCACGAAGCTGCGCCAGCTATGACCCTAGTCCGGTTGCATCTAGCCACACACGACCAATCATTGAAGCGCACACACCCCCCCCCTCCGCTACCCCCTTGGTCAGGGGCTATGCCTCTCTTTGAGAGGTCAACCATGCACAAACCATCTCCCCCCACCCCACCCAGGGGAGGAGGGCAAAGCTTACACCACCGACACTCGAGTGCAGATATTGCTTGATTTAACTAAGTTAGACATGTTATTAAACCTCTTGTGATCAAAACCTATGCTACTGTAACATGTTTTTGCTTACATCCTGTTCTGAGCGACATTATTTTAACACTATAAAATGTGCTGATAAGTTCATTGTTCCAATTGTTAAGTCTGAAAACATGCTCGGGGAATGCTATTGGGGCACCACGAGCTTGCTTGTTATATGCTCAAAGCACGATAAAAATAAAGAATTAAAAAAAATATTGATATAAAAACATGCTCTTTCCCCTTTTCTGTTTGTTTCTGTATCATTCTTAAATAATGCATATCTATTTACCAGCCCAACCATGTTTTTCATCCCATGAAATCTCAGTAACTTCAATTATGTTATACATTATGTTCCTAATATACTAAAATCTCAAGCTCTGCCATTTTGCTTAACAAGCAGACGTTAACAAGCAAAGTTACAATTTGGTGTTTATTTTTATGTTGTTTTTGTTTAACGCCGCCTCCTGTGATGTGGCTTGCTTTCCATTTACTTTAAAGGGACACTATAGGCATCAAACCAACTTTAGCGTTTCTGTTTATGCAGACCTAGCAACAACTCACCTGGCTGTGACTCACACAGCCTGCATGAAAAAAATGATTACATCAGATGTGAAATTTTATCTCCTGCTCTGTAAAGTGAACTTTAATCATACATAGGATACCCTGCAGGGTCTAGCCATTAACAGAGCAGGAAATAACACGTTATAAATTAAACAGAAGATGTGACCATGGCTGCATAAACAGAAACAAAAGTGATTTCACTCTTAAGAATCAGAGAATTGAGCAGTGAGACTGGAAAGCATGATCTATACTCCAAAACTGCTTCATTAAGCTAAAGTTGTTTTGGTGCTCATAGTGTCCCATTACATTTAAATGATATACTTCCCGCCTTGCATTTCTACATGCACCGACTATTTTTCATACATACTTGCAAAGACACAAATGTTTGACATGGACTTATGGGTGTATGTGGTCATGATGAGAAGGGGAGCCAGCATTGTCATGTTATCATTAAGAAAAAGACAGACTAAGGAAAAGCAACCAATGCTTACATTTAGATTTTAGCTATATTTTTATATTTACTTAATCATTAAATAATGTAAATTAAACTAAAATAAATCAAAGATGTCTACATTTCAAGCAATACCAAAAGCAATGATGATTAGGTATGGCAGCTGAAACTATAAAATGTATTTTAAACATCTGTTAAGTGCAGCGGTGTAGCAAGGGGGGTTATGGAGGGGCGTGGCACATTTGTGGGGGCGGCAAGGTTCCTCCTCCCACCTTCTAAGTGAGACCTGGCAGTAATCCTGCTCTACCTGCCAGGTCTCTGTGCGGTGCACAGAGAGAGGGCAAAAGGCGGGGCAGGAGGATGGGAAGTGAGGTCTCTTCCTGTGCTCTCCTGTCCTGCGAAGTGAAGAGGAAGAGCAGCCTGGCAGAGACACCAGGTAAGTTCTTCCCAGCCCCATCCTCACTGCACAGCCCCCCTCTTTCCCTGCCTCCTGCTAGTCCCGCCCTCCTCTGCACAGATCTCCCTGCCACCCTGACAGCCCGTCTCCCTACACAGATCCCCTCTCCCCCTGCCTCCTATGCACACATCGCCTCTCCCCCTCCCTCCCCTGCACAGATCATCATGCCTCCCTGACAGCATCCATCCCTGTACAGATCCCCTATCCCCTGCCTCCCCTGCACACATTCCCTCCCCCTCCTCCCTCCCCTGCACAGATCCCCCTGCCTGCCTGACAGCCCATCTCCCTGCACAGATCCCCTCTCCCCCTGCCTCCCATGCACATATCCCCTGTCCCCCCTCCCTCCCCCGCACTTTCAAAGATCCCCCTGCCTCCCAGACAGTTTCCCTCCCTGCACACATCCCCTATCCCCTCTCCCCCTGCCTCCCCTGCACCTTCACAGATCGCCCTGCCTCCCTGACAGCCCCCTCCCTGCACAAATCTCTTCTTCCACATATCCCCTCACCCCCTGCACAGACCCCCATCTCCCTAACAGTCTCCCTCCCTGCACAGTTCCCTCCCTGCACAGATCCCCTCTCCCCTGCATCATCTGCACAGATCACCTCTCCCCCCCCCCCCCCTGCAGATCCCCCTTCCCCCTCCCTCCCCTGTACCCTGACAGTCCCCCTCACTCCCCTGCACACATCCCTTCTCTCCCTACCTCCCCTGCACTTTCCCAGATCCCATCGCTCCCTGCACAGCCCCCCTCCCTGCAGAGATCCCTTCTTCCACATATCCCCTCACCCCCTGCACAGACCCCCGTCTCCCTAACAGTCTCCCTCCCCTTCACAGTTCCCCCCCTGCATCATCTGCACAGATCACCTCTTTCCTCCCTCCCCTGTACCCTGACAGTCCCCCTCACTCCCCTGGACACATCCCCTCTCCCTCCTCTGCACTTTCACATAACCCGTGCCTCCCTGGCAGCCCCTCTCCCTGCATACATCCCCTCTCCCCCTCCCTCCCCTGTACTTTCACAGATTCCCCTACTTTCCTGACAACCCCCCTCCCTCCCCTGAAATTTCACAGATTCCCCTGCCTCCCTGAGGAGAGGGGAGCAGTGCAGGGGAACTGTGCAGGAGCTCCCCTCTCCTCCTCCCTCCTCTGCACAGATCCCCTCTCCCTCCCCTGAATAGATCTCCCCTCTCCCATGCACAGAACCCTTCTCCCCCTCCCTCCCCTGCACAGATCCCCCTCCCTCTGGTGTACTCTGACAGTCCCCTCACTCCCTGCACATATCCCTCTCCCCTCCCTGCCCGGCACAGAGCCCCTCCCTCCTCTGCACAGATGCCCTCTCCCCCTCACTCCCCTGCACAGATCTCCTCTCACTCTCCCTCCCCTGAAGAGATCCCCTCTCTCCCTGCCTCCTCAGTACCCTGACAGTCCCCCTCACTCCCCTGTACAGATCCCCTCTCCCCCTGCACAGCCACCTTTCTCTGTACTTGGACTGTTTGTGTTCCTCCATGCACAGATCTCCTCCCTCCCCTGTACAGATACCCTCTCCCCATGCCTTCCCTGCACCCTGACAGTCCCCCTCCCTCCCCTGCACAGATCCCTTCTTCCCTGCACCATCTGCCTCCCTCCACAGATCCCAAAAAATAAAAGTATATATTTTTAATATGTGTAAAAAAATAAATTCAATAAGCTGCATTTCACTCCCTAGTGTTTCTTTTCACACAATAAAAGGGTAAATTTACTGAAGTACTTCAGTAACAATAATTATTTAAATGAACACTCTGCAAACTCACCCCCCCATAAAATCACTGTTTAGTAGATATGCACCCAATGAATAACATGCATACTATTGCATGATTACAATAGTATTTTTAACATGAAGACTATAAAACTGGTACAGGAATTATTTTGAAATGCACATTAGCATTATAACAAATACAGTCACTTCATTTTCATGATTTGGCAGTCTTAAATTATACTGAAGGCTGCTTACAATTTCAAATGAATGCTTCAAATGACAAGTACAAAAAAGTATCCCTGTAATTTTATTCGTAAGATATAGTATTCAAAATTTACTAGGTTATTTTCTTCTCTGAGATTATATGAGAATGATCAATTAAAACCATTATGCAGTGGTAAACGATCCCAGATAAGTATTTATCTAGGTAAAATTAAACAAATTATTGATGATATTTTAAATTTTTATCATATATTGGAAATGTTTTATAGTAATTTTACAGCTTTAGATCTGCAAGAGGTCCAATTTCAAGAACAATGACTAGATGCCAATTTAAGATAAAAGCCTTATAAAAAATTAGCATTGAGCAGGCTGTTTAAATAGATTTTACAGTTGCATTCACCATGGTGACACACAACTAGGAGTCAAAATTATAGTTTCCATCTGAGAGTTGCCGACACATATATTTTATGCAAGATCAACAAACGTATCATGAACTTAAGGTTGACACGTGTGCGTGTCAATTAAGTACCTCTGTGCAGGATTAAGTAAGTTTATATACAGGAGGGCAACTACAAGCTATTGACAAGATGGTATTTATGAATAAATGGATTTTATCTGCACCTTATAATTGTTGGTGGTGCAGGGGTATCTTCTGTCATTTGTGGTCGGAATGCCCCAACATTGCCATCTTCTGGAAGACAATGCACAAAGAGGTTAACACGGCTCTGGGAAATTGATCCATATTCAATGCTCTTATATTATACTTCCCTTTCAGTTTCTAAATACAAAGAAAAGACATGTCCTAAACATTGTAAATCACCCATATACAAGCAATGTGGATACAGGAGAAAGTTCCTGGCATTCAGCAGTGACAGTCCAAGGTTGACAAACTACCGGTATATGACATGGAATCCCTAACAGCAGCATTGTAAGATCATTTGGGAATGCTGTGGTTAGATCATTTGGTTAACTCTTGATTTGTCTCTTTTGCTTACAAATGGCGCACCCTTATGCCCCTAATGGCTTTGAGCTTTGTCATGATGTGGTTAAATCATATATTTAAAAAGACCTTTTGGTTTGATTGTTTCACTTGAAAATGGCTCTACCATATGAACCTAATGGCTGGGAGTTTTGGACTACACATAAATATTATCTATATTTATGCTAAAATATTGATGCTAAAATGCTTTACTAAAATATTCTTCAAAGGTTTAGATCATTCATAAATCATATCAACATTTTAACAAATTTTATTATTTTACTTTCATGATTTAGTAATTGGACCATCCACCAAGAACTTTTTACAATTTCAAATATTACCTTAGATGTGAAGTGCACAGAAAATAAATCTTATATGCATAAAATAACACATTTGACAGTTACATATATAATTTTTCTTTAAATTTACCATAGAATGATCAATAGAAATCATTAAAGCAGATCTGTCATATCTAGGGTATTTGAATACTTTGCAAAGACCCCTGATGGTGACTGTTTCTCTTCTATTGTGGTGGCCATGGGTTTTTACAGGTAAGTGAAATTGTAGTTTTTATTTACTTGAACATATCACTCCTGGGCACTAGCATCATCTTCCTCAAGGTCCTATTGGGCTCCTGGAACGTCATCTGCCAGGAGCGGACGTCAGTGCCGTATGCTTGCTCATGCTGGAGAGTACAACACAAATGTTCTGTAGATCCTGTATACCAGCCCCCAGGCTATGCACATTTATTTACAGAATTTAAGTCAAATGAGCAGTTGGTGTTTTGTGAAGAAAATAATTGATTATATGAACAAAATACACATGGTAATTCAAATGAATCATTGATCTAATTCCCAAAGCAGAGTTAAAGAAAATCATGACACATTCTCACATAGGAATATTTAATTACAATGATCACAAGATCACACGTGTGGGAGGAAATTGTAATCTTAAAAAAGGTATGCTTCTTTAAATATATTCCATGAAAATTGTTACTGAAGAGTATAGTCAGAGGATAGTCAGTTTTCTTTTTTTATTTAACAAATATGTCAGCACTAACAAATAATTTGCCTTTTCCTAGTTGTGAATGGGCAATAATTATTATAAATATTAGATAAATGAGAAGTGACCCACAAAATATTGTTTCAAAAGAAAATATTTATAATCAGCTTAAAAAAGCAAAGATCTGACCAACAGTTGCCATATTTTAAAAACTTTCTTTATGAACAGTGACTGTTACTAAGCTAATGATTAAGATTCTTTTTCAGAGAACTTGTTATTTACTATTATTTACTAATTATTAACTCATAATTTTCCTATACATTGCTAAATGTATTGTACTATCATGTATTACCCATGATGCTCAACAAGGCTCTAGGCTGGCTGGGTATTGTGGAAAGTGCAGTTAACAAAACATGCCCAATTTTGGCACTGCAAATATTTGTATACTGTCTTTCATATGATGCTCAACCAGGTTTTAAAGTAGGTAACTATTGTCGGGAACAAAACCCAAAAACAAATTGGATGTACATATTTTGTTGACACAAAAATGAAGGCATACTTAGGAATACAACATTCTCAAGGGCCAAAAGTAGTCACAAATTGTGTACATGGCAAGTATACAGGGACTATTTTATAGGACCGAGGATTACAAGAGGAAGGTAGCTGTCATTGAGGGGGGACAGGAGAAGGGGTGAGGGCAAGACATGGTGAATCATGGTAAATCAAAGAAGAGAGAACATGCTATTATGCTCTCACTGACACCAGTTCCACACTAATTTCCCTTTTTGGTTCTAGAAATGCTAGGCAATGCAAGTGAAAGTGAAAGTTTGTGCACCACATAAATGTCATGCTATTTTTCTATGTCATAATGCATTTCTCTTGATATCACTAATTCTGCTTATGTAAATAAATTTGTGTATGTGCCTGCTCATATACTAATGTCTAAATCTCATATGTCCTTACATATGGTCACTGGGGTTTAAAAAGTGCATACACAAATGTATATACAAGAGCCCAGAAAATAGTATGCTTTGCTCACCAAGTAGTGAGATCTGGTTTTGTATTTTTGATTTCTTTGATGAAGAAAATGTTTACCAATCCTTACAATTAGTAATATTGATAGTCAACTTGTATTACCAAGTATCATTAAATTATGACATTGTCATCAAAAATAGCAATGATTTTATTTACAATTCTCTCAAATTTGTTGCAGATTTGCATAACATAAAGTAATTATATTCACACCTTTAAATGAACACCCACGCAAAATGTACATGATACAAATGACATTTTTAATCATGGACTTGCATGTTGTACTTCTTCCTTGAATGATTTAGCTAATCACATTATGGAACACAAACTGTAAATAGTCTTTGCTTATCATATGTGCATTTGTTTTAAAAGCTGAATTTTGATGTCCCTTAAACCATGTCTTTTCGAATCCTGTTGTTATTTGAATTCTTTTCCAAATCTTCCATTATCAAGTCTTCATCACTCGTTAACGGCTTTCTTTTGTCAGATTCTCTTTCATTGTTACTTTGTTTTTCAAATGTGGAGTCTTGGTGTCCTTGATTATGGGACCCTGCTGGCAAAATGGCATTTCCTTGAGCCCTGTGAGAGTACATGGATCTTCTCTCCATTTCTTCAGAGCATAGCTGTAACTTGAAGGCAGCTTGAAAACCACGCCGGAAGTTCTCATTGAAGAAACCATAAATAATTGGATTGATGCTGCTGTTAAAAAATGCTAACCAGTGTGCAAAGGGATAAACATATATATTAATCACTTGGTACTGGTGTTCTGTTAGATTGGCATAATCCGAGAGCATCATTATGGTCCACAATGGCAACCAAGAGAGGATAAAGAGCAAGGCAATAATAATGAGCATCTTGATCACTTTTCTCTTTCTACGAGAAACTGAATGCCTTTGTTGCTGATGATTCTTATTTTCAATATTTATTTCACTCTTAAATAAAGTGATTCCTATCCTAGCATACATAATAACAATAAGTGATAATGGAGCAAGATATATATTAGAAAACAAAACAGTTGTATATATTTTTCTCATCTGGGGATTTGGCCAATCCTCACGACACCATTGAATAGGATTTGTTTGATTGCTACCACTAAGGACAACCCTAAAATGTTTATCTTCTTTTACATGAGACATAACAGCAGTGGGACACATAATAGCAATGGCCAAAACCCAGATAACTGCTATAATGACGACAGCTGTTGATATTGTCAGTTTTTGCTTGAAGGGGTAAACAATGCATCGAAATCTACACAAAAGAAAAGGAAAGATATACATTATGGGAACAATAAATGCAAAAATGTACATTATAGTTGAACACAATGCAAAACTGATAAATACACAAATATTAATATTAAAATTAACCCCATCCTGGCTACCCCTCTTTTCCCAGGGGTTATGAAGAGAAAAAGCTATGAGCAGCTGCTGCGTGTCCTCCACTTCAACGATAACGCACTGTGCCTCCCCAGAAACAACCCATTGTTTGACAGGCTCTACAAAATGCAACCCCTAATCCAACTCCTGTTAGACAAATTCTCCCAAAATTATGTCCCTGAAGAAAATATTTGTGTAGATGAATCCCTAATGAAGTTTAAGGGTAGATTACTTTTTAAGCAGTATATCCCTTCTAAACGGTCCCGATACAGTGTAAAATTTTACAAATTGTGCAAATCCAAATCTGGATATACATTTCGTATTTATCAGGGGAAGGATAGCCATCTTGACCCACCAGGATGCCCTGATTCTGTGGGTACAAGTGGCAAAATAGTATGGGACCTAATCCTTCCCTTGTTAAAATAGGGATACAGGCTAAGGGTTGACAACTATTATTCAAGCATAGAGTTATTTAAAACTTTATTTTGCTTTGAAACCCTAGCCTGTGGCACAGTGCGGAAGAATCGCAGAGGTTTCCCCCAAATCCTGGCAAGTGGCAAACACAGTACAGGCTCCATTTCAGCGCTCTGCCAGGATAAGTTGTTTGCCCTTTGCGTCACCAATAGGAAGGATATAATCATGTTGTCTACAGTGCACAACAAAACTTCAGTGCCAGTGTCTGTGAGAGGTGGAACTGAGCAACTGGAGAAGCTGAAGTGCCTTGTAGACTACAGCAAGTTTATGGGGGGAGTAGACTTGGCTGACCAATGCATAGAGCCCTATCTGGTGAACTGAAAGAGTAGGACCTGGTACAAGAAAATTGCAATCTACGTAACCCAGATTGCAATTTTCAACTCCTATGTGCTTTATAAAAAGGAAGCCATAGGCAGACCATACCCATTTCTAGAGTTTATGGTGCAAATTTTGTCTCAAATTGTATTTGCTCAGGCCCCCAATCATAACCCTCCTTTGGAATCCAAAGATGCCCAAAGACTTTTCAGCAAACATTTCCCTTCCCGGATCGCCACCAAACCCTGTAAAAGATCACGCCAAGAAAAAATTTCCAGTGTTTGCTGGAAAAGAGGAGTCTGAAAGGACTCCAGTTATTATTGTCCCTCCTGTCCATCCCTACCTGCCCTCTGCATAACAGACTGTTTCAAAGTCTACCATACAGAGCTGAACTACTAAATCACTCTGTATGGTGCTTTGGCAGTTTGATTTCCCTGGATTTCCCTGACCTCTGCTTGTCCTGACTACACTTTGTGAGCTACCTGTACCGACTCATTGGCTTGTTTTACCGACTGCGCTGACTTCTGGATTCCCCTGACCTTGGCCTGTCCCTGTTTACCTTAGCCATTCTAAAGTGGCTACACCACACAACTCAAAATACTACATTTGTAGTACTTGTTAAAATGTGACTTTACAAAGTAAAACTCTAATCACAGGGTTAATACTGTGATTAGTACTGAAATAAAAATTGCTTTTTTTTTTTTTTTAAACTTCTCAAACTTTTCACAGTGACTCTCTGTGTGAGATCAAAGAACTCTCTCTCTCTCGCCTTCAGAACAAAGTGTATGTGGGGGTACTGTTCTATTTGTGAAAAACCTGCAAAAATGGTAAATGAGGTTACTGTTATATTCAGGAGACAATTTTAAATAAAAAATACTGATGTTTTATTGCACTAACTAATTTCAACATTATGAAATTTCCTGTGAAAATGTGTGTAAAAAAACACAAATAAAAGTATAAATCCCTACATATGCACTGCATGTCAGTTAAAGTGGCTAGACCAAACAACTCAAACTATGCCATTTGGAATACCCCAGGCTGCCTGCTTTTAAAAATACTATGCCATCATGGGTGTAATTTTCTCTCCTGGGCTGCCATACTTTCTCAAAAGTGACACATTGTCAAAAGTGACACATTTTCAAACTTACAAGCTGAAAAGGGCATCTAAAATATGTGGCCCTGTGAGTTACCGAAACAAATTGAAATAATGGTACGTGGGGGTATAGTTATATTCGTGAAACAATGTGTAATCAAAATACCGAGGCTCTATTGCAGTAATCCATATCAGGAATATGAAATATCCTGTGGAAATTGAGTTGTGTTTGAAAAAGCACAAATAAAACTACAGCTGCTATCTGGCCCTGCGTTTCTGATAAAGGGGTTAGGCCAAACACATCAATGCACACCATTTAGAATTCTCTGGGTTGCCTACTTTTGAAAATGGAATGCCTTAATAGTGGAAATTGTATTACCCAGACTGTCATACGCTCTCAAGAGTGACATAGGACCAGAAAATCACTTTGCCAAATTTCCAACTTTGAAATGGACATCTAATATATTTGTGCCTGTGACTTCCCCCAAAAAACTGAAAAACTGTTACTGTTATATTTAGGAGACAATGTTGAAACAAAATACTGAGGCTTTATTGCACTAACTCATATCAGGAATATGAAATAACCTGTGGAAATTGAGTTAATGTGTGTGAAAAAGCACAAATAAAACTATAACCGCTATGTGGGCCTAGCATTTCTAAAAACTGGTTACACCAAACATATCAATACATGACATTTAGAATACTCTGGGTTACCTACTTTTGAAAATGGTATGCCATAATAGGGGAAATGTTATTACCCAGGCTGCCATATGTTCTCAAAAGCGACATATGCCCAGAAAATCACTTTGCCAAATTTCAATGTGTAAAAACATAAATAGATAAGATGTATATTAAACCCCATAAAACGCATACATAGGGGTACCATTGCACACGTGAGACATCACTGACCAGAAATGTGAGTGTTTCAGAGCAGTGAAATGTATAAAAACGATAATATCATCACTGAAAGTACAATTTGTATGTGAAAAATGCAGAAAAAAAAAAATCTGAACATCAACTTTGGCTACTGTTTGTGACTAAGTGGCTATTACAAAAGACTGGACACAACCGATTTTGAATGCCCTGGGATGTCTACTTTTCCAAATGGTATGCCATGACGGGAGGTAATTTTCATTTCTGGGCTGCCATACGGTCTCAAAGGCAGCATAGGCCCAGAAAACCAATCTACCAAATTTCTATGTGTAAAAACATCAATGGACAAGCCCTATATTGGACCCTGTAACTTTCGAAAACACCATAAAACATATACATGGGGGGTTCCGTTGTACTCGTGAGACATCACTGACCAGAAATGTGAGTATTTCAGAGCAGTAGAATGCATAGGAACAATAATATCATCACTAAAAGTAAAGTTTCTATGTGAAAAATGCAAAAAAGAAAATCTAAACACCAACTTTGGCTACTGTTTGTAACTAAATGGATATTACAAAAGACTGGACATAACCCATTTTGAATACCCTGGGATGTCTACTTTTCCAAATGGTATGCCATGATGGGGGTAATTTTCATTTCTGGGCTGCCATACGCAGGGCCGGATTAACATAGGGGCTGATGGAGCTGCAGCTCCAGGCCCAGGCGCATGGAATAGGCCAATTGATTAAAAAAAAAAAATATTTTTTTTTTTAATTTTTTTATTTCACACACTACTCTTAGGGATTCCACCTGGCTTTTATTTTATTGGCACAACCAGTATTTGAGGCTGCCTGGCTGGTGCCAATATTGCAGTGATATTGGCAATACAAATGCTGGTATTTTTCTCAGTATAAACAAGAGATTACTATGCAATACCAGCACTGGCCAGTAGGGGTCGCTGTGTGTGGAGACAGGCAGGGATAGGAAGTTCAAGCATATCCCTCCCTGCCTATCTATACTCACTGATCTGCAGGGGTGCAGCTACAGAGAGTCCAGACAGCAACTCCCACCCTGCAGAGACAGCCTACAGCTCAGGGAAGTAAGGGATGGGGGAAAGGCTGCAATGAGACATACACTGAGACACTAAGGGACACTGGGAGACATTATGGCAGACACTGAGACACTAAGGGACATTGGGAGACATTATGACACAGACACATGGGGACACAGTGTCCCCATGTCTCCCAGTGTCCCCATGTCTCCCAGCCAGTGTCCCTGGTGTCTTAGTGCCCCCTAGTCTCCCAGTGACCCCTAGTCTCCCAGTGTCTCACTGTCCCCATGTCTCCTATTGCCTCCATGTCTCCCAGTGCCTCAAGTGTCTCAATGTCCCCATGTCTCCAAGCTAGTGTCTGTGGCCGTGGTGTCTCAGTGTCCCCATGTCTTCCAGTGCCCCCATGTCTCAATGTCCCCCAGCCAGTGTCTCTAGTGTCTGTGTCCCCATGTCTTTAAGTGTCCCCTATTTTCCCAGTGTCCCCGTGTGTCCCAGCCAGTGTCCCCTAGTTTCCCAGTGTCACTGGTGTCTCTGTGTCCCTAGGTCTCCCCAGGTCTCCCCGTCTTCCTAGTGTCCTAGTGACACATACATGGGGACATAGACACATGGGAATACTGGAGGACACAGGGAGACATGGGGCATTGAGACACTGTGATACATAGGGCCACTGTGATACATAGGGTCACTGGGAGACCTAGGGACATGACACTAGGGGACACTGGGAGACATGGGGCACTGAGACAATGATACATAGGAACGCTGAGACCTGGAGTAATCGACACATGGGGGCACTGGGAAACATGGGGGCACTGGGAGGAATCCATCTATACAGCATAATCAAACTAAGTAGTTTTTGGGTGATTTTACAGCATTTTCTCTTATGTCACTCCTTGTGATTTACATCATGTGATGTCACCCATACATATTTAATTATACAAATTAGTAAGGCCGGTATGTTTTTCCAAGAAAGGTGGCAACCCTAACTACTTTTCACATACTCTTACTTAAGTATGGAAACTTAAGAGGGATGTATGGGAACAAAACTTGTGTGGACTGGCTGACAATGAATATAGTTAAAGGGACACTATAGTCATCAGAAGAACTACGGCTTATTTAATTTGTTCTGGTTAGTAGAATCATTACCTTCAGGCTTTTTGCTGTAAACACTGTCTTTTCAGAGAAAATGCAGTCTTTACATTACAGCCTAGTGATAACTTCACCGGCCACTCCTTGGATGGCTGTTAGAGATCCTTCCTGGGTCATGGCTGCCTAAAATGCATCCAAACATTCAGTGTCTCCTCCCTCTGCATGCAGACACTGAACTTTCCTCATAGAGATTAATTTATTCAATTCATCTTTATGAGGAAATGCTGATTGTCCAGGGCTGTGTTTGAATCATGCTGACTCTGCCCCTGATCTGCCGTTTTGTCAGCCAATCCTATGGGGAAGCACTGTGATTGGATCAGGCCACCAATTCTAATGATGTAACTCTGCATGAGTCTAACAGCATGCAGAGCTACAGCTTCAGGCTTGAATACAGTAAGATTTTTACTATATTTATGGAGGCATGAGGGGCCCAGAGGGGGTTAGATGGTGGTGTTAACACTATAGGGTCAGGAATTCATGTTTGTGTTCCTGACCCTATAGTGATCCTTTAAGGTAATGCTGACTTTGGTCTCTCTAACACTGTGGCATGTTCCCTTTCTTCTACACTCACTACATACAACTTTTCTCTGTCCCAGACTATATACCAGGAGCGTCTGCCTGCTAGTAAGAAATTAAGGAGACAAGTGGACCAGCGAGTGCTAGGGGACAGTCCTTTAGAAAGCGTTGAGCGAGCGCATCATTCGATGCATTTATGCCAAGCTCAGGGTGCTGTCTGCATAGTATGCCCTTAGTTGGCCAGCTGCATGATTGGCAGGCAGTCTGACATTCATGCCAGGCTGGCCTTCAAATTCTTTGGGCAGATATGTCCTCTTTTTGGGCATGTTCTCCCCTTTTGGCAGGTTACGTGATTTGTTTCAGTGGCACACCCTTTTACCGTGCCCATTGACTTCCTGCTTGTCTGGACACTGCTGTTAGGGGTTATGGATTTACTTGAAAGATGAAAACATAAATTAGAGGGAGATTAGCATAGGGTATGTGTTTTCTTACAGCTACTGTATTCTTTCTCTCCAGCACCATTTCCATCAGATTTATGACGCTTGTGTTTTAGTGTTTTTGGTCGATATGATTCTTTAATTAGGCCCGTCATAATTATCAGCACCAGGCCCACTGGGCTGTTAATCTGGCCCTGACCATACGGTCTCAAATGCAACATAGGCCCAGCAAACCAATCTAAAAAAATTATATGTGTAAATAAAATGAATGGACAAGCCCTATATTGGACCCTGTAACTTTTGAAAAACCCATAAAACCTGTACATGGGGGGTACTGTTTTACTGTGCTACATTGCTGAATACAAATGTGTATGTATTATTGCAGTAAAAGTGAACAGTATTATGACATTCACAATACAAATGCCATGCAAAAATTGAAAAATAACCAAATTTTGTCATTTTTCAATGTTTTTTTGATTTTTTTCACAAAAAAAGTTGGTTCCATATATAAAAATTTGATATGAAATGAAAGCTCTGATTCTCCTCAACAAAATGATATATAATAAGTATGGGTGTACGTAATATGAAAGAGGTAAATTATTGTTGAACAGACATATAGTCACATTCTGTGCTTTGTTTAAATTTTTTGGGGGATCACAACTTGTACATTTGGCTCCGTCCTTAATGGGTTACATTTTTTTTTAAAATAAATAAAAGCTGCAATATTGCATATTGTATTTTGATGTCAACTTTATGACCAGTTTAGATTAATTTTAAGTCCATGATAAACTGAGTTTAAGTTTAAAGAATTGTAAAAAAAACAAAAACCTTACGAATAAAAATAGGAAAATAAGTCCCAAATAAGTAAGCCCTCAGGGGGCATCACCAGTTATTTTGCTTTGTTGACGACTCATATAATGTGCAGGTCCGCCAAGAAAGTGAAATGGGCATGTGCACCTGGCATCAAGCATGTCAGGATAACTGATAACCTTCCAGCTAGCCCCCTATATAAAATATAATGCATATATGCTGCTGGATCTCTCTCTTTGCATTGTCCTAGTGCCCAGGGTCCAAGCAAGTAAGTCTAATGATGTGCTCATGCTGTTTTGCCAGAGGAAACTCCCCTGGTGTCTCTGGATGCAAAACACCAGAGAACTAATTTGGAACAGAAGGGTAGGATGCTTAATAGATTGTACCTCTGGGACAATTGGGAGGCTTGTTGGAATAATAATAAATATGTATTTAATAAGTGGATAGCAACATCTAACCATTAAAATGTTGCAAGATTATTCACTAAAGTGAGAAATTAAAATTAATTTCACATTTTTGTTCAAAGCAGTCAAACTGGAAAGCTTCTCTAAGTTAGCTATTCTTCTAGTGTGATTAGTATGGCTTTAAATTTACATGGCCTTGAATTCACTTTAAATTCTTACTTTAGTAAATAACTCTAGTGTGTGGAATACAGCATAAAATCATTTTTGGGGGGAATCTACATATTTAGCTTGTTATGTTTATTTCATTTTTATTTTCTGTGTGTGTCTGTGCACATATGTGGGTGTTATAAGTGCCTTTTCCTAATCAAAACTGAATTTTTTTTTTCTCTATTGTTTTCTTTATAAATGCTACATTTTTTATTTTATGGTATACAATGTTCAAACATCTGACTTCTTATTTATGGTTCATATTAAATGTGTTCCTATTTTCAAAGGTATTGACTAACTGTAAATTATATTTTTATTAAAAGGCATGATTGCTTACGTATGAATTTATTAGAAAGAGTAGAGCTATGAAAGGTTTTTATTGAATTGCTTCACTGTGCTATAACACTTAAATTGACTGATTCATCAAATCATCTCTAATACCTCACTGCTTGATAGTCTTCCCACGTAGAATAGCAAAGAATTGATGGTATATAATATAATTTGAGGAAAGTTTCTAATACATATACAGCTTCTAAATATTCCACTTTCATAAAAAGTGACCAAGAGTTAATCATTACTATATGCCGAATATAGTAATATCTTCTGATTTCCTCCTAAATCATTACTATATGCCAAATATAGTAATGATGCCCATCAGTGATCATCCATCCTTTATCATCATCTTAATTGAACAATAAAATGGTAAATCCCTCACAGATACACATATTTCAGATTGTTTAAATATGACTGTTATTATTATGAGTAGCTTTAAAAAAAATAACCCTAATGAAATCTAGAAATATATGTAAATTTGTGTGTGTGTATATATTATACTATTTTTTTTATATTGTGTGAAACTGTTGGGAATTGGGGTATGCAATCTCTCTACTGCAAGAATGATAATGCAGTACTGTATTTATAGTTCATTACTGATTATCTATGTATGTGTCAAAGAAGGGAGGTATATGTGTAATAATGATATGTGCATAACTACAAGTATATTTTAGGTAATGCCAGTGAGAAAAGGCATGCGTTTATTTGAATGCAGTGTAAATGTACAAATGTACTGTCTGTTAGAATGTAGAACAGATGTGTGTGAGTGCAGGGGGTTATTTATAGGGAATTATGTAGCATGTGAATGGAGTAGTGTATTTGTATGGAATGTTGGTATGTGAATGCAGGAGAATATGTATGTGTTCTTCCTACTACCTTCCTGTCTCTTTCTTTCTTATCTCCCTTAGATACTGCTCTCTCTGCCTAATCCCCTTAGATGTTTCACTTCCTCTAGACCAGGGGTCCTCAAATTGTGGCCCTCCAGATGTTGCTGAACTACAACTCCCATGATTCTTTGAATTACATAGCCAGAGAATCATGGGAGTTATAGTTCAGCAACATCTGGGGGGGCTGGAGTTTGAGGACCCCTGCTCTAGACCCTCTTAGTCTGCATAGATAACTTTACCGCTCCCTCCAATGCTGTGTCAGAACTCAATGAAGCTCAGAGTCTTAGATCACGTGAGTGATAGAGGAGAATGATAGAGTCTTACCATGTTCATTCTGGGTCAATATATTTGTATATTTCCTAATGACCCATACCTGAAAGCAGTAACTCACCCTGAATAACATATTATACACTAGAAAAATGAATAATGAACAATTTTATCTTACATGACAGCAATAGCTAACATTGATAAGTGGTAGCAATAACTAAGAGCCAAAATGTTGGCATAATATCAGGGTAGATGTAGTCTGCAGAATGGTGCCTATCACTGAATAAGTGTATATCTTTTAATACCCTTGAATGGTACTGTATTAAAAACTGCTTTATTGTGACATATAAAATACAATAATGCATTAGAGCTCTTTTCTTTTTTTACTTTTAATGTATCTAGATAGGAGAAGTTGTATTTACTGAATCATTGTATATTTTCCATTAGGATTTAATAGCATTCCTTGCTTAATCTCTTGAACCAGACATGATTTAAAATTCCTCACTAGAGTGTTCTAGCAATTTATTTTAATTGATCCAAACAGCTGTAAACATTATGTGTAATCTATTGAGAATTATGACACTCAAAGCCATTAATGTCCGTGATGCAATATACTTCTCACAGGTGACATTAAGAAGATCTAGGATACTGTCTTATATTAAAGAGTTAAAATAGGCCTTCTGCAAAATATATTGAAAATACACAAAAAAATTACATTTTCATAAGCACAAAACAACATTTTGACAATTGGAATCTGGTGTCAAATTTGTAAGGTGCAAGCAATTATCTTTCCTGAATGGTATTCTATGTTTTCAGAAATTTTTTTGAGTCACATGACTCAAACACATTACGCTCCTATACTTAATTATTAAATTAATAAATGGATATAATATATTATATTTGTGTTCGGGGCAAAAGCCGTAAAGTGAGCTAACTAGACGTAGGTATACATAAGTGAATTTATGAAATAAGTAATAATATGAACAAGTCGGCTGTGGTGTGCCGGAACCAGGGCCGTCTTTAAGGAGGGGCAAACGGGGCAGCTGCCCTGGGCCCAGTTACTCATGGGGGGCCCAAAGCAGCTGCCCCGTGGGCCCCGTCACCTGCAATAAAAATGTATTTTTAAAAAATATTTCCCTACCTAATGGGCCCGCGGTGCTAGTATTGCGGCTGTACCGGGGCCCGCACACTAAGGGCCCCCCCCCCCCGGTGGCCCATACCTTTAGGGCCACCCAGTGAGCATGTTCCAGCAGGGGTCCGGTCGGCGCTGTGGCCCTTTAACAGCGCGACCGGGCCCCTTGCTTAACGGCTGCATGGGAGGAAGTGACGTCCGCGAATCACTTCCTCCCACCTCAAAGATATCGGGCCGCGCGGGATGCTGCTAGCCAGGATCCAGTGAGGAGGGGGGAGCAAGAAGAGCCAGACCCCCAACTCCCAACTACCCCAGCCAGCACACTGGACCCCAGGGAAGGAAGCCTCTTTCAAAGGTAGGAAACTGAAGAGTGTCTGTCTGTGTGTGTCAGTGTATGTCAGTGTGTCAGTATGTCTGTCTGTGTGTCAGTATGTATGTGTCAGTCAGTATATGTCTGTGTGTCAGTTTGTATGTCTGTGTGTGTCAGTATGTATGTCTGTGTGTCAGTATGTATGTCTGTGTGTGTCTGTGTGTCTGTATGTCTGTGTGTCAGTTTGTATGTCTGTGTGTGTGTCAGTATGTATGTCTGTGTGTCAGTTTGTATGTCTATGTGTGTGTCAGTATGTATGTCTGTGTGTCAGTTTGTATGTCTGTGTGTGTGTCAGTATGTATGTCTGTGTGTCAGTTTGTATGTCTGTGTGTCAGTCAGTATGTCTGTGTGTCAGTTTGTATGTCTATGTGTGTGTCAGTATGTATGCCTGTGTGTCAGTTTGTATGTCTGTGTGTGTGTCAGTATGTATGTCTGTGTGTCAGTTTGTATGTCTGTGTGTGTGTCAGTATGTATGTCTGTGTGTATGTCAGTATGTCTGTGTGTGTCAGTTTGTGTGTCTGTATGTATGTCGGTGTGCCAGTCAGTATGTCTGTGTATGTGTCAGTATGTATGTCTGTCACAGTGTCAGTATGTCTGTCACAGTGTCTGTGTGTGTGTGTCAGTGTGTATCTGTATGTTGTCAGTATGTATGTATCTGTGTGTGTGTGCCAGTGTGTATACCTGTGCATGTATCTGTATGTAGCCAATGTGTGTATCTGCATGTGTGTCAGTGTTTGTATCTGCATTTGTCAGGTTATGTATCTGTGTGTCTGTATGTTGTCATTGTGTGTGTCTGTGTATCTGTATGTTGTCAGTGTATCTGTGTGTCTGCATGTGTGCCAGGTTGTGTGTCTGTATGTGTGTGTGTCAGTGTGTGTAAATGTGTCTGTATAGCTGCATCTGTATGATTGTGTATATCTGTGTATCTGCAAGTGTTTCTGTGTGTGTATGTGTATCACAGTGTGTGTGTGTGTGTGTTTGTGACAGTGCATGTGTATTTGTGCATACATCTCAGCATTCAACACTACACGCAAATACACACCTGCATTCAAACTTCAACACTACATATAAACACACCTCTTTTTTTAAACAACAAAATTATATATAAACACACCAGTGTATTCATAAACCAACACTACACATAAATGCATACTTGCATTTAAATGCCATCTCCACATACAAACACACCCCTACATTCACACAAACATACTCCATACAAAAACATGCTTACACTCAAACACACAAATACTGTTCAGTGCTAAATATAACCCTGCATGCATAGGAAAATGGTAGCGCCCCAGCTGTCAAAGCATTGTTGGAGTTGCATGACAGATGGGGATCTACCTTTTGCCCCCTCTTGCCCAAAATAATTCATGCACCAGAGCCCTCTCTACTTTACGTCCGCCTCTGCGTTGGGGTGGGGGGGCATGATTGCATGCCAGGGAGGGGACGACCGGGTTCATGGGGCCCAAGCAAATGTTTGCCCAGGGTCCAATCCATATTAAAGACGGCCCTGGCCGGAACCGACGAAGCGATAGGCCTGTAATAAAAGAGGGGCTACCCTAAATATTGATGTGAGTAAAAGGAGCGGTGCGAAGGGCAAATCGCTAGAATCAATAACGATATTGGGGAGAGGTCTGGTGCTCCTTAAGAAAGGAAACCAGGCCCCTTCCACAGCTACAGGCCCAACCTTACATATATATTAAGTTGAGTCTTTCCAATATATAATAAGCTCTTTATGAAACAAACCATGAGAGCATATCTATACACTTTACCTGCTACAGGCAATACAGATTACTTCAACAGGAAAATTTAATTAGAGACAGTTTTTTTTTTTATTTTACATTGATTTAATGTCTAATTCATATGCATATGTGCACACTTAATGATTGATCACCCATTTGTGGACATACAAACCACAGCTGTCCATGCTCATTGACTTATTATGCATTAGAGAGTATGCAGGAGAAGAACCCCAAGCTATTCTATACTATAGATGCAGAGAATAATGTAACTTTCATTTCAAGCATCTACATTAAATTTAATAAAATCAAACTGCAGTATACTCTGTCCTACTAAAATATGCGTTAATAGAAATTGTGCAATTGTTTCAAATGTTTTGATTGGGTTTTTAAAATATATATTCATACAATATAATAATAATAATAACAATATAAATATTACATAAGATTAATAACAATGAGTCTATAAAACAATTAATACAATGAATATAAAAAAGTAAATAAACAAACAAATAAATAAATGGAATAACAAAGATAAAATAAAATGGTGGGAAAAATAATAAATAAAAAAGAAATTAAACAATAAAATAATCTTATATACACAATCATCCATAAAAAGTTACATATTTTAGTTATTTAACATATCCTATTTACAAACTGAAAAACAGTTATTACAATATTAACAGAATTTATTTACAAAATTTGATCATATGTGTATTATATTTTCCAATTCATTCCATTATTAATATAATATTTTCTGAATATGTAGGTAAATCAATTAATGTTGTTTACTATCTAAAATGGAATATAAAACCTCCTTAAAACCTCCTTAATGTCTGGTAAGTCACTAGGTTTTCAATATCTGGTTATGGTGGTAGTTGCGCAAATTAGAATATGACCTAGCATTATTCTTTGGTATTTCGGTTGATGAGTTGGAAGTTTTTTAAAGAGACAAATTTCAGGGATCAGTTGGGAAATTGAATCAGTAATTGCATATATTAATTTGTTAATTGATTTCTAATATAAGCCCACTTTGGGACAAGTCCACAGTATGTTAAACAATGAGCCCACTTGTCCACATCCTTTCCAACATTTGGCAGAATTAGTTCATTTAAATTTATTTAGTCTAGAGGGGTTGAGATTCCAACGATGAATGACTGTAAAAATGTAGAAATTGTGCAATTGTATCATCACTTTGTATTAGTTTTTTTCTTAATCCTTAAAGTCATTTTTCTTATATGCAGTGGTAGATCATCCACAGATGCAGTTAGGACAGTGACCCACAAGATAATTGTTGATATAATAAAAATATCTATTGCTGGTGGTAAAATAATAAACTGCTTACATTGTGTCTCTAGGGGTAAGGGTTAACGTACAAATGTCTGTTATCAATGGTAAGCATGCACAATGCAGTGTCACAGTACTTTAATCTGACTTCCATTCCTCTATGTTGGTGAGTTTATCAGAGAGATTACCAATTCAATCCATGTTTTATTATACATATTTTTTCCTGCGTGTTCTTTATTTGTTCTTTATTTTTCCACAAGTGTTCTATAATTATGACATATTATAATTTTAATATATCTGTTGCATATATTTATATTGTTTTAAAATATGTTGTGGATACCATTCTTGAGCTTGAACAAACAATAATCATTTCAATTATTTCTCTGGATGAACATGCAAGAGTGAATAAGTTATTTTTTTTTTATGTGTTGGACCATATAAAATAATATATTTACTGCATGTGACATCTCAAACAATGTCTGTTTTTGTCTGTTTTTACAAAAAAATCATTATACTAATCCCTGACTGACAGGTAAAAAAAAACATAGGACCTAACCACTAAGCTATGCGTGAACATACATTGTTACAAAACTTCAGTGCCACTAGTGTGTGTGTGTGTGTCTGCTGAGAATGTGTCATCCAATACCAGCACTGTATGTCTCAGAACTTATTATATACAATTTGTATGGCTTTATTAAAGTGTACAACGAGGATGGTGACATGGCTAATAAAACAAAAACTCTTACAAGAAACTTCTCAGCCAAAGACTAATATCCATTGTTGATGATAGCTTGGAATGAAAGATATTTTATTAAAGACAAATAATCTTGTAAACACAGCTGAAAAACTACCCATCCTAGTCCATAAACAAAATACACAGTCTATGGATTAAAACCAGGAAGGAAAACCACCTGGGATTGATTGATCAACAGAGACTAACTGGCCTGGGAACCAAACAAAAGTTTCTCGCAAAAGTTCTAATGGAGAATATATTTAAAGGGACAGTATAGTCACAAGATCAAATACAGCGTAGTGTAGTTTTTCTGGTATCTACAGCCTATCCTTGCAGGTTTTTTAACATAAATTCAGAGAAAAGGCAGTGTTTACATTACTGCCTAGAACATCACGAATGGCAGTCACTTAGACAGTCACTAGAGGTTCTTCCTGGGTCAGTCTCCACACTCTGCATGGAGACGCTGAATGTTCCCTATAAAAATGCATTGATTCAATGCATCTCAATAAGGAGGTACAGATTGGCACAGCGCAGCATTTTTCCAACTATGCACAATAAGCTCCCAATTCTATGGGAAAGCATTAGATTGGGTGAGATCGTCAAATACGCCATGGCTAGAAACGACCTCATATGAATGTGTGTTTGTATATATATATATATATATATATATATACAAACACACATTCATATGAGGTTGTTTCTAGCCATGGCTGGCCCCGTTTCGCCTCCTTGGCTGAGATCATCAAATTTGACGATCTCAATAAATATATATAACCGGCGCACAGAGTGACTTTGTTTATCAGGGAGCCTGGATGAGCATCGGGTAACCCTGGCAACAAACGGTGACGTCAGCTACTTCCGGGTAGCGGCATTCTCACGCATGCGCACATGGAATTGAGACACGCCGAGGAGGAGTGATAGTAATACAGGTGGTGAGTGATTTATTGATTGATTTATTAGTTTATTTAGCTATATAAGCGTGTTAGTTACAATGTATATTTGTGCTGTACTGATCCTGATGAAAACCACGGACGTTGGCTGAAACGTCGATCGCATTTTAAAGGAATGAAATAAAGGAACCTTTTAAAAGAAAAAAAGACAGTGAGTGCAAGCCTTTTCAATATTCGTATATATATATATATATATATATATATATATAATATATATATACAGTATCTCACAAAAGTGAGTACACCCCTCACGTTTTTGTAAATATTTTATTATATCTTTTCATGTGACATCACTGAAGAAATGACACTCTGCTACAATGTAAAGTAGTAAGTGTACAGCCTGTGTAACAGTGTAAATTTGCTGTCCCCTCAAACATGAAAAGATATAATAAAATATTTACAAAAATGTGAGGAGTGTACTCACTTTTGTGAGATACTGTATATAATGCGTTAGAGCTCTTTTCTTTTTTTTTATCCCCTTTATGTCCATGTATTATATAGGGGTATTATTTACAGTGGGACCTCGAATTTAATGCGTTCTCCGGGACGTTTCTTATTGCGAAAAATTTGTAAACCGAAACATGGTTTCCCATAGGAACGCATTGAAAACCAATTAATCCGTTCTGGAGGTCAGAAATGAGCTGGCATGGAAACCAACTCACAATAAAAGGCATGCAAATGACAAAGCTCAGCTCCCTACCTTTCCACAGCTTGACAAATGCACTAAAAAAGTTCCAAAAGAACTGCAACCAATTTCCAGAATGGCTCCAAAACTTGAAAAGCTACCCCAACACCTCCACACTCGACGCCACGTGCTATCCACAGGTTCCAGCATGCAGGGGGCGGTGCTATAAACCTCACAGGTGCAATGCATCCTGGGGAAACTTGCTTTCTATTACAAAAATGTTTTTGTAAACCGAGGCATTATTTTCAATGGATTTTCATTTGTAAACCGAGGTCCCACTGTATATATTTTTAAGCCAATTGTTTTAAATTTGTTTCAATTTTCTTAAATTTTTTTAATATTTCTGTATCATATATATGATAAATTTGTTCATATATATTTTTGTCTATATGCATTTTTAGTACCTAAAAACAAGAAAGAGAGGGCGCGCCTATTTATGTTGTATGTATCACAAAGAGTACACACTATAAAATTATAATAAAAAAGAAGGTAAAAGATAAATAATATAATTTTTGAGAATATAAAATAAGTAAAATAGAATATGTATAATATATTAAAAATATTAAAATATTAAGAAAATATAAAAATTAAAAATTACAAGTCCAAGATAGAAAATCCACAATGAACGGAGATGATTCTTGTATATGGATAGGAGTTCTTCCCAATGGAAACTTGAGTTTTCAGTCAGCCATATATGGAGAGAAAAGGAGAGAGGATCCAATAGTGCAATACGTCAGTTCATATGAAGATATGTGTATAAAATCATATAATGTACTCACAATTTCCAGAGCTAAAATCCAGCTCTGGTATAAAGCGCGTGAAATGGATTGATCCCCACTCAAGGATATATGGAGTAATGAATCACCAGGAGTTCCGACCGAAAATTAAACAGAATAGAACATATAGTGCTCACTGAATACCTGGAATATGGTTAATAGAGAGTATGAAATGTACTTACAATATACTGAGCAGAAATCACTGCTCAGATAATAGCGTCTGGGTGGTATAATCCCCACCTAGGGATTCTTTGGCGTTCCTTGAAAGCGATGTAAATCCAAACAGTCAGGTTGTAAATGGTAAACAGTTATACATCTCAAGCGTCATATATCTGGTGGAGGTGTGCTGCAGGAAAACTCACAGGGTATAGCTATCAGAAAACAAATACCCTATACTAATCTCTCGCTTTCATCGTTCAAGTAAATCCATACCCCCTAACAGCAGTGTCCGGTGAAACAGGATCTCAGTGGGCAGAGTAAAAGAGTGGGCCACTGATGTGAATCACATAACCAGAATCACCCAAAGACACAAACATGACCAAAAAGAATGCATGTGAATGCACATCATGCTGCCTGCCAATCATGCAGGGTGGCAACCAAGAGTTTGGCATAAATGCATTTAATGATGTACTAGCTCTCTGCTTTCTAAGGACTGTATTCCAGCACTCGCTGGTCCACTCCTCTCCTAACCTTCTTACTAGCAGATAGAACCTCCTGTTATACAGTCTGGGACAGAAAAAAAGTGTATGTGGTGAGTGTAGAAGACAGGGAACATGCCACAGTGTTGGAGAGATTGAAGCAGTAAGATCATTTGCACAGTGTGCAAAGTCAGCTTTACCTTAACTAATTTCCTGGTCAGCAAGTCCACACCAGTTTTGCTCCCATTAATGCCTCTTAAATTTCCAAACTTAAGCAAGAGCATGTCAAGAGTAGTAAAACAACAAAAAAAAATATTTTAAATTATTTATTTTTTTCAAATCAATGGGCCTTTTCCACAGGCATGGGCCTGGAGCTTCAGCTTCATCAGCCCCTATGTTAATCTGGCCCTGTGTGGGGGTGGAGAGGATCAAGCCTGTATTGCCAGCAGGAAATGGTGGAGTGGGACACATTTCTGAGGACATACATCGTGGAGCATGTATGGTGTTGAAATGAAAGTAGAACTAACTGCATAAAAACTGCGAAAATTATAGAAAACATATCAAGCAATACGAGCAAAATGAGCAGTGATGTAACAGCTGGGGTGTCCAAGGTATCATTATGGAGGCTGGGTCACCCCATTGAGCGGTCGCTAGAAATGGGCGAACCAGGTCTAGGTCTCAAGTAGTAGGTTGCGGTGGGTGTGCCGGGGGAGCAAGGGTCATCGTTGGTGGCTAACCCCAGTTTTAGGAGGGTGCTTGCTTTAAAGTCCCGGACTCACAGGGTATTAAGAGGCATTTTGGGGAGCACCATCAATAAGGAACTTTATGCTTGATAAGTTAGGTAGTTAACAGTCGCTGGGATCTCTGCCAGTTCATTGTGGCTTTGGACAGGTCTGGGTAGAAAGCAATGTATGTTCCTCAAAATGGTCTTATTGCGGACCTCTGTCATAAAAACTTGTCTATTTCATCAGTGTTGGATGACAACATCCCTACTAACTCCCAGCAAGCCCGTCTGTGATGCTGGTAGTCGGTAGCAGCCATCTAGAGTCATGGTTTTGAGATGTTTGTCAGAAAAGAGGCTTGTAAGGAGTCTCCTGACTAGGTGAGGAATCTCTGCCACTGCGATAGTATCAGCTAGGCCTCTCATCTTCACATTTTTACAGCACATGAGATTCTCCTTTGCTGCCATGCGGTGCTGAATTAGGGCTTGTTCGCTTTTGAGAGCCCTTAGCTTGCTTTCCAGGCTAATGAGGCGGACCTCGTGGGCAGCAGTGTTAAGTTCCGTGTTGTGAAGGTACACCCCATTGATCTCTTCTTTGAACAGTGTGATGTCTACTGCTATGTTGCAGTGGAGGTCATCCAGGAGAATTTTTTGCGTTCTCTCAGTGTCCTTACTGGAGGTGTATAAGCTTTCCGTCAGTACGTCGCTCTCTCCAACTTCCCCCTCTCGGCACAGGACATCTCACTGGAGGACTGGAGGCCATCCAATAGCGGCACCATGGCAGGCCTCTGGGTTTTGCAGCCTCCAAAGCAAATCGCCTATGTCAGCAGTAGATGGGGGATTATCAACATTTCTTGCTCTTACGCCCCTTATTGCAGGTAATAGGATACTTGCACACTGAGGGCAAAGACAGAGGGTTCTTGGGTTATTTTCAGAGTTTTTGTCTCCAGACAGCCAGGAGCTCCCTTGAGACACGTCCAGGCTCTGCCCCCATCCTAGTGATAATTATAACAAAGTGTACAATTATGTAACAACGTGTTCCCTGTTACAGATTTAATTATAGCTAATCAGTTTTGACTTTAACTGATCATTTTTTCTCCTCCAGTACAGGGCTCTTTTTGATTGAAAAATATTAGTATAATGTTTATTTGAAGCAAGAGATACATAGTTTGCATATAATATTATTACATCAAAACAGTTTTGTGTTTAGATTGCTTTGACGACAACCTTTAATATGAAGGCTTAACTAGCTGTACAGCTTACTAAAAATAAGAATAAAACAAAAAATGTTTGCATTTGATCATAATGTTCACATATAGTAAATACAATTAAATCATAATCTCTAAAATAAATGTATTTAAAACAGCTATAGCAATCTTTATCAATTTCTGGAATGCTAATGTAATGGTGACATTTATATGGTAGAGTCTATTAACTTCTCCCTGTTCCCTGACTGTATGACTAATGTGACTTATTGAAACTTACTGTGGTGTTTGAAAGAAAGGAGTGAACTCACATTGTCTGCACATTTACAGGTATAACAGTGGCTAGTAGCTTTCTGTAGAGAAATGTGTTCCTCTGTGGGCTGATAACTAGAGTATAAATGAGGGTGAGTGAGGCTTTATGAACTAAGGCATCAATTAAATATTGTTGGATAAGTTAATCGTTTTGCATGAACTTTTCTCATCTAAAATATATATATATATATATATATATATATATTTATTTATTTATTTTTTTTTTTAATAGTATAACAGATAATATAATAATTACATAAATACAATAATGTATGAACTGAAATATACTTATTTATTGGACAATGGAGTCCAAGAGAAATGGGATTATTTAAAAGTTGCACTGCTGAAGGCAACAGAAAATTGCATTAGGCTTGTCAGTAAAAGCAAAAAATTCAAGAAACCACTGTTTCCGCAGATGTGGCCAAAACAGTAAAAAACAAAAAGTTAGTATTTAGCATTGACCTAGAGCATTTCTCCACTAATCTCCAAACTCTCCTTTTACCTATCTCAAACCTCACCTGTCCTAGTTCTGCAACCTCCTTCTACAATTTTACCCTCTCCTCTCAACTAGACATCATGGCACCTTGTACATTTAAATGCCACAGGCCCCCCCAACAACAACCCTGGCACACCAAGCTAACTCGATACCTCCAAAAATGCTCCAGAACTGCTGAACACTGTTGGAGAAAGTCTCACTGGGCATCTGACTTTCTCCACTATAAATTTATGCTGAGCTCATACAGCTTGGCTCTTTCCTCTGCAAAAGTTAATTACTTCAATACCCTCATAACCACACTCTCCCGCGAACCCAAACGACTATTTCACACATTTAACTCTCTTCTTCGCCCTGCTGTTCCTCCTCCACCTACTAACTTGACCGCCTCAGACTTTGCAACTCACTTCACCGACAAGATCTCTACAATCAGAGAAGAGATCTCTCATCTTTCTTCTTCCCCTTACAATACTTCCCTTAACTTCGCTCCCTCTGCTGTTCTATGTTCATTTACACCCGCTACATTGGAAGAGGATTCTGCTCTGCTCCAGTCCTCCCGCCCCACCACCTGCTCCCTAGATCCAATTCCCTCGCATCTCATCCGTACTCTGTCTTCTTCTCTTTCCCCACCTCTCACTAAAATTCTCAATCTCTCTCTCTCCTCTGGTATATTTCCATTGCCCTTCAAAAATGCAACTGTAACCCCAATTCTAAAGAAGCCCAATCTTGATCTTAACTCCCCATCCAACTATCGTCCTATCTCGCTACTGCCTTTTGCATCCAAGATCCTTGAAAAAATTGTGTATGCGAGATTGACAGACTTCCTCGAGTCCAACTCTCTGCTAGATCCGCTTCAGTCTGGTTTCTGCGCTACGCACTCTGTGGAAACGGCACTGACCAAAGTATCCAATGATCTACTCGCTGCAAAATCTCGTGGTCACTACTCTATCCTAATTCTTGTTGACCTGTCTGCGGCTTTTGACACTGTTGATCATCAACAGCTTCTTCTCATCCTCCGCAATATCGGTCTACAAGATACTGCTCTCTCCTGGTGCTCCTCCTACCTCTCCCAGCGCTCTTTCAGTGTTTCTTTCTCTGGCTCTGCTTCTTCTCCCCAACTCCTCTCTGTTGGTGTCCCCAAGGTTCAGTCCTTGGTCCCCTACTGTTCTCCATCTATACTGCCTCCCTTGGTAAACTCATTAGCTCCTTTGGCTTCCAATATCATTTCTATGCAGATGACACGCAAATCTACCTGTCCTCTCCTGATCTCTCCCCGTCCCTCTTGACTAGTGTCTCTGACTGCCTCTCTGATGTTTCTAACTGGATGGCTGCCCACTTACTTAAACTAAACTTGACCAAAACTGAAATTCTGGTCTTTCCTCCCTCAAGTGTTGTTACTCATGTGTCCGTCTCCCTCCAAGTCAACGGTGCTACCATCAGCTCCACCACGCAGGCTCGCTGTCTAGGTGTTCTCTTTGACTCCAACCTCTCCTTCAAGCCTCATGTTCAATATATCGCCAAATCCTGTAATTTCCATCTCAAAAACATTGCGCGCATCCGCCCCTACTTAACGCCAGATGCGACTAAGGTGTTGGTCCATTACACTGTCCTTTCTCACCTTGACTACTGTAATCCACTTCACAGTGGTCTTACGTGCTCCCAACTAGCGCCTTTACAGTCCATAATGAATGCAGCGGTGAGGCTCATCTTCCTGTCTGCCTGCACCTCCCAAGCCTCACCCTTCTGTCAGTCTCTACATTGGCTTCCTATAAAATATATATAGCTCAATTTAAAATTCTGGTTCTTGCTTTCAAATCTCTACATAATGCTGCTCCCACCTATCTATCCTCCCTTATACACAAGTATGTCCCGTCTAGGCCCTTACGATCTTCTGAAGACTTACGTCTATCTTCTGTCCGTACTCCCACCTCTGATGCTCGCCTTCAAGATTTCTCGAGGGCTGCATCGTTCCTGTGGAACTCGCTTCCCTCCTCCGTTAGATGCTCACCCAGTCTCCACTCCTTCAAAAAATCGTTAAAAACCCACGTCTTCATAAAAGCATATGAATTAAACTGTTAAAGCTCCTGACTGATTCCTCTTCTGCAACTGTCACTAGTCTAATACTATCCTTACCTTTTTGGAATTTGACGGCGCTCTATAAATATCATCATAATAATAATAATAATTATAAAAAAAACCAGAGTGAGACAAACTGATCTCCAAGATTAGGCAGAAAGAGGCTAAGCAAGTTAAAAGAGGTTCCAAATCACACAAAAAAGAGAAAATAGAACAGTCAGTAAAAAAAAAAGAAAAAAGGGGGGGGGGCAAAATATTTTGTAAGATACATAAATGAGAAAAGGAAAGTAAAACGAGGATTAGTTAGATTACAAACATAAGAAGGAAGGTATGTAGAAGAGGATAAAGGTCTAGCTGACTGCCTCGATTAATATTTTTATTCAGTATTCACAGATGAAAATCAAGGAAAGGGGCCTCAATTAGGAAAAAGGACAAATGAGTAATTTGCTACATGTGAGTTTACAGAGGAAGAGGTTCTATTTCAACTGTCAAAAGTAAAGACAAGTCAATGGGACCTGATGGAATACACCCAAAGTTATTAAAGAGCTTAGTGGTGTACTAGCAAAACTATTAACAGATTTATTTAACCAATCATTGTTAACAGGAGTAGTCCCAGAAGATTGGAAGTTAGCAAATGTTTAGTCCCAGAAGATTGGAAGTTAGCAAATATTGTGCCCATTCAAAAGAAAGGTAGTAGGGATTAGTCGGGCAACTATAGGCCAGTCAGCCTTACTTCAGTAGTGGGGAAAGTAATGGAAACTATGTTAAAGGATAGGATTGTTGAACATGCCAAAATAATCTTATTATTTTTTTTGATTGGGTAACTAAAATAATAGATCAGGGTGGTGCAGTAGACATTGCTCACCTAGATTTCAGTAAGGTATGTCTTTTTGCTGATGATACTAAGATTTGTAACAGGCTTGATGTTCCAGGAGGGATAAGCGAAATGGCAAAGGATTTAGGTAAACTAGAAAAATGGTCAGAGTTGTGGCAACTGACATTTAATGTGGATAAGTGCAAGATAATGCATCTTGGACGTAAGAACCAAAGGGCAGAGTACAGAATATCCTAACCTCAACATAGGAGGAAAGGGATTTAGGGGTGATTATTTCTGATGACTTAAAGGTAGGCAGACAATGTAATAGTGCAGCAGGACATGCTAGCAGACAATGTAATAGTGCAGCAGGAAATGCTAGCAGAATGCTTGGTTTTATAGGGAGAGGTGTTTGCAGTAGAAAGAGTGAAGTGCTCATGCCATTGTACAGAACACTGGTGAGACCTCACTTGGAGTATGGTATGCAGTACTGGAGACCGTATCTCCAGAAGGATATTGATACTTTAGAGAGAGTTCAGAGAAGGGCTACTAAACTGGTTCATGGATTGCAGGATAAAACTTACCACGAAAGGTTACATAGTTACATAGTTACATAGCTGAAAAGAGACTTGCGTCCATCAAGTTCAGCCTTCCTCACATTTGTTTTTTGCTGTTGATCCAAAGGAAGGCAAAAAAAAACAGTTTGAAGCACAATTTTGCAACAAGCTAGGAAAAAAATTCCTTCTTGACCCCAGAATGGCAGTCAGATTTATCCTTGGATCAAGCAGTTATTACCCTACATTGCAAGATTATATCCTTGAATATTCTGTTTTTGCAAGTATGCATCTAGTAGCTGTTTGAACATCTGTATGGACTCTGATAAAACCAATTCTTCAGGCAGAGAATTCCACATCCGGATTGTTCTTACAGTAAAAAAAAACTTTCCTTTGCCTCAGACGAAATCTTCTGTCTTCCAGTCTAAACGCATGGCCTTGTGTCCTATGTAAAGTCCGGTTTGTGAATAGATTTCCACACAATGGTTTGTATTGGCCCCGAATATATTTGTATAATGTTATCATATCCCCTCTCAGGCAACCTTTTTCTAAACTAAATAGGTTAAAGTAAGGAAAGACGAGACGGGGGGGATATGATGGAAACATTTAAATAAATAAAGGGAATCAACACAGTAAAGGAGGAGACTATATTTAAAAGAAGAAAAACTACCACAACAAGTGGACATAGTCTTAAATTAGAGGGGCAAAGGTTTAAAAATAATATCAGGAAGTATTACTTTACTGAGAGGGTAGTGAATGCATGGAATAGCCTTCCACATGAAGTGGTAGAGGTTAACACAATAAAGGAGTTTAAGCATGTGTTGGATATGCATAATGCTATCCTAACTACAGCTGATACTCCATAAATTAGAATATCGTAAGCCATAATCATCGCACTTATGACAAATCACAGCTTGAACTATTTTGCTTTGCATGTAATGCATCTATCTCATATATTAGTTTCCCCTTTTACGTTGCATTACTGAAATAAATGAACTTTTGCACGATATTCTATTTTTTCGAGTATCACCTGTATAAGATAAGGCCATGGAAGAATTAAAGTTTTTTTAAAATATAGGGCAGTCTAGATGGGCCAAATGGTTCTTATCTGCCGTCACATTCTATGTTTCTATTTTTCTACACATAAAAATTATAGTTTCCTATATAAATGAAATAAGTAAAGTATATACATAATAATGTTATGACATGGTCCCAAACAAAAAGTCAGTAAGTAGAACAAGCATTCAGTTAGGTGTGAACGTGGTTAAAGGGATACTGTAGTGCCAGGAATACAAAGCTGTATTCCTCGCACTACCAATCCCTCTGCCTCCCCCCTCCCTCACGCCACCTCATACCCAGTAAATTATGGGTTAAAACCACTTTATTTACTTACTTTATCCCAGCGCCGATGTTCCTCGGTGCTGGGTGGAAGCTTTGCCCACTCCTCTGTCCCGTGACCCGCTGGGTCTAATGCACATCAGATAACGGACCAAAAGTCTGTTACAATTCTGGAAGCGCCCCAAGTGGCTGTCTGGTCGACAGCCACTGAGAGCATACTTAGTGCTGCAATGTAAACATTGTAGTTCTCTGTAACTGCAATGTTTTACATTGCAGCACTAGGTGCAAAAGGGACTGCACCCAGACCACTTCAATGAGCTGAAGTGGTCTGGGTGCCTACAGTGTCCCTTTAAAGTCTGTATTCTTTTTTCACACCATCTTCCCACATGGACCATTCATGCTGCAGTATAGATGTGAAGGTAGAGGGTTCACAGAAAGCTAATTCACATGTGTTCTTTTCAAATACTACAGATAAGACTTCACCCACAGTTGGTATGGTGGGTGATTTCCAGAGTGGGAGATGAAGGAATTTGCTGAGATTAAAAGATGGCCTAGTAGTATTTGTTTATATCTAGGCAGGTTAGATGGAATTTGCTTAAAGAGACAAAGACACAGGGATAAAACTACATCGAAAATTAATTAATATAATATAATTTAATATAAATTATATATCAATATATATAGAAATTTAAATATTACACAATTTTCATATTTTTTATTATATGAAACCATTTTGAAAGTTTAGTCAAACATAAGTAATTTGGAAAGATGATCCAACAATATTAAAGGAACACTATAGTGTCAGGAATACAAATGTGTATTCCTCACGCTATAGATCTAAATAGCTGTTAAGGCCCCAAGCACCCCTTACCTCGAGTTAAAAAGGTGATTTACTCACGTTTTTCCAGTGCTGCACAGACCCCGTCACAGCTGGCCCAGGCACACTCTATCCCCTTGGCTGAGATCATCAAATTTTATGATATCTGCCAATCCAATGTTTTTCCATTGGAAAACATTGGGAGATATCATGCATGAAGCACAAAATGCTGCTCTGTGTGGCAAAATGCCACTCTGTGCAATTCAGCATTTCCTCATGCCTCTATGGGGAGCTTTCATTGTTTGCATGCAGAGCATGGAGATATTGAACATCAGTGCTACACATTGGGTAGCACTGACCCAGGAAGTACCTCAAGGGGCTGTCTGAATGACTGCCACTAGAGGTGTCCCTAAGCAGTATTTACATGAAATGCCTGCAGGGACATGCTATAGACACCAAAACCACTACATTAAGTTTTAGTTCTCCTGGTGACTATAGTGTCCCTTTAAATTGAGGTCTATATTTCAACCTGCAAAATGCATTAAAATAAAATGGTTTATACTGAATTTGGTCATTCAAAGAGTTAATGTTCTTTTTGTCTAAACATGTTTGAAGATGAGGATATTTGCAGCTATTATATTTCATTTCTCACTGACCTCACATAATGTATTTGTTCCCTCTGCCAGATTTAGGGAAAAATAGAAAGTAATTTCTTCCTGCTCTTGTCTACAATAAAAAATATGCTTCTTTTCGATAACACGGCATGAAAATCTGATCATAATATCTGCATAAACCACATTTTAAATTCTTGCATGCACCATTTAATTTATGCTTTGGTTTCAGGTTTTTAGTTTACCACTATGACCACTCTGTTTTTTATTAAAATGACACTATAGTCACCAGAACAACTAGGGTCCCAGGGTCCTTCCCCTCTCAGGGGCCTGTGTGTGTGTCCCTTTGTCCCCAGTACCCACCACCCAACTACAGGGTTTCCCACTTCCCAGTGCAGGGGTCTTCTTCCCATTAGCCTCTGTGCCTGGGAGTCCCATCATGGGAAATCTTCCCACCTCTGTGCCTCCCAGCCACAGAAAGCCCTCCAAACTGCCATTGTCCCCAAGAGAGTGTCCCCACCAATCTCAGAAATCCTCCAGAATGGTAACTGCCTCCATTCATCCCTGAGTGAAACCAGGCAAGGGAAGCATCTCTGTTCGGGACTCGAACGCTCCCCCTGGCCGCCCTCCGTCTATACGAACAGCGGCCACCCAGGGGAGCATTGATTAATTACTTCCCTTGCGGTTTCACACTTATGTTGCAAGTTGCCAACGTTCGAATTGACATTCCATGGGGCACTGGGGAGGTGGGAAGCAATCTGCGAATGCTCCCCCTGGATGACATTCATCTAAAGAAGACTTCCCTTGCAGTTTGTGGTTTTCACACCTCGTTGACTAGGTGCGAACATTCTAACGAGGTGCAAACATTCCAAACAAACATTCTAAATGGGGTATCGAGGTGGTCCTCGTTCAGGAGGTGAACAGAACTCGTTCGTATGGGGACTCCCGATAGGGGAGTAGGTAAAACCCAAGAATACACATAATATAGGAGAAAAACATGGGGAATAACACACAAATCAATTCACTAACAGGTAGCAGTCCCTCCACATAAAGGGACCCTTTTCTTTCTAAAAACAAAACAAAACAACAACAAGATGTATAAAGTATAATAAGACAGTTGAGAAGATACAAGCAGATATAAGTGGAAAATGAGAAAGAAAATAAAGTGATATACCTTACAAAAATATGTAATAAATACAGCTGATAAAAAAAAATGTTTGGATGCATTGACTGTATTTTAATGTTTGGTTTGGATACCCATTGTATGCATATATAATAAAGTGTGCAGCTTAACTGGCAAGTAGAATAGTAGTTATGCAGAGTTTGGTGAATTATGATTACTGTATTGTTTTAAAGCATTTAATAATCAATTTATTGTAAGTTATAGATATAGACAGAGATTCCAGCCCGATTACCTATTTATTTAATTATTTTTTAATATTCATCCTTTTATTTTTCAGTATAAATACAAACATAAATATATTTAAAGACAAATTTAAAGTGCACAACATAACATACCATATCATAAATAGACTTGTGGGTAGGGCTCGGGACAGGAGGAGCATATGTAACACCCAATCTTGTGATACAAGTATCTAAGTTACTTATCAAACATGTATCAGAATTAACACCTCAATATAATTTAGAAATGGAAAAACTGACAAATATAAGATAAATTTTGTTATCCAGGGTTAGTTTTTAGATCTATTTATCCCAAGAAGTACATCAGGAAAAATTGAGCAAAAATGGCTAGCAATGACACGTTGCATTTTGCATTGTTCAACTACCTTTGAGTGGATCTTAGACCAACTACCCATCAAAGAGGATTTCCGGTTTGCAGCTATCAATAATTTAATAGCCATTAGAATATGGAGGACAATGGCCCTAAGATCTTTGTTTAATGTTTTCATGTCCAAATGTAACAATGCCATTCCAGGCACCAATACAAACTCTTAATAAAGAGATTTGATAAAAAAAAAAAATTCTTTAGCTGTCATGCAATCCCATTACATGTGTTTAGGATCCTCCTTTGGTTCAGACCAACTCTAGTATCTTGTAATGAATTTCATGTATATTTAAACAGTGGCAGGTCTTACATAGCACGGTGAGGGAATCAATTCAATCTTTCATAGCAATTATTATGTTTAAATCTAACTTTCATTTAGTAATTGCATGGGAAATTTAATTTGTCTGGGACCTGTTGACTAACTTGTGGCACTTTGCTAATAAATGGTTATAATCTGCCTGTTCATATAGTTCAGTCAGCATCTTAACAGATCTAATCTTAGCTGATCTAATTTTAGATGTTTGTTTAGAAACTATATAATTTACATATAGTTAAACCATTCTATTGTTGGTAAGTTGCATTCTATTTGTAATTGATCAAAATATTTTAATGTATTCACATTGAGTAGATTGTAGATCCTCTTTATTCCCCTAGCAAGCCAAACCTTTATATTTATATCAGTTATTAGATTTGACAATATATACAGCTGTAAAGTCGATACTCATTTTCCTTTTAGGCCAATTTAATTTATAAAAACATATCATGTAGGAAAGTGGATTAGTAGAGAGTTAGAATTGTTACAGCTTTGTATATCTTTTTATCAACCATCTAAATATATGATTCTAGATTTTTATTTTTAATAGTGAAGTGTTGTTGAATGGTATACCAATTTTCATTTGAGGTATTATTATTAATTATTAAAACGTGTTATCTTTGATAGTTTTGATTCCCATGACCCCTTCAGCTCTACTCCTTGCCAGAATATTTCGGTTTAATCTGGGGGTTTTTACATGGCTAAATTCATTTAGTAAACAGTGACTGAATCAATTCTAACCAGCTCTTGGGTGTCTTCAGTGGAATAATTTTCATAATATAGGTTAATCTTAGTACAACATATGCTTTCATGGTATTTATTTTCCCTAGACAGGAAATTTCTAGGTTTTTCCATTATTTTTTAAATTTCAGTGTATTTCTTTGATCAAGGGGAGTAAATTAAACACTTCCCACTGTGCTGGGTTTTTGAGATTTTGATGCCCAAATAATTAAATATTTTTTTTACTCAGTTGAACCTATATTTATGCCTGATTATTTCTGACAACATGAAGGTAATCGGAGCGTGGTCCGACCAATTAATATTCCCTATCTCACAGTATATGACTTGTTCTAGGTGTGTGACTTTGATGTAGTATCGATCTATCCCAGTACAGCAGTTATGTAATGAGGAGTAGTATGTGTAAGCTTTGTCGGGTGTGTTATGTGACCTCCAGACATCATAGAGGTTGTAGGAATTGAAAAGAGAAGTCAATTGCTTGGCCAATTTTGTCTGTGTTTCTACTCTTGTTGGCGTTTTGTCCAAAGTGGAGTCAACTTGAATGCAGTTGAAGTCGCCCCCAAGAATAAGCAAACCTCAAATTTGGACAGGACCAGTTAAAAAGTCTTTCTGGTTGTTGTTAGGGGCATATATGTTAGCTATTGTATAGGTGACTTTGTTTATCAGTGCTAGTATAACTATGATTAGAACCTTCCCTTCAGGACTGCTTCTTTGTTAATCAAGGGAAATGACAGTTGGTTGCTAAATAGCTTCCACATAGATGGAAATTCTTACGAAAGTTTGTTTTCTTGTAAGCACACAATGTCTCCTTTAAGCTGTTTAATTTCTCTGTACAGAGCATGACGTTTGGAAGGGGCATTCATACGAATGAGACTATGCGCATGAAGGTTTTTGGGTGCTATCCAGCATACCTTTTGTCCATATCCCACCCACCACCATCCTCACCTGCCCATCAGCAAAGAGAATGAAAAAGAGGAAAGAAGGAGGAAAGAAAATGGTTTGAGTTTTGTATACAGGTGTAGCAGAAGTAAGCACCTGTGTACATCTTGCAGCTGCTCCCCATGCAATCAGCCAATTTCACCCTCCGGCGAACAGTTGTTGGATTCGACTGTACTGAGTGTGACACCCATTTCCCTTGGGGAGGTTTGAGGTGTGCTGTGCGGAGTACCAGGTTGGCATGCCACACCCTGTACAGGTGGATCTATACACTTATCAGTACTACTGTCTCGTCCCAACTCGACAAAACTTGAAATAAATCTTAAAACATAAAAGCATAGAATAACATAGTAGCACCTATTGAGAGTTTGCAAAGCATATTGAAACAGAGTCTCCAATCATTGTCCCATTTTGGTTAGTGGCTCTCTCTTTTGGACTTAAAGGGAGATTATAGTCACCAGTTTTATGCCTCAATCAACGCGGATGTCCCTCTGGTGGCATTCTGAGTGACTACAACTGGAGGTGTTCCTAGCTTTCAATGTATTCTCAGAAAATAAAGTGTTTACCTGAGAAAGGCTGCAGGGAGCTATAGTTCTCACCTGAACAACCTCATTAAGCTGAAGTTGTTCATGTGACTATAGTGTCCCTTTAATTATCAATCTCAAAATATCAGCATGACAGTTTTACTCTTCCGTGTCTCGATCAGGTCTGTGAAACTTAACTCAGGCATTAGTATTGCAGTGCCAGAGTCAAAATCTTATAAGGTCCCTCGGGCTGTGGGAGAGGGTATGGGGAGGGGGTAGTGGTAGGGGAGCCTCGTTGCCTCTTACGTTTACTGGGGGCTTTCCATTATCTATAGGTGGTCGGCATTAGGGCCATATTATGTAAAGGAGGTTGTTTGCACCACATTAATAAAATCACATGTTGACAATCGCTATTACTTTGTAAAGTTTACACAAAGAAGTCATGCTTTTTAACATTTCTTTGGATGTATATTGTATTCAGCCTCTAGTAGACTGTAAGTGGTACCCCTGCACAGGCAAAGCTGGTAGTGTTCTAACTAAGTTTGGGTATGTAGACACATGGCATGTTAAAACACTGTTGCAGGTGCCCCAAAGGCACCATTGGTACCTGTTCACCCTCTGAGGAGGGAGGTTGAAACATTGCACCATTCTGATGCCTTAGAGGAATTGCTTTATGTCGGACCAGTACGAGGAAGGAGCACATGATCAATCTTCGAGAGTGCGAACAGAGTCAATGTCCCTTCACTAAAGTATAAGTTGTTGATCGCTGGTCTCATTCGCAGCTGGGTGGTAAATTCTTTGACGTTTGTGGTCCTACCTTGGTGCACTGGTGGGCTGGGTGGGAGTTTGGAACATTCTTTGTTCCCTTCAGCTATTTACATATGAACAATTTTGCAGATCATTTCACCATGTAGCCCACCAGTCTACATGACTTAGATGCGTTGGTGCCCTATCTATTATAGAACGGAAACATTGCACTATCGTAGTGCCTTAGAATTGCTGAGATCAGAGTTAAGTATAACTGTTGAGAGGGAAGGAAGAACGGTGGAGAACAAATAACAAGTAATAATTTAGGTAGTTTGTGCATCTCACTTATTTTAGCGCCTCGCTCGCTTCCATTCAGGAGGAAATGGCTGTGGTTCATTCGGTGCAGTAGATGTGTTCGCCGGTTGTAAATCCCATCATCTCAGAAGTTGGAGGTCATCTTCCAGGTTAAGTACGGGGGTTGTCAGCCCATTTCAGGTTATTATAAGCCTGGTAGGGAGTCCCCATCAATGCGGGATTTGATGCCTCCTCATGGCAGTTGCTACCGGGTTGAAGTGTCCTCACAGTTAAGGTAGCTGGAGATATATCTGTAAATATTTGAATGCCCTTGTTTCAGCTTCAGCCAGAGTTTTGGTATTTCTGCTGGGCCTTCATATTTCTTCTTTAATGTGATGGTAGTGGGCTCAAAGCAGCATGTTTCTAGGTGCGGATGCCAGTGCAGCTTGCGCTTTTGCCACTCTGTGGATTTGATCTAAGAGATCTTGACAGGTATATCGGGGCATAGATTTTGAAATAGGCCTGTTGCGAATGCCTCTAGGTCCCCCATTGATGTGTAGTCCGGTATCACTCTGAGCCTCAAATTGTTCCGACAGGAACGGTCCTCCAGATCTGCCAGTTTGGAGTCATGGGAGGCCAGATGTGACTCCAGTTGTTGTATTTTAACCACGAGGGAGTTGTGTGTGGTTGTTTGATCTTAGTTTGATCTTAGTTTCTAAGTGTGCGGTCCTGTCACAGATGTCTTGTATTTCTTTTTTCAACTCGGATATAGATGTTTGAAATTGGGTCAGAAGTTGTTTGGATTGAGCATCCAGCATCTTTTGTAAGATAGATAGTGTTATTTGGCCTTCACTGTCTTGTGAGGTATGCTAAAGTGAGCAGGACTCCTGACTATCTCCAGACTTATGGTCGCCATCTTGAAAGCTTTCCTGGAGGGTCAGCAGTTTTTGTTGAATTTTGCAGTGAAGAAGGAGGTTCTGTCTCCCTTAGCTTTGCTTTTATGATGAGACATCTTTTACTGTAGCACAAGATAAGTCATTACTAGAAAAAGGCTTAAATTTTGCCCCTTCCACTGGTCTAACATCTTTTGATTTATTTTTAAATAATCAAAAGTTTCTAAAGAAACTTACCGTAAAAAGGCTCTTTGAAAAACAATATTTTAAGGTTCTTTGAAAAAAAGTCAGATACGTCTAAGAGAGTTTTTAGAAATAATACATATAAGGACTCAGAAAGAAAACCACTATCCACCTATCAAGCTCATTCTAAACCTTCACGGTTTTGGGAAAATAATTCTCTGCCCACTTCCAAACTTAATCACCAAGAACAGTCTTTTTAAAACAAGGGGCTGTGCCAAAGAAAAGACCGAATACATCCTTTCTTCACCACCCAAAACAGATATCAAGCTTTAGGGTAACCAAAGAAAAATAGACCACATATGACCTGGAAGCAAGGGAGGACCTAGTATCCCCAGTGATACCTCACATGCACAATTAAAACAATATACAGAAGGTATTTTTAATATTTAAGGAATTGACCTATCAATAGAGGAGTTGTCATTAGAAAAAAGTCTTAAAATTTGCCCCTACCACCAGTCCAAAACCTTTTGATTTAATTTTACATAATCAAAAGTTTCTAAAGAAACTTACCGTAAAAAGGTTCTCTGAAAAAAGATATAATGATGAACTAATTAAACAAATACATAAAGGAGTTGTGGAGAATATAGATGAAGTAGATTTAAACAACGATTGAATTCCCATTATTCATTCAAATCTAAAAATGTATCTAGTTTTTACCCAGACTTTGAAAGGGGAAAATATCTTGAGGTATTCAATGATCTGGTTCAATATAATCTCGACAAAATTCTAAATAAGAATATTAAGTCAAATCTAACAAACAGGATAAGAAGCCTTTCCAGACTTTTACTCATCTATTGTTTTTATTCGTTATATTGATTTTGTGTGTATATATATATATATATATATATATATATATATATATATATATATATTTGTATGGCTGTCCAGTGAACAGCACTCTATCTCCAAGGATCTACCAGGATCGGAGGAACATCTATTGTTCCACTTTGCCAGTGGAGATAGGCCTGCTGTCACTTTCTATGTGTTGTGCAACCTTGAATTAAATTGTTATCCTTTTTATACATATTGCAGTATTTGTTCTCCTTTATTCTTTGAGGATATACTTTGAAGAGAACCAGTCACCTGGAGATACCCCTGGGGGAGACAGGCACATTTTTGCTTGACATCTTGCAAGTTCTCTACCTCCTAGAGTCTATATATAGACATTACGTGTTTCACCATATTCAGCTTCTCTTTTTTAGATTCATCTTGGTTCCATACCTATTCTGATTTTAAGGTTGTTTTTCTCTATATATCCTTATGTGTAACCTATAACCCCCTTTTTTATATATCCCCTCTGGGGTATATATCTTTGTGTTATCTTTCCCTGTAGATCTCTTTCGTTTTTAATCTTGTGGTGTCGAACTGGGCATACTTTAATCGTCCACCATGCACAGCGCCCCGGTCTTATGCGGCCATCTCGTTTGGTGTTCTGCTCCCGCCACCCCCCCAATTAGAGTGGTGTTACAATATAATTCCATAGATTTTTCTGTGTTTAATTTATAATTAGAATAATTATTGAAGTTCTGAATACTGTTCATGATTTGATCAACTGTTTCTCTTGGATTTGTGATGCTCAGAAGGATATCATCTGTGTTCAACATAATTTTCTGGTGATGATTATAACCCAAACCCTTGATTTCAAGGTTAGATTTTATCTCTGCTGCCAGGGACTCAATAGTAAAAATATATAATAAAGGGCATAACTGGCAGGCTTGATGAGTACCATTTGAAATCTTGAACCAATTTGATTTAATGCTTGGATCAATTTTTCAACTCTGAGGTCCTCTGTATAATGCCATTTTTGCTCCTAATATCCTCTCTGAAAATCCAAAGGTCACCAAAGATTCTCTTAGAAAGTCCCAGTTGACCCTGTTGATGGCCTTTTCTGCTTCCACAACAGGGCCATCATGGGGGCATGGTCTCTACTGGATTGGTACAAAATCTCAATAATATTTCTTATGTGGCTTGTCGAAGATCTGCCCAGAATGATTTGTGTGTATTAATTGATCTTCTTTTTCACTCTCTCAGCCCATACTCCCACACAGATCTTAATATCTTCATTGACTAAAGAAATTGGATGGTAGTTATCAACCTTTTCTGAGTTTTTGCTAGTTTTCAATATTGATATGATATTGCCCTTGAGTAGTTCTTCAGGTATTTTTGCCTGATTCACAAATCGATTAAAGGTAATTACTAGTATAGGGATATTTCATTGTTGAATCTTTTATAAAAAGAACCATCCAATCTGTCTAAAAGATCTAAATGCCCCAATCTCTCTGACCAAAATACATAGTCAAATAGATCAAATAGGCCCCGGCCCTATCTTTTTTTAGACTTCCCCGAGGGAAGTATGTATTTCTGTCAGGGAGATTGGGGGGTTTAGATCTTTCAGTTTTTCCTGAGGAAATTCCTGAGGATTCCTGTGGAATCTTTGGGAAGTTTTTATCTTTAAATCATTCTTTAGGATCTTTTTGTATGGTTGGCAAATTATATAATTGGTGATAGTAATCATTGAAGGCTCTTCCTATTTTTTGGGAGGCAAGCAGCCTCTTTGTAAATAATCTTATAGAATTAATTAGTTTTCATTTTCAAATTTATTAGAGAGCAATCTGTCTGTTCTATTTCCTTTATGATAAAATCTAGCTTTTAATCTCTCTAGAGTTTTACTTACTTTATTAATTCATCATTCATTTTATTTTTTAGATTGATGATTTTATTTGATATCATATCTGAAGGGGATAGCTTGTTAGCTCTAGATGGGTGGAAGATTAGCCAGATATCATATAATGCATAGTTTTGAATTGGTGATCTACATCTTTGTGAGAGTCTGATTATTCCTTTATCTCTTATTTCTCCTGTGATATTTTTTTTTATCCAGTTGTGGTTCTGATACACAATTAAAATCACCAAACATTTTTATTTTATTCTTTTTTTTTTTTTTTTTTTTTTTTTTTTTTTTTGATTATGAATGGTAGTGATGAATTTGGTTTGAGGCATGAGATGAGATGGTTTGGGTAAAAAGGTCAATCAGTGTATATAGAGTATATGATGATGGCACACACAATGGGCATGTCTGCTGACGTCATCACACACAGACCAACTGAACCAGGAAGTGACTAGAGACTATGAACATGCTGGAAACATGGAGATTGTCAGTTTCAGCTGCTGTTAATTTGCATTATTGCTGGTGGGTGGCACTCTTTTGAATGTAAGTATTTCTTTCACTTGTATATATTGTCTGTACTGCTACTGTGTGTATTGTGTAGGACATTAGCACTGAGGAAGGGCTTGTTGTCCGAAACGTTTGTTTATATTGTGTCCTCTAATAAACTGCAGTAGCACTTGGGTGTGCACTACCTACTTGATGCGCAGAACTCCATTTTTTGTCTATCTGCTTGTTACACTGTTGGAACTACAGTAAGGAGACCCTGCAGCTCGGATTTAACTGTTCATTACTGTGTTCTTTATCTCTGATAATCGGTGGGCATCATTGATGCCTCTGCCTCATCTTATGCATAGATAATAATTATGTATCTTCCCTCTATATCTTATTCCATGTGAATACTTTTAAAACCGAAATAGTTAGATATTAATATAGCCAGTCCTCACTTTTTATGTTCTAATGATGCAGATACAATAGTGGTGTATGCTTTAGATATAAGATTCATTTACCTCTTGATCTCCAGTGGGTTTCTTGCAGATTGCAAATATCTGCTTTCCGCTTCTTACAGTCTAATAATATGGATCTTTTATGTGGTGTATTAAGCCCCTGGGTATTAATTATGGCAAATCTAACCATATTTCTTCTTCTTTTTCAGCTCCCCATGTCCAGAGTACCAACAACCATGTCACTAACACATTACAAATACAATTCAAAAAAACATTAAAACATACTCAGGTCCCATATTTCCATAGGTATAGAAATATCTCTGTAAGTACCATACCCAAATGGCTCACAGAGATAGTCAGCCAAACCTCATTTTTTTTTTGCCATTATTTGCAGAGTGGCAAAGGAGATTAGATTATCTTTGTTGCCTCTTGAAAGAGTACATTGAAGAGTATATTTAAGTTATAATTTGGATTTGTTTTTGGAGGGAGAAAAAAAAGTGCAGACTGCTCTATTAATGTCTCATGGTGAATAAATGAGTAAGCTATGTACATTTAGAGCTTTAATATAATTGCCAAACAATATATATTCAAAGGAAGAGAAAAAAAAATCCTGTTTGCTTTTCCCTTCACACACTGAAATAGTGTCAAATATATTCTTTGAGTATTGAGATAAAAACATTTTTTTTAAAATACTTTAGTTCCTTTTGATTCTTTAATAGACAACTTATCTTTCGTCTTATTCATAATGTATCATATTATTAGGCTAGTATTCTATATAACAATATATATTGAAAAAAAACAAAAATGTAAGTATCTTGTGTATTGTAATGAAAAAAAGTCGATCTGATGTGTCTCTTAGTGATTAAAAGTGTAAACTATAGACATTTCAAAATATGTTAAAACACAAAACAAAAACATTTTGTCCCCTGTATTGGGATAGTATCAAAAAAACATTCTTATATTATAGTGTAAAAAAATAACTTAAGTGCTTATTAATTGTTCTCTAAACAAATCCTCTTTCTTCTTGTTCATAATGTATCTTATTATTAAGCTGGTTTTCTATATAGCAGTACATCAAACTTCCACAGGTGAAAGTATCTTGTTATGTATCATAATGAGGTCATAAATGTAAACTTGTTCTTTTTTTCCCTCCTCCCCCTTCTTTCAAGAGTGAAATAAGTGCAAACCTCCCTGTATATATCTAGTGATAATTAACAGTGTAACCTGTGAACATTTAAAACTATTGCACAATTAATGAAAACAGGAAGGAGAAAAAAAACCAGAATATATCTAATATCTATATGATATTTTTCTCCTTATAATCCATTTATATTTAATTCCTTTGTTCCATGGAATCCTTGTTGAATCTGCGTATTGACGTCTCTCATTTCTAGTGAAGAACGAAAGGTCTAAAAAGATCTTTATTTCTGCAAAACAGAGTATCAAGGAGGCATCTCGTGCTGCTTTGATGTTTTGCTCCTTGAGCTTGGGAGTTGTGCAACATATAATAATGTCTCTTGGCTGGGAGCTAGGGATCCCTGGTGGTTTGAAAGCTCTATGGCTCTTTCTAGCACGTTTATATATCTGGATTTGTCTACACAAAGTGTTTTTATGTATTTGGTTACAAAGGTGTCCAGCTGATCTTGAGGTACAGATTCAGGAAGATCTCTAAATCTCACGTTATTTCTCTGCATCTATTCTCTAGGTCTGATAGTTCTTTTTCCAAATCGTTAATTTTGTATTCTTGTTTTGTAGCAATTTTTTCTTGCTGCTAAAGGTGTAACTTCATTTGTAGGAGTGATTCTTAATTTTCTTAAACTTTTCCCCTTGTCTGCTTTAGTTCTTTTTTTAATTTCCTTTATAATGTTATTTATTTCAATTTTTTCCAGTTGAGATTCAAATGCTTTCTCTATTGCTTGGTCTTTCTTTCTCAAAGTGGTCTGGGAGCTTTCATGGTGTTCATCAGACATAATGCGTAGTTTCCTCCATGTCTAGTAGATGCAGATCTGCTTTATTTGTTATAGGGGAGGAGAAAAATAAGCATTTATCTGGTTTATTCTCCTATTTCCTATCTTTTTTTGAGGGTTTTTTGTATCAGTAATTTTCCTGTTAGCCATATTTTAGTATGTATTAAAGGGGAGAAGTGTTGCCTGAGATTAGGAGCAGTACCAGACAATTTCCTTTCTGTTTCCTGTTTCTTTCTTCTGCTCATGTTGTCCCCTGTTTTTATTTTAAAATGCCTTTTATTCTAAAATGGTTTTGCAATTCGAACCAAAAAAGTAAAAAGTAAAAAAATAAAACAAAAAAGCAAATGGCAGTGTCTGTTGGGCTTAGATCTTATAAACATCTTTAACAGATGGATCACTATGTCCAAAAGCGCAACCACTCTTTCCCAGTCTTTATTACTTTCATTGCTAAGTTATGTGATTCCAAATATGCATTTACTTCAGTAATGCAGATTGAGTTTTATAGTACCTTGCCTGTAGATTTTGTGTTTGATTTAATATCTCAAGGCAGTATGATCTGCCTTATTTCTGAGTTAACATTTTATCTGACTTAATGGATTGTCATTATACTCACTTAATTTGTATATGTATACTCGCTTAATTTTATGTTAAAAGGAAACTTAAAGAGTATGTCTCTGGATTTCATATGCAGGTGGGAGTTTATTGATCTGCTCAAACTTCAGACCAATCAGTCTTGTCCTGGTGTCTTCTATATTCAGTTCTGTAGCTATGGAAATAGTCTTTCCATTCTCCACCACCCTAAGGCCAGTTGAATGACTCCTGTAGCCAGTCCAAACATTAAATTGAGTTCAGATAGAATTTTACAATATTCCCCATAACAGTGCTAGGGATAAATTGATGTCAGATTGAATTGAACTTATCTGCTGCTTCAGTGTTGTGCTCCATTCCAAGATGGCGACCCCCCTCATGCAACTCCTCAAACTCCACGCCGCATCCCAGCCACTAGATAGCATGTGGTACCATGGAGCCAGATGGAACAAGCTTGCCAGTCCGGTGCAGACCACGTCTCCTCTGGACACAGCCCCCCTCTCTCCTCACTCCTAGGTCTCAATGTGAGTTGCAGTTTTCCTTGCCTCCAGGACGGCGCTCTATCATGCTGCTTCTTGCATGGTCTTCCTCGCCCCCTCCGCTCTATGCACAGTGAGTGTAACTATGTACTACGTCATCACTCCTCCAGCCTGATTACCAATTAAATAACTGTTCCATGCATTTGGATCGTACTGGTTTTTTTTTACTTATCAATAAACTGCAATCTTTGAGTTTGAAATCCAGTAATGATGAATGGGTTAGTAAGTGGCTGAGTGACAGGCAACAGAGGGTTGAAGAGGGTTGAAGTAAATGGAGTATATTTGAGCCAAGGTCTTGTAACCAGTTGGGTACCTAGGAGATCTGTACCTGGACTCATTCTCTTTAATATTTTTATGATACAAAGGTTTGCAACAGGGTTGATTTTCCAGGAGGGATAAGCCAAATGGCAAATGCTTTAGGTAAACTAGAAAAATGGAGCTATGAAAACTGACATTTAATGTAGACAAGTGAAAGATCATGCATCTTGAGGGTTAAAGGGCAGAGTTTAGAATAGCTGATACAGTCCTAACCTCAACATCTGAGTAAAGGGATTTAAGGGTAATTATTTCAAAAGACTTAAAGGTAGGCAGACAATGTAAGGGAGTAGCAGGAAATGCTAGCAGAATGCTTGGTCATATAGGGAGAGGTATTAACAGTAGAAAGAGGGAAGTGTTCATGCTATTGTACAGAGCACTGGTGAGACCTCACATGTTGTATTAGAAACTGTATCTCCAGAGGGGAGGTACTAATGAAAGTTGCTGCCAGGTACTAATGAAAGTAGCCAGAAAATTGGGCAGACAAGATGTGCCGAATGGTTCTTATCTGCCATCACATTCTGTTTTTCTATGTTTCTATTACTGTGTTAAGGAGTTGTGACCTATTTGCATTTCCATGAATGTGATATTTGTATTACCATCTGGCTATATACTTTGTGTAGTTACTATGTCTTTTTGTCCTTTGTTTTGTGGAATGACATCATGAGTCAAATTGCAATGATTGTTTAGCATGAAATGTGTTTTGTTATGAATTGATGTGCTATAATGGGCATTGTCTGTATGAGTGTAATATTAAAGAGAAGAAAATGTGCATGTCATTAACTCAAGTCTCTAGTGGTTTCAAACCAGATCAAATGATGTACAGCCGGCAAGAGTGAAGCAATAGTTGCATGCCATCACTCCTGGAGATTAATATACACTATGGGACTATGGAAGAAAAGCACTTGTTACATCCTACGTGAAAAGAACCCCACAAACAGCTGCTAATCAAATCTTGATTCATGTTTTCCATCACAAAGTGCCTTGACTGACCCTTGTGACAGATTTTCATTAGGCGAGTATTGTTTTTGTACAGGACTGCTTATTATCTATGATTATCAGTACTGAATTAAAATCTATTATGATAAGCTTATTAATGGTCCCAAATAGTTTTTGTAAGTTTGTGATTTTATTTATCAGATATACCTCTAAAATCCTTGGCACACAGGTGTCAAGAGCAAATTAACACTACAGCCTTGTCCTCTTTGGAGATGGATAATGATTTTTTTTAATCTGTAGACATGGGTGTTATTGTCTCTGGAGGCATGTATATATTTATATATAAAATTAAATAAAGAAGTGTGGAAGTATGATGAATTTAGCCAAAGTAAGGTTCTTCTAGTGTACCCAATTGATCATGGGGCAATTGTGCAATTATGTTTTCTAATAGAGATCAGAATATGTATGTTGAAATTATTAAGTTTATAAGTGACCAACATCTGTGAAACTAATGTAGTATACTTGTAGTGGTAAATTAAAAGCATATTGTTTAAATGCCTTATTAGAAGATGTTTCATAAAAACTACCCAAAAAAAGAGGAAATAATTGCATATATAAATAAATAGTACACTCATTTAACAAGGAGGGGAGTGTTTTTCTCTGCATACAAAGGTCAGAAGATAGGCTTTTTGTGGTAAGAGATTGCTATTAGCTGAAGAACCCAGTACTGAGGGTTCTAAGTAATTAAGGACAGATCTGGTATTTTCAAGTGAACTTTGAGGTGATTTAATATAGTAGAAAATGTTTTAATATTTTTATATATCTAGACACTTTTATGTTTTTGACATTTTATATACGAATGTTTTGAAAAGAGATCATTTTGGGACGTTTATATTGAATTATTTGGAATTACTAAATTAATTAATTTGGATTAACAGCATGCAGCCCCGAGATGGAGGTGGCACCCACATGGTCACGGACACACCCAGGTTTCCTGAGGAGTTTAAAAAAAAAAAAAAAAAAAATTGGTTTCCCCACCTTAAGGTTTGTAGTGGCCCCAGATATACTGGGTGGGCAGGTGACATGAAACTATTTTTCTTTTGGCATATTTATTTTTGTGTTCACTTTGTGAAGAAAGGGGTATTGAAGGGACCAGGCTTAATGCTTAGGCCTAATATATCAAATTATATATATTTGATTACGTGCTTTTGCGCTACCTCGGTGAAATATTTCATTTTATTTTATTTTAAAACCATTACTGTAGGAGCCTCTCCGTCGCATGCACTGCACATACTAAACCACACCCTGAGTTTGTGCTGACCAGGCTTGCTTAGCTGCTCCTAACATATGGTCTAATGTGAAATGTTAGAAGGGCTTGGTTTTCAAAGTACACTGCCAATTGTGATTGGCTAAATAATGTGTATCATCCTAGATCAATATGTCTATATATTCTCTCTTCTGTGAGTATTAAAATGGGAGGCTTGTTTGGAATACATTACGTTGTCCTGTGTGTTATTCTAATCGGCTTTTTCCCAGAGCTTCAGAGAGATAAGAAAAAAGCAGAACCCTGTTAAAAAGTCCATGGCAGTTTAGATGTCTATGGGTCCCTGAGAAATATCTAGCCTTACAGCATACTCCATAAACATTACAGATCTTTGTAAATGTATGACTTCACTAAACATTAACATAATTATTAACTACTGTGAGAATTTCAAATTTAAGGCCAAAATTGCTGAGCTGCAAAATTCTTCCAGCCCAGCTACATAAGCTTTAAATTTGAAATTAATTTAAACTTTTAAATTAAAAAAAACAGTTTTCAATGTAGTAAATATCCCTGAAAGTGATACACACATTTTCATGTATATTACTTACCTATCCACTGCTATAGCTACAAGGGTAAAAACAGAGGCAGATACTGAGATCCCTTGAACCATGCCACTCATCTTGCAAACTGTGTTTCCAAATGGCCAACCTGATTGAAACAAAATTATATTAATCTACAAAAAAATGATGCCTTACAAGTACAAGCACATTATGTAATCATAAAATCATTACTGGATTTCAAGTATTCATAAATAACATTTTATTAGCAACTTAGAATGCAACAATACTAAAGAGTTTAAATATCATCTAAATAACATTAACCTTGCAGTATTATCTGCAATGATCGAAATTAAAGTGTAAAAGCCATTAATTTAGACCATTAAATAATTTATACTGTTGAAGCATTTTCTATAATTACATTTATTGTCCCCTCCATGTTTATTGTTGGTTTGCTGACACTTTTATTGAACAGTTTCTAATGTGACTAATATGACCATAGGTGTACTTTATCCCTCACCTTCTAGTGATAATACTTTTTTTATGAAAATGTATATATTTTTTAACATCTTAACACATTGTAATAATATATATATATATATATATATATATATAGATATATATATATATATATATATATATATACTGCTCAAAAAAATAAAGGGAACACTTAAACAACACAATGTAACTCCAAGTCAATCACTCTAGTGGTAGCATGAGACGGAGTCTACAACCCACACAAGTGGCTCAGGTAGTGCAGCTCATCCAGGAAGGCACATCAATGCGAGCTGTGGCAAGAAGGTTTGCTGTGTCTGTCAGCGTAGTGTCCAGAGCATGGAGGCGCTACCAGGAGACAGGCCAGTACATCAGAAGACGTGGAGGAGGCCGTAGGAGGGCAACAACCCAGCAGCAGGACCGCTACCTCCACCTTTGTGCAAGGAGGAACAGGAGGAGCACTGCCAGAGCCCTGCAAAATTACCTCCAGCAGGCCACAAATGTGCATGTGTCTGCTCAAACGGTCAGAAACAGACTCCACGAGGGTGGTATGAGGGCCCGACGTACACAGGTGGAGGTTGTGCTTACAGCCCAACACCGTGCGGGACGTTTGGCATTTGCCAGAGAACACAAAGATTGGCAAATTTGCCACTGGCACCCTGTGCTCTTCACAGATGAAAGCAGGTTCACACTGAGCACGTGTGACAGACGTGACAGAGTCTGGAGACGCAGTGGAGAATGTTCTGCTGCCTGCAACATCCTCCAGCATGACCGATTTGGCAGTGGGTCAGTAATGGTGTGGGGTGGCATTTCTTTGGGGAGCCGCACAGCCCTCCATGTGCTCGCCAGAGGTAGCTTGACTGCCATTCGGTACCGAGATGAGATCCTCAGACCCCTCGTGAGACAATATGCTGGTGCGGTTGATCCTGGAACTCATGTGGCTGGAGTGTGTCAGCAGTTCCTGCAAGACGAAGACATTGATGCTATGGACTGGCCCGCCCGTTCCCCAGACCTGAATCCAATTTAGCACATCTGGGACATCATGTCTCGCTCCATGCACCAACGTCACATTGCACCACAGACTGTCCAGGAGTTGGCAGATGCTTTAGTCCAGGTCTGGGAGGAGATCCCTCAGGAGACCATCCGCCACCTCATCAGAAGCATGCACAGGCGTTGTAGGGAGGTCATACAGGCACGTGGAGGCCACACACACTACTGAGCCTCATTTTGACTTGTTTTTACATTACATCAAAGTTGGATCAGCCTGTAGTTTGTTTTTCCACTTTAATTTTGAGTGTGACTCCAAATCCAGACCTCCAGGGGTTGAAAAATGTTATTTAAATTTTTTTATTTTTGTGTGATTTTGTTGTCAGCACATTCAACTATGTAAAGAACAAAGTATTTCAGTAAATATTTAACTCATTCAGATCTAGGATGTGTTATTTTTGTGTTCCCTTTATTTATTTGAGCAGTGTATATATATATATATATATATATATATATATATATATATATATATATATATATATATATATAGAGCATCTTTTCATCTATTTAAAAAATGCAGGTACTTTCACATTTGTGTGCAGCAAGATTTTTGCACTCCTGGCTTAAAGGATTACTATAGTGTCAGGAAAACCAACTCCTTTTCCTGACACTATGTCATCCTTGGGGGACCCTCACCCTCAGGGTTCCCCTCCCGTAGCGCTAAAGGGGTTAAAACCCCTTCAGCCACTTACCTTAATCCAGCACCGGGCTCCCTCGGTGCTGGTGACCTCTCTTCCCCCGCCGACGTCAGCTCCCGAGTGGAGCGGAATGCGCATGCCCGGCAAGAGCAGCGTGTGCATTCTAACAGTCCATAGGTAAGCATTTCTCAATGCTTTCCTATGGACGTTCTGCATGCTGGATGCGAATTTCGCATCCAGCGTCGCAGAAGTGTCTCTAGCGGCTGTCAGGAAGACAGCCACTAGAGGTTGGATTAACCCTGCTATGTAAACAAAGCAGTTTCTCTGAAACTGCTAGGATTACATCTGAAGGGTTAAAACCTGAAGGACCTGGCACCCAGACCACTTCATTGAGTTGAAGTGGTCTGGGTGACTATAGTGTCCCTTTAATTCCATGTTATTCAATATAGTCTTCTCTACTCCACTTGCATGCACAACATAGTAGGGCAGACTTGACTGAGACCTCAGATATTCCTTCAGATCTACACCATTTTAAACAACCATCTATTGCTTTTGGCCCACGATGCCTTTTGGGCAACAGTACTATGACATAGAGTTTGCTCCCTACATTTTTAGGTACAATAGAATACTTTTTCTGACTGACTTATAGTAGATTGAAGAACCTGACAAAAAATACTGCAGGAATAAAAGACAGGGTTATTTACTAAAGTGAGAATTCTAAATGAATTTCAAATTTAAGGTTAAAATACAGTTGTGCTCAAATGTTTGCATACCCTGGCAGAAATTGTGAAATGTTGGCATTGATTTTGAAAAAATGACTGATTATGCAAAATTTATTTTATTGAAGGATAGTCATCATATGAAGCCATTTATTATCACATAGTTGTTTGGCTCATTTTTAAATCATAATGATTACAGAAATAACAAATGGCCCAAATGGCCTTGATCAAAAGTTTATTTCCCTTGAATGTTTGGCCTTGTTAAAGAGTGTCACAAGGTGTTGTGCTTAATCATTAAATTCATGAAGTGCGAAGCGCCAATATCAGAAAGCAATAATCAATTACCCTAAGGATTTTAAAGATATTGGTGGGCACCAAAACCCTATTCGGGATGAGTGAATTGAGTATTTGAGAAAGGGAAAGACACTGACACCAAATACTTGTAAATAATCAATACAAACTTTATTGATTAACAGAAATTAATCAATAAGTAATAACAGCTTAAACAGCTTAATTTTCAGCTTAAAGAAACAGCTTAAGTATACATCACCATAAGAGAAGCTTGCTGCACTCGACTGAGAGAACTTCTGGCAGTCAGGCTTTAAGAGGACCCTCTATTACTGGGAATCAGCAGAACCAGCAATACACGTCCGTATTACAGGTGGGCAGTACTCCAATGAGTGCCAAGTTTTGTCATCATTTATAAGTTATACATCAATGGGATGCATAGTCTGTACTTTTCCACCAAATCTCCTTATCAGTGCAGCCCAGCAAAGACCTTGCAAAAGCGTTGGATGGGACCTGCAACAGGCCAGGCTGTCCAGCCCCACCAAAAATGCCATGCCAGATCTGTGCGGTTAATTATCTCTTATCTAAAAGCTAGCTACGTTCTCATAATATTCTCATGACGGTATGCATGAGTGATTCTGGTGCTGTGTTTTGTGGTTATTAACATTTTCAGTACTGTGTACCTGCGCCATCTTAACTATCTATCATAGTTTAATTTGCTCAATAGTGATCAATCAATCATTCTTAATAATATGGAATATTATTATCACACAAGGTGACACACACAGGATAAAATTGCACTTAAAAGTTAATTTTCCACACCTGTGGCATTTTAAATTGCAATTAGTGTCTGTGTATAAATAGTCAATGAGTTTGTTAGCTCTCACATGGATATACTGAACAAGCTAGATACTGAGCCATGGGGAGCAGAAAAGAACTGACAAAAGACCTGTGTAACAAGGTAATGGAACTTTATAAAGTGGAAATGATATAAAATGATATCCAAAGCTTTGAAAATGCAGGTCAGCACTGTTTAATCACCTATTAAAAAGTGGAAAATTCAAGAATTATTCAGGATACAAAGAAAAACCCACAAGTAATCTAAGGAGAAATATTGTCTATTTTGGAAAAAGACAGCGTGGTTGTTTCAAGGAGCACAATACAACGATAATTGAACAAAAATTAGCTGCATGGTTGAGTTGCCAGAAAGACGCCTTTACTGTGAAAATGCCACAAAAAAATGAGTTACAATATACCAGACAATACCTTGACACATCTCATAGCTTCTGGTGCACTGTAATTTGGAGTGACAAGACCAAAATAGAGCTTTATTGTCAAAACCATAAGCGCAATGTTTAGAGAGAGGTCAACAAGATCTATAGTGAAAAGATTACAATTCCTACTGTAAAGCATGGTGATGGCTCACTGATGTTTTGGGGGGTGTGAGTTCTAAAAGCACGGGGAGTCCTGTGAAAATTGATGGCAAGATGAATGCAACATGTTATCAGAAAATATGTCAGACAATTTGCATTCTTATGCACAAAGGCTGTGCATGGGATTTGGACTTTCCAGCATGGCAATGACCCTAAGCACAAGGCCAAGTTGATCTTCCAGTGGCTACAGCAGAGTGGCCATCACAGTCTCCTAACCTTAACATCATTGAGCCACTCTGGGGAAATCTCAAACGTGCGGTTCATGCAAAATGACCATAGACTTTGCATGACCTGCAGGCATTTTGCCAAGACGAATGGACAGCTATACCACCTGCAAGAATTAGGGTCCTCAAGGACAACTATTACAAAAGATTGCATGCTGCCATTCATGCTAAAGGGGGCAATACATAGTTTTAAGAACTAAGATTATGCAGACTTTTAACAGGGGTCATTTTTTTTTCTTTGTTCTTTGTTGTTTTCTTTTATGATTTTGCCAATCTGTTACAACCTACAGTTGATTATGAATCCCATAAGAAATAAAAGAAATGTGTTTTACCTGCTCACTCATGTTTACTTTAAAAATAGTAAACATATCATCAATTCTCCAAAGGTATACAAACTTTTGACCACAACTGTAGCAGAAATGGAAAATACTCTCAAAGTCACCTATGTTTTTAGTTTGGTTACTCTGCCATTAAATTTGAAATTCACTATCTATATCATGAGCAGGTAAAGCAAATAGAATTTATTATTTTATTACAATTCAACTGTCTAAGGATGGGTTATATTGGGTAGCAAGTAAACAGTCAGGAAAGATGTCTAGGTGACTTTGATTAGGGCCATATACTGATGTGTAGATGACTGGGTCAAAGCATCTCCAAACCGAGAAGTCTTGTAGGGTGTTCGTGATATGCAGTGGTTAGTACCTACTAAAGTGGTGCAAGCATGGAAAACCATTAAACCAGCATAAGGATCATGGGCACCCAAGTCTTATTGATGCACATGGGGAGCAAAGGCTAGCCCGTTTGGTTCAATCACACAGAAAAGCTACTGCAGCTCAAATTGATGAAAGAGTTAATTCTGGCCATGAAAGAAATGTGTCTGAACAAACAGTGCATTACAGTTTGCTGCATAGGGGCTGCATAGCCATAGACTGGTCACAGTGCCAATGATGACCCTTGTCCACAGCCGAAAGTGCCTCCAGTATAGAAGTGAGCATCAGAACTGGGCCGAGCACCTAGGGCGTAATGACGTGAGCGCGTAGCACGCCAGAAAAGGTGGGGGTGTGGGAACCGCTATTGAGACAGACGCATGGTTGCATGGTTTGCAGAGTAAAAAAATAGTAGCGTTGAAGTTTCCTGAAGAGCGAAGCGTGAGGAGAAACAAATTGATTCCTGACCAGTATCCGATCATATACAAAGAAGAGTCAGTTGCGGTATGAAATCGACACAATATTGCCGTAGACGAAGTAGAGCAACATTAAGTGGGAGAAAGTGAGGGGAAACGTCCAGACACAAATAACTGTATACTGAGGAGGATAGAAATGACGCCGTATTGCCTCCCTCCCTATACGTAGAAAAGTTGAAAAATTGGAAAAAAGAGAGAGAAAAAAAATTGCTTAAATCAACAGACGGCGCTTGAATGACACGTGGAGAGTATCCCACAAAAAGAGGGGAGAGATAAGCCGCGGCCTGAACACCAAAGCGATAAGTACCAATTATTAACTTATGGCTGTAATGTTTATGGTTCCCTATACAATCTAATACTTTACTATACATTTGTCTCGTATTGCCACTATTGCTGAAAATGCTGGTATACAAACTGGGGAGGGGAAAAAAAAGGGGGAGGAAAGTATTGGCAATTAATAAATGAAAAAAGAAGGGATAAAGTCGAGAAAGTGAAAAATTGACAAGGGAAGGCTACACTGCAGGCCAAAACTTTATGACCTGATTAATTATCTCTCTATAAGTGGATTAAAGCCGCCCACTCTCTATCCACGAAGAGTCCCAATAGATGGCTACAAAAAAAAAAAAATGCTTAAAGGCAAAGTGAAAAAAAATTATATTCAGCCCTCAAGAGTGTCATTTCCTCCTCCCCCCCATCTCCTATTTCTAACAAAGATAAATCAGAAGCTATGGAGGATACATCCATTTTGACAGCTCAGGTTTACCAATTGAGTGAAAAGTTTAATTTTGTCACACAAGATTTTCTAATGGCTAAATTAGACACCCAACTGGCATCTATTTTGAAAGAGATAGCTAATAACTCTGTTTCAATAAAGAAAGACATGAGTGAGTTAACTAAACAAGTCTCCTCAGTGAAAGCCAAATTAAACAAGGTGGAGGAACAACTTGATATACTTAAAGAAGACAAAAGTAAAATGGAAACCAAAATAAACCAAATAGATTTAAAACTGAGAGAAGATTGTTGAAGACGATGTAACTTGAGATTTAGGAATTTCCTGGAAGAAATTACACAAGTCCACCTGAATAAATGTTTAAATGAGTTCTTTAAAGAATTAGGAATTCCTACAGTGGAACAGCACATAGTGCTAGAGAGGGTACATTGCCTTCCTAAACCTAAATCTGTGGCATCCCAATGGTCAAGAGGTGTTATTGCAGCTTTCCATTCATATGCATATAAAGAGCAAATTGTGAAGAGGCACAAAGAGCATTGTAATATATATGACCAGTTTAAAGACATTCTGATCTTTCAGGACTTTTCATTCCAAACAAGACAGTGGAGAAGGAGTTTCCATCAAGTGTTAGAACCACTGAAGCAAAAAGGCATCAGATATAAATGGGGATACCCATTTATATTGATGGAAAGAAAAATGGTTGAATTTTGAGACACCTTCAAACCTACAAAATTGGACTAACCAACAACTTAAATTAGCTTTTAACATTTATTCATTTATCTAATAGTTTGTTTGTTTGTTTAAAAGGTTTAACAGGATGTATATTATTAGATTGATGCTCTAAGTATCAGAAGATAATTATAATTTTCTTTTCTTTATTTATTAGCTCTATAAGTAGAAGGACGGTGGGTACACATGAACATAAAGAAGCAATATAATATTGCGTAAGATCACGGGGTTTCTATTGAGAATATAAACACGATTACTACATAATATAATGCATTTAGCACTTTAATCATTGATTAACACTATAATGGCACCAAATGACACCAATGAAAAGGATATAGTTTACATACTTAATAATTAATAGCTGAAAAAAGGGGGGGTAAATGGATGTTTTATACATACACTTAGTTCTGCATATCACATACATAACACATACACAGCACAAGGCAAATTTTTGGTCACATAAGTATTATGATGAAAAAACAAGAATACAGCGACATAATATACTATAGGTTAAGATTCAAGTTTTTTGGGAGCGGGGGATTACACATAGGATATACTTTAAATATAAGTGGTTTGTGTTTCACTTTAATGAATAATAGTACAGGATTAGAAGGTGTTTGGATTAACAAGAATATAGAGTTTATATGGAATAGAAAACAATTAATATCAGTATTGATGAAAAGAAGTTCCACATATATTTATTTTTTAATACACTATCAATATGAGGCATATTAGGGTTGCATAACTAGCGATAAGCCGTAAAACTATAAAGATGTAAAATTATAGTGGACTATATTAAGGTCTAACGGCTGAAAATAAAGATAAGAGAACATTATACTATTATTGTGTTGGGGATTTTGTTGTTGTTTTTTTTAAGATCAATATATACACCTATGGGTGTGAATAGGACACATAGAATAAGATAGTTGATTTAGTTATATCCAAATGGGCAAAATATATGCCACTTTTGTAGGTATGGATCCAATTTGTATAACCCCTATTATGACAAGATGAAGAGGGAACAGAGTTGGAAAGGGAAGAAAATGGAGAAAGGAAAAATAAAATGGAAATAACAAAGTAACCTTAATTTAAAAGTTAGGTGATTATACTGATAGATAAGGTCCCCCTTGAGTAGCCCTACTTGATGCCTGATATAAGGTATATATCTCATTCTGAATAAATGCTGACGAGAGTAGGAGTCTCAATAGGGGATTTTTGGAGACCCTGGAAGGGTTGTATTTTAACGTTGCTTCTCTGTGATCTTCTGAGGGCTCAAATGTCTTGGTTTGTTGTTGTATGTATTGTCCAGTGTCGAGAGGCGGAGATGAGGTCCCAGGTCAATGTAATTTTAGATTATGGTTTGGTTTCTTTTGGTGAATGCACAGGGCTTGAATACTATGAATAAAAGGTCACAATTATATAACTGCCTTGTTAAGGAAAAAGTGGATATTTGTCTATTACAGGAAACACATTGGAGACATGGGGATAATGTGAACTGGGAGGTAAGAGATATCCAACTATTATTCATGCGTCCATACATTTGAGAAAAAAGAGAGGCGTAGCTATTGTGATTCCCAATAACATTAAATGGGAGAATTTATATAAAGAATTAGACCCTGAAGGGAGATACATGATTTTGATTTGTAAAATTAATAATGTGAAATACATGATACTTAATATATATCTCCCTATTGTGGCGCCTGTACCAATGTTGAATAAAATTTTAGAGAAAGCGGAACCAAAAGTTGGACATATATATGGTGACGGGTGATTTCAATTGTGTACTTGATCATCAAATGGATTAAAGACTTCTTAAGGGTAGTTTGATAAACAACAAAGTAGTAAAATATGCTAAAGCATTAACCAATACTCTTAATAATTACGATCTCTTTGATGCTTGGCGTCTAGTTTATTCAACTATGAGGGGTTTTACACATCTGTTAAGAATCTATTATACCTACCCCAGGACAGACATTGTTTGGGGTAATATGAATCTGATTGAGAAGTTGAAAAAATTAACATAGTGGATAACACAGTCTGATTATAATATCATTCTCTTTGAGATAAAAGATGATTTTCCAATAAAGAATAATTCTTTGTGGAAATTAAAAAAAAATATTTGTTATTTTCTAAAAACAATAAGGAGTATTTAACTAATAAGTTTTAAAAATTATTTTAAAGAGAATGATCCTACTGACACATTCTACCTAAACAACTGGTGTGCCCACAAAGCAGTGGCAATGGGACATTTTATTAAACTGAACCATGAGGCACAAAAAAGGAAAGATAAAGATCTACTGGCATTATATATTACTCTACATAACATCTCAGTAAAGAAAAAAAAGGACCCTTTGGCAGTAAAAGCAAAAGAGATAAAGGTTATACAAGGCAAAATTAATCAATATATAAATGAAAGGATTGTAAAGAATATAAATAGACAAAAATTTAAATTTTACTGTAGAGGAAATAAAACAGATAACGTGATGTCTAATAAACTCAGAAAACAACAATCGCATTCTCAAATAACTAAGATTATAATATCAAAATAATGTATGTATTAATCCCAAAGATATTGGCAATTGCTTTAATGAGTATTATGGAAAATTATACAATCTTCAAATAGATACTCCAATTAATTATATAGATCAGTATTTAACTAAGACCAAACTCCCCAAATTATACCAAAATAAATTGTTAGTCTTAATAAACCCATTAGTAAAGAAGAATTTGAATTGGCCATTTCAAAATTGCAAAAGGCTAAAACACCCGGATCAGATGGCTTTACCAACCTTTTTTTTCAAACATTTAAAAAAAAACAACTAAGCATACATTTGGTCCCAATGCTCAATAATGCCATAAGTAATGGTAACTTTCCAATCGAAATGACGAGGGCTAATATATTGCCAATTTTAAAACCAGGTAAAAATCCCCTTGAAACAATGTGCTACCGTCCTATTTCTATGATAAATACAGATGTAAAACTCTTTTCAGACATTCTAGCTGAACGTCTTAAGAGTACCATTGCACAATTAATTCACACAGACCAAAAAAGATTTGTCCCTGGAAGATGGTCAGGATGCAATACAAGAAGAATTATAAACATTCACAACAGCATTAAGAGAAATACAAATCAATTGTTTAACAATTGCTATAGATGCTGAAAAAGCCTTTGACCAGCTAAATTGGAAATTCTTGGAACGGACTTTGATTTCCTACGATATCAAGGGCTGGATATTAGAGGCAATCATGGCATTATATAGAAGTCCCACAGCGAAAATGGTCAGGCCCAATGTATGCTCAAGTTGGTTTAATATACTAGGTTGCCCCCTGTCACCGTTACTATATATATATATATAATCTATTGAACCTTTGCCTGTAAATATTATAAATAATAATAAAATTGGTGGAAATGAAAGATAGTAATTGAAAATTTTTTATGTATGCAGATGATATCTTACTTACTATAAATGACCCTAGGAATTCAATTGACCCTCTTATGGAAGAATTCAAGGACTATAGTTCAGTTTCAAATTATAAATTGAAAAATGACAAAACTACTGTTATGGGTAATGGGATAGAAAATGCGTTAAAACATACGATCACCAATAAATATAATTTTACATGGGCTAGAAAAAAGTTTAACTATTTGGGAATTTGGATTACAAAAAATTTAGACTGATGGAACTTAATTTTATGAGTTTGTTAAAACAAACAAACCAATTATTAAAATACTGGAAATTCCTTTAAATATCCTGGCAGGGGAGAATTCATGTTGTAAATTCATATATTATTCCAAAGTGGAACTATTTATTCCAAAGTGGAACTATTTATTTCAAATGCTACCTCTCAAAGTCCCGGATAGCTGGCTAACTCTATTACAAAATAATGTTAAAAATGTCATTTATAAAGGCAAAAAAGTAGGATAAACAGAAAAATGTTATCTTTTATGCCCATAAAAGGTGGCCTTCATTTTCCAGATGTTAAAATCTTTTATCAAGCCAATATAATAGCACATATCCATAGTACCCAATTCCTCTCTTCTTATAAAGAGGGCTGGATTAAAATTGAAACAGAAGCATTGGAGGTCAAAGACATATCTGGACTGATCTGGAGTACAAAAAGTCAGAAAAGAAGGGGGGTGTGCATAGAACATAATAAAATTCAGAATCATATTATCCTGGGGTGCCACAAGATTAAAAGTAGGTTAGGTATACAAGACTGTGTTTTAGATTTATGAGGATTTTTCCTAATATAAGAAAGCATTCCAGATTTATCCTTGAAAAACTGGGTATTGAGCGGTGTCAATAAACTAGATCAAGTAACATCCCAAGGTAAAATTTTACCCTTTGAATCATTATCTCAAAGTTTTTAGCTTTCTAGCTCAGAATTTTCTTCATATCTCAGAGTCAAATATTTTCTGCAAAAACATCTGGTTCAAGCTAAAGCAGACAAGAATAAGATTCTTAAGATATTATTTTCTAGCCAAGGCAACAAAACTAATTAGAACTATAAATTCTATGGAGTCACTTCCTCAAGTGACAAAATAGGAAAAGGAGCTCTAATGCGTGTTGAATCAAATAAAATGGTGCAAGGCTTTTAGCTCTATCTGTAAATGGGTCCAGTGTTTAAATTTAGCTGAAACACACTATAAAGTTATAAAGAAAACTTTATTACCCATTGCTTTATTGCCCATAACATTATAATAGCACGTTAATTGGCAACAAATGGGCAAATTATTTTGGGATGCTATTAAAGCACAATTAACCTCCCAGATAAAAATGGAAAGAGACCTAAGTATCCCTTTTTTCAATGCCCCAAAAAGACTTGACATGTGGCAAATGTGGCTTGCATTAATGTGATTTCAAAATATAATTCAACAAGTTCCTGTAATACGATTCACTAGAGACCTGGGACCCACCTTCATCTCTCGTTCATGGGACAATAGTGTCTTATTGTTCATTGTATATGTACATGTATTTGTAAGCTTATATAACACAGGATGTAAAACCGATTGATAATCAGAGACTAAGCATAATGGTATATGTTTTAATGTCTTTTTAAAGAGTATTAAAAAAAGAAAAACTGGGCCATGGAGCAGTGGAAGAAGGTTTCTTGTTCTGATTAATCACATTTTCTTTTAGATCAGGTGGATGGCATTGTTTACTTGTGGAAGAGATGGCTGGAGGATGCACTGTGGGAATATACAGGTGTAGGTAATGTTATGCTTGGAAAATCTTGGGTCCTGGCATTCATGGGGATGTTAATTTTACAGTTACTACCTACCTAGAGATTGTTGCAGACCACTTCCACCTTGTCATGGCAATGGTGTCCCTTTATGGCAGTGGTCTCTTTCAGAAGAATAATGCACCAAACCACACTGCATACATTGTTTTAGGAATGGTTTGATTAACATGAAAAAGAGTTCAAAGTGTTGACTTGGCCTCCAAATTCCCCACTGTTCAATCTGATTAAGCATGCGTCTAATGTGCTGGAACAATTACATCTGATCCAATGAGGCCCCACCTTGCAGGACTTAAAAGTATCTGCTGTTAATGTCTTGATGCCAGATACCACATTACATGTTTAGAGGTCTACTAGAGTCCATGGCTCAAATGCATTAGATATGTTTTGGCAGCTCAATAAGAGCTACATGATATTGGGCAAGGGAATCAAGATGACCAAACCTACAAAAAAAAATCATCTAATTCTTGTTGAATAAAAAAGTCAACTCTCTGGAAGAAACCAACCAGCTATTATTTGTAATTAGGGATAACTACTTACATTGGTTGTGGTGGTGGGGTGCCAGGGCACTCATGGCACCATAAGCACTTCACTGCACCATAGTATTTATGTAATTTTAATTCTATTAATTATCTTTTTACTCTGACTGCTTTCGTATAGGATGTGCTAAAAATTTTACAGATTATTAAAAGTCTATCATTCCAGGATGATGATATATTGGATACTGGAAGATATGAGTAAACTAATGTGTTCTAATATTTATTATTAGTTTCTATTTAGCTAAGGACTTGAAAACATCTGTTCCCTTTATGGAGGTCACAAAAGATGGACTACAAACTTATATTTGTATTATTTTTGAGCAAATACATCATGCGACAATATCATAATGACCTGATGTAAATTTAAATAAAAAAGCAACAATGTACTTCTTGGAAGCAATGATCATTTCATCTTCATACATGAGTCAAACTAACAGCAACAATGAATTATTTGGAAATTAAGTACTATGCATCTATTTTATAGCATTCTGCCAATTAATTGATAATAATGTAACTTAAAAAAAAAAAAAAGCTAACCTTGAGAAAAAACAGAGAGAGAAGCCCATAGAAATAATTACATGTCAGGTCTTGCCCCCTCCAGCTTGTATAATGATGACAGATCTCAGCATGGGATGGGGGAGTATTTGCCAGTGGCTCACTGGATATTGCCCATGACCTATTTAGGTGTTATATTTAATGTTTAATGTGCTGATTGAATTTTTTGTTTTGTTGGTTTGGTCATCTTCATTTCCTCCCCCCTCCCTCCTCTCCCCTCAAAAGTGTATTGTATGACGTTTTCAGAATGTGTGAAGAAATGTGAAGCCTTCTTATTTATAAAACAATTGGCTTACACTTTTTCAGTATTCTTGCACTTTAAAGGGTTGACAATAATATTAATATTATATATATATATATATATATATATATATATATTATATTTATTAATTATATTTATTAACAGGGTTATTCACTAAACAGATTTTGTCCTAATGGATACAAGCCAGGTAAAATAACTCATTTTACTAAAGCCAAATAAGATCGAAATTTAATTGGCCCGAGACAATCTGCAGCAATTGTATGGATGCACTTGGTATTCAAATTAAAATCTGTGCTTTCATATCCTCTATAGTATTGGATTTGGAAGATTCACAAAGCACCAATATTGCAACTAGTAGAATGCACATTCACAAATTATAATTCAATACATTTTTTGCAAGTACATTTATCATTTGAATTTCCTTTACATCCATTGGCAAGGCTAGCATTAGCTATTATGTCTCTACTCCATGATTATTATCAATAGTGTCACCACCCATGAATTGAGATATTAGGTTCCCCAGTATATTATGAGTAATGCCTCCACCCATCTCTAAAGATGGGAATGCTGAGAGGGGTTAGGTAAATCTCCATATATTATTAATAGAGCCACTCCTGCAATTAATGGCTGTGAATATTAGGACCCCCACATATAAATAATAGAGCCCCCACCACAGCTAATGAGTGGAGACTGGGATTGTGGAATAAGGGCTTTTCGTGTATTATTAGTATATCCCCTGCCAACTGCTAAAGGAGAGAGGGAGGCTGGTGTTGGGACACCATGTCCACTCAATATTATTAATTAAGCTCCTACGCACCACTAATGGGGGGCTTGGGAGGAGACGTTAGGTAACAGAACTCCAACTTGCCACTAACAAGTAGGTGCTGGGTTGGGATCATTATTTCTCCTCGGTATAAAATTAGTATCTCCACCTGCTAACCATAGGTGGAGGTAAGGATACTCCCCCTTTACTTAAATTTAATAGCCTCCAACCATTGGTCACAATGGACAGATCATCCCCACATGTTAATTTAAAGTCCCACACCCAGAATCCACAATTCAGTGCATGAATTGCAAAATTTCAATATTGTTAAATAGCTTGAACAATGTCCAGATTGTGCAGTCCAACTGGCCCAAGAGGCTAATTTTGCCTCTCAGGCATATGGGGCCATTTGGACATTAGTGAATAATGTTTTAGTGTAATATTAAATGTGGAGAAACATAGAATTCAAATGGCTCTACAATAAGTGAAATGTAAATAAAACTTTGTCACTCTAGCCTTATCTATAATTTTCCTTAACTCTTCTATTCCTAATTTTTCTTTACCTCTCCCTTGTCCTTATTTTGTAGAATTATAATCAGCTTCCATTGTTTGTCTACTTAGTGTTTAATTCCTCTCACATGTCTTCACCAAACCCACATATCTTTCTTTATTAAAATTCCTTCCTTATATCACCTACAAGTTACTTTTTTACTTTTTATTTCCCAACATTTTTGACGCCACAAAAGATGTATCAATAGTCCAGTATCAGAAAGCCACCACGTTTTTCTTCTTTATAGACCATTATTACTGCCCCTGGCATACTTTAGTCTAAGAGAACATAATTACAAACAAGACTAATATTTATTTTACTAAAATGTTTTTTTTCTTAAAAATAAAATACCTGCAATTATATTATCCAGTAATGTCGTGGGCATGCAGAATATTCCAACAAGTAAATCACTGACTGCGAGGTTCAAGATGAAAAGGTTGGTAACAGTCCTCATATGTTTGCTGCTCAATACAATGAAGCAGACCACACCATTGCCAAGCATACACAGAATAAATATTAAGAGGTATGAAATAATGAAAACTGCAGCCACTGGAGTGTGATGAAGATAGTAGTCCACATAAGTGACGTTCTGCTCCACATTTTGTGTTCTGTTTACATTTTTCCTTGGAAACCAGGTTACAGATACATTTGACTCCATTTTCTCATTCATGATTCCCCTTGAAATAAAAAATAAAAAAGAATTATAATAAATAAAAAAAACATTCTAGGATATAAATAGTATCTTAAACTAGTTGTAAATTACCAGATTTGCAGACAACACATGCAACTTAGTCAAAAGAACATTGTATATAATGTAGAAACAATATTCATACATTTGCTAATGGTAATTACATATGTAAACCGTGTTTTAAAATAGTTTTCTATTTTTTTCAAAACAGCAAATTTACAACATGATTCACTTTGCAATCAGTTTTGATTATATAATTGACTGGGATTTTAGAATGCACAAAAAAAAAGTGTACATACCTAGATTCAATTATAAATATATTTATATTTAAATAAATAATGTTTTTATATTCATTTATATATCTTTTTTGATAGTTTAATATTTTGAGAAGTGATCATTTTAAAAATGTATCCAAAAATAATAAATGACTTGGAAAGCCATAAATTGAGGCCATAGTCAGGTTCTTAAGGTCAGTTAGAAATCAATAGGTAAACCCAGGACATGAATCCTAAAAACGACAAGCACAAAATTTGGAAAGTTCAAATGGGAGATCTCTCCTTCTAGTGAATATAGTACATTTATAGTAGAATTACTAATGTCTATGTACAATATTTACAAAATATTTAATAGTAACCCTTGTAACTAAACAGATAGCTACAAAATACTCTTCCATAACGGTGAATTAAATATATATGGGCAAGTGCATTCAATGCAGCTTTAATATCGCAATGAAAAAGCTAAAAATAGAAAGAGCCTACTGTTGAAGATAGAAAATTGGAAAAAGAAGAAGATCCTCAGACTGTAGTAGGCTGAGATCAGTTAGGATAGCATGTTCACCTTTGTAGTAAAATGGCCCATACGATATATTCATATGAAATATAAATGTTGCATAGAATTATAGAATATCAAAAGCACATAACTACCTCCCTTTGTTTTAACACTATACACCCAACAAATTGTGCTTTCTATGCTTTCTCTCTCTTTACTGCAGGAGTGAATAACCAACATAGATCCTACCATAAAACCCAGAGACATCATTGCATGACCTCAATAAGTAGAACAGCTCTCATCTGGCATTACTTTACCAATTATGCCTTAATCATTCTCTGGGATGGACGAGAGAACATTGATGTAGTGGGACCACAGGATTAAAGCAGACTCTTGTCTCTTACATTCTGCCATGTCACTAAAGCATCCTCATTACATACCAGCTATCAGTACATCTTCTACACCAGACACCTCATACATAATCACTACACTTAATGAAGCCACAGTTATCCCTTTAATGGCAGCAGCTATTGTAGAAACCTACACTTCACCCATTATTGCAACAGAGACTGTAGTTGTCAACCTTAACCCCTTAAGGACGGAGCCAAATGTACACGTTGTGAACGAAACAAAATGTAAACAAAACCTGGCATTTGCGCTACATATCTGTCCAACCGTAATTCACCTCTTTCATATTAAATGCACCCATCCTTATTATATATCATTTTATTCAGGGGAAACAGGCCTTTAATTTAATATCAAATATTTAGCTATGAAACATAATTTAATATGAAAAAAACTGTCAATGTCATAATACTGTTTGCTTTTACTGCAATAAAATACACATATTTGTATTCAGCAAAGTCTCACGTGTAAAACAGTACCCCCTATGTACAGGTTTTATGGCATTTTAGGAAGTTACAGGGTCAAATATAGCACGTTACATTTGAAATTGAAATTCGCCAGATAGGTTATGTTGCCTTTGGGACTTTATCCCCATAATGGCATACCATTTGCAATAGTAGACAACCCAAGATATTGCAAATGGGGTATGTACAGTCTTTTTTAGTAGCCATTTGGTCACAAACACTGGTCAAAGTTAGCGTTAGTATTTGTTTGTGTGTGAAAAATGCAAAAAACGCCAATTTTGGCCAGTGTTTGTGACTAAGTGGCTACTAAAAAAGACTGGACATATCCTGTTTGCAAAACCTTGGGTTGTCTACTATTGCAAATGGTATGCCATCATAGGGGTAATTTTAATTCTTGGGCTACCATAGGGTCTCAATCATAGGTAACCAATCTAGCGAATTTTAATGTGAAAAAAATTAAACGCAAGCCTTATATTTGACACTGTAACTTTTGAAAACACCATAAAACCTGTACATGAGGGGTACTGTTGTACTCGGGAGACTTAGCTGAACACAAATATTTGTGTTTCAAAACAGCAAAAAGTATCGCAGCAATAATATCGTCCGTGTAAGTGCTGTTTGTGCGTGAATGCAAAAAACTTCACTTTTACTGGCGATATCATCGTTGTAATACATTTTACTGTTTTGAAACACTAATATTTGTGTTCAGTGAAGTCTCCCGAGTAGAACAGTACCTCATATGTACAGGTTTTATGGTGTCTTGGAAAGTTATAGGGTTAAATATAGTGCTAGCAAATTAAATTCCCTTTACTCTCGGTATGGGTTGTCAGGCAGGTCCCGCTAATTGTAATTAATTAAGATACCTAATTATGTAAAAATATTACATAAATATATATGTAGAATTAATATATGTATATATATATATACGTATGTGAATCTATATGTGTATATATATATAATTGTTTTAAAATATTTTTATTTATATATAGGTATATATATAGTGATATATACGTATATATTTATGTATATAGATATATATATATTATTTCATTCTACGTGTATTTTGATATAAATATATATATATATATATATTAATATCACAATACAGTTAGAACGAAATAACATACATCTATATATTTTTTTATTTTTTTTTAATTATTTTTTTAATTTTATTTTTTAACGTATTTACATATTTAATTTTTTATATTATATATAAATATATATATAACAATAATTATATATATATTTAATCAGTATCAGTCTACATGTAATTTGATATTAATATATATATATATCATTATATATATATTAATAGTAAAATACACCTAGACAGTGTATGTGTGTGTATGTATATGTGTATATATATATATATACTTAGATCATATATATATATATATATATATATATATATATATATATATATATATATATATACACATATATATATATATATATATATATATGATCTAAGTGTATATTATTATTTTTTTTAACGTTTATTAATTTTATTTTCAGCCAGCAGGGGGACCACCTGTCATTACAGGCAGCCCCCCTGCTGGCAATGCAGCAGGCAGCCTACCCGGCCATGTGATTGTGAGGTCCTCGCAAGGACCTCACTCTCACATGGCCGGGGGGGCTTCCAGGGGGTCGGACATGCCGCGGGGTAAGTACAGAAAGACCGGAGGGCGTACTATTACCCGGCGGCATTTAGATCCGCCTATAATAGGGCGTAATAGTACGCCCTCCAGTCTTAAGGGGTTAAAAAAAAAAAAAGTCCAGTAACACTTAAGAGCAATTAAGTAAGCTATTTCAGGAGAGTTGGGCCCACCCACAAGCTTCCATAGCTATGTTCAGGCATTTTCTAATGCACATGGAGTGCACAAAGGAATTATCTGCTGCTACACAAACTAGCAAGTAGTTCTGAAATCTAAAGATTTCCCTGACCAGCTCTTTGAGAGAGCATATGGTGTACATCATTGTGCATCATTAAAACAATAATTGCAGTGTGTGAGGCAGCTGGAGACAACACACAGCTTCCTCACATATAATCACAAACCTCTATCAGAGCTATACTTAGAGCTACACATACACAGCAACAAACAAACAACACGTTAAAAAAAACCATAAACATCGCACACAACCCCTTACACACACACAGCTATACATAGGCATCCCACAGCCAAAACACAAATCCCCCACAACCACAACACACACAACCAGTCAAACACAGCTATCATACACATCACAGCACTGACAGCCACCCCGCAAACTCAACACGCATTCTTACACATCATACACACATCCTCTTTATAAACATTAGTCATTGTTTTTTTTTAGAAATTGAAGTAACAATAATTATTGAGTGTATAATAAATATTCACCATTTACTCCCTCAAATTCTTAGAAACACACAATTAAACCCTCAGAAATAAAACAACACATTTTCATATAATTACACCCTCAGACACACAAACATCCATACACCTTCAGAAAAAGGCATACATACAATTACACCATTAGAAACACACACCTGAGCAGATGAATATTGGTAATGCACTGACAGTCAAAGGGTAAGTTACACTATGTTTTTAAACAAACTTATGATTTTCAATAGTAAACACTTAAAATTTGTTAAAATGTTTATCCTGTCTAAAGCTTGGGATGAATTTACAACTAGATGGCTGTCTGAGCCTGGTAAGACCATACCAATTTCATTGTTGTTTTTTATACAATAAATTTATTTATCTACCTATCGGAGTCCTGAATGGTTCCTGATGCTGGGTGATACTTTGATCCTGAGAAGGAGATATTAGCCCTCCACCAACTTCGGGGGAGACACCTTTAGAGCGCATTTTACTTCAACTTATCATAAGTGCAATTTGTAGCAGGGAATATTATTTTTCATTTAAACTGTATTACACTATGTTCTGTTTATTTATTATTTTGTAGGTATATCAGCTGAATCCCACGTATATTGTATATATTTCTATAGCATGACTAACAGACTGCACCCTCAAGGCAGACCGTGCACAGATAGCAGCTGAAGCTCTGTACATGGTCCAAGTGCTCAGTCTCTTCCTGCATCTTGATATCTACCCATCAAGTTTGAACTGTTGTGAAACTTTTAAAATGCAGGACAGGTTCCTAAACTCCCCAAAATGTGAGACTGTTGGCACCTATGGAAAGGAGAAAACTGAAACCTGAGTCACAAAGGTTTTTTTTTTTTGACTAGCAGATGGGGTGAGTGGATACAGAGATTTGAAAATATGAGATAGTGCAGCAATATTGTGACATCCACACATGTGACATATTCAAGAATGACCCTGTTACACTTCCTATATATACTCTGTCTCTGGAAAAGTAATTAAGTTAATGTGGAGGAGAAGAAGAGTGTTAACAGCAAAGTTGTGAAACATGCAAAATGACTGTATAATTGAACATATATTATTAAAATACCATTTTGTTTTCCCTAATAGACTTGGAGATTCATTTAATTACAAACTACAATTTGTCCATATTTGAAACAGTCGAGTGATACCAAAATGTAGCCAAATGATGAAGCAAATAATTTGTGCAAAACTTAACCATGTTCATTTTGTTATGAGTGAGGAAGTGTTCAGACCTATGACCAATCTCCAGTGAACATTCCAGCCTCAAACGCTGCAATAAATTCCTTGATAAAAATGCATACAGCATGGGTACTCATAGGGAATTTACCCTACCAGCATATGTATGGCTTGTTTATTTGGTTTCAAATATTTTGAAATTTATCAGAATGTTGTCCACCCTGCAGGTCATCCAAGTACCAAATTGATGTATCACGAAAAAGTAACACAGACAATTCCAGAATATTTTGCTTCCTGATTCTGTATTCCACCCATGGCTCCACAAAATTAGATGATAAATGGTTAGGGGAACAGAATAAAATCAAATAAAGAAATAATAAGGAAATAAACATGGGATCTGTTGAACCCAACGCTTAAAATATGTAACAGAATGATCTAATGTATACACTGTGTGATAGAATTTATCTTGATTCCAAGGCTCAAGCTTATAGGTGTCATATAATGATATCCTATATTAAAATTGGCTAACTTGGACTCAGGAAATGCTTGATGCTTAAACAACACTTAAGACCATATATGTCTAAGTTCCGGGAGCAGAGAGCCCCCACCTAAGATGTCTCTGCTCTAATCATTTTGTTCTCTCTTACCTTGAAACTTATTTGTTATGTGTACATGACGCTCATCCGTATGTCTTATCTGTATTCTCTTCCTATTACTGTTCTAAGAGTATTTGCACGTAAGCACTTACTGTTTAATGTATAAAACCCAGCTGATGAATAAAACGTCAGAGGCTTATTTTGAATATCAACAGGTGTCTGGTGTCTAATTCTCGCTTCTCCAAGTGCACTTGTAACAACAATTTGGGCTTCCTCTGAATATAACAAAGATCAACATTTCTGATCCACAACAACTGTATACACTGTGTGTTTGATCCTGATGAAAGTCTTCTGTGCAGGACTGAAACGTCTTTTACATTTTGTACTAATACATTTTGGACTTTTAATACGTGAGAGCTGCTGCCTACTTTGGGCAGATGGATAATACTAGCCATGGCATGCTAGCACCCGACTTCTAAAGGGATCTATAAGCGTGAGTGCAGGAGGATTTTGTATTTATATATATATATATATATATATATATATATATATATATATGTATGCGATACCAGTAGAGAGCACTCATGAGTCTTTCAAGGTAAATTTCATCTGTTGCTTTATTGAGCAATTACAAATTCACACAATGTTCCAGTCGACGTTTCAGTCTGTAAAATACATTTTTCAAGGTCTTGAAAAAAGTCTTTTACAGACTGAAACGTCGACTGGAACGTTGTGTGAATTTGTAATTGTTCATTAAAGCAATAGATGAAATGTACCTTGAAAGACTCCTGGGTGCTCTCTACTGGTATCGTATACAATTTGGTTGGAGACAGCACCGGAGCATTAAAAGACCGGGAGCATTGAGTGCTGGGACCTGGGACATATATATACATTTGCAAGAAAAAGTATGTGAACCCTTTGGAATGATATGGATTTCTGCACAAATTGGTCATAAAATGTGATCTGATCATCATCTAAGTCACAACAATAGACAATCACAGTCTGCTTAAACTAATAACACACAAAGAATAAAATGTTGCCATGTTTTTATTGAACACACCATGTAAACATTCACAGCTGCCCTGCCGTATAAAAAACACACACCAGTTCCGGGTTTGCTTTTCACAAGAAGCATTGCCTGATGTGAATGATGCCTCGCACAAAAGAGCTCTCAGAAGACCTACGATTAAGAATTGTTGACTTGCATAAAGCTGGAAACGGTTATAAAAGTATCTCCAAAAACCTTGCTGTTCATCAGTCCATGGTAAGACAAATGGTCTATAAATGGAGAAAGTTCAGCTATGCTGCTACTCTCCCTAGGAGTGGCCATCCTGTAAAGATGACTGCAAGAGCACAGCGCAGACTGCTCAGTGAGGTGAAGAAGAATCCTAGAGTGTCAGCTAAAGACATACAAAAGTCACTGGCAAATGCTAACATCCCTGTTAGCGAATCTACAATATATAAAACACTAAGCAAGAATGGATTTCATGGGAGGATACCACAGAGGAAGCCACTGCTGTCCAAAAAAAACATTGCTGCACGTTTACAGTTTTCACAAGAGCACCTGGATGTTCCACAGCAGTACTGGCAAAATATTCTGTGGACAGATGAAACCAAAGTTGAGTTGTTTGGAAGAAACACACAACACTATGTGTGGGAAAAAAAGGCACAACACACCAACATCAAAACCTCATCCCAACTGTGAAGTATGGTGGTGGGGGCATCATGGTTTGGGGCTGCTTTGCTGCATCAGGGTCTGGACGGATTGCTATCATCGAAGGAAAAATGAATTCCCAAGTTTATCAAGACATTTTGCAGGAAAACCTAAGGCTATCTGTCTACCAGTTGAAGCTCAACAGAAGATGGGTGTTGCAACAGGACAATGACCCAAAGCATAGAAGTAAATCAACAGCAGAATGGCTTAAGCAGAAGAAAATACGCCTTCTGAAGTGGCCCAGTCAGAGTGCTGACCTCAACCCGATTGAGATGCTGTGGCATGACCTCAAGAAATCGATTCACACCAGACATCCCAAGAATATTGCTGAACTGAAACAGTTCTGTAAAGAGGAATGGTCAAGAACTACTCCTGACCGTTGTGCACGTCTGATCTGCAACTACATGAAACATTTGGTTGAAGTTATTGCTGCCAAAGGAGGCTCAACCAGTTATTAAATTCAAGGGTTCACATACTTTTTCCACCTGCACTGTGAATGTTTACATGGTGTGTTCAATAAAAACATGGCAACATTTCATTCTTTGTGTGTTATTAATTTAAGCAGACTGTGATTGTCTATTGTTGTGACTTAGATGATGATCAGATCACATTTTATGACCAATTTGTGCAGAAATCCATATCATTCCAAAGGGTTCACATACTTTTTTGTGCAACTGTATATATATATATATATATATATATATATATATATATATATATATATATATATATATATATATACATTATTGTTCCAGGCAGCAAAGTGGCCAAGAAAGAGAAGTGGGGAACCAGGGGGACGATAGATAACAGCAATGTTAGCAGAGATGGGTTTGAAAAGGCAGATTGAATGAATCTCAAATGATGAGAAAGAGAGGGAAGGGGGCGTGGGTAGAGGTTTGAAGGAGCAGTGAGGTGAGAGCAGAAACACCACCACCTTTATTTTCAGAGTTTCTTGGGTTGTGGGAAAATTGAAGACCACCAAAGGATAAAGAGGCAGGGGTGGCAGTGTCAGAGAGAGCCATGTTTCAGTTAATGCTAGTAATTGTAGGGAATGAGAGATAAAAAGATCATACAGAGCTGTGGATTTAGTAACACTGCAAACTGAGCGTGCATTCCAGAGGGCAGTGTGGAAGGAGGATTTAAGAGAAGAGTAGCGTGAGATGGGTATGAGATTGGAGTGATTATTGGAGTTAGCACATGATGGGTTTGCAAGGTGGGACCGGGTTTGGAGAGACATCACCAGCTGCTAGGAGTGGAAGGATAGAAAGGAAGAAAAGATAGGAGCATAATTTAAAGGTTTTGTGAGAGTGTTTATATTTTGAGGATTTAGAAGGAGATGGTGGAGATAAGCTGGAAAGGTACCAGTAGAGTGCATGGGATGAAAAAAAGGGGAGGGAAGTAGGGTTGGAGCAATGGAAATTGTGTCAGCAGGAACAGGTAGGCAGAATGACAGAGGTATTTTGCCAATGAGAGAAGTGAGAGTGAAAGTAAAGAATATGAGGGATAACATTTTATAAGAAGAATCAAAGATGTTATATTATATAGAAGGGAAGTAGGAGTTTCAATTATGCTGAATTAGATAAGGTGGTATTTTTTAGTTACAAGAGCGGGTGAGGGGTTTAAAGGCAAGAAGTGTGATGATTGAGCAGGTGATGAGTGTGTGAGAGACATAGTGTGTTTGGGTTGTCAGGTAATTTGTCCTATCTATAAATGTAATGAGATACTTGGGGTGGGAAGCCATCCACATAGGCTGTGAAGCTATTGAAGGTATGTGCTGTTTTAACCTATCTGACCATGGCACTATGATCCATAAACATATAAAAGATTTACATGACTTAGTACAGGATATCAAACAAGATACTGGCTTCTTTGGGGATTGGGATTGGACATTTGGGCTAGGAACATGGTTAACTTTACCAATTAAGAAGATTTTGTACTTTTTGCTATTAGCTGTATTTGTCATTATGGCTATTTTTCTAACCTTTAGATTTTTTTCATGTCTACTAACCTCTCTATGTAAAAGCAAACCTACTGTTGGTCGTACCTTAACTTACATTCCAGCTCCGACTTCGGAAAAGTTTTTATGATGTTACCTCGCCTAACAAATGAAGGAACTCTCCTCTGCTGATTCTGGTGGTCTCTCAGTCCAAGGGAACCGTGGTGAAGCAATAAATGAAAGTCCCACAGGCTTTGGCTAGCAGGCCTGGATATACCTCTGTATAAGGCTTGTAGCTGAGAGTCTTGTGAGCTAGTTGCTGTTGTATTTAGGACCCAGGCTGCAAGAAAGAATCTGGGTTAGATTAACCCTTAACGCCGTTACGGCGTTCTATGCCGTTGCGGCTTTAAAGGGCTTTAAAGCCGTTGCGGCGGCATAGAACGCCGTAGCGGCTTTTTCCCCAGGGGATCGTAGCTACTTACCTCTGCTGTGATCCTCTTCTAGAGGGCTGCCAGACCGCCCAGGCAGCACTCCTCCGGCAAATGAGGCCCCCGGGGGCCATGTGATCGCTCTCAAAGAGCGATCACATGGCCCCCCATAGCTGGCTATGGATCTGCCAGCAGGGGGGCTGTCTGAAATATCAGTCAGTCCCCCTGCTGGTGGAAACTGTAAAAAAATAAAATTAGACCTGTTTTAAAATAAATTAAATACATTTATATATATATAACGTTATATATATATAACGTCATACGTTGTGTATTTTAATACTAATATAAGTATATATATTAGTATTAAAATACACTTAGAATGATGTTACATATATATAATATGTATATATATATTATATATATAATAGATATATACACATATATTATATATATATATATATATACGTATAATTACATTAATAAATAAATAAAATAAAATAATAAAATAAATAAATAAAATATTGAAACAAAATTTTATTAAAATTATATATTCATATGTAATTTCATTCTAACTGTATTTTGTTATTAATATATATATATTGGTAACAAAATACACTTAGAATGACATTCTATATATATCTATCTATATATAAAATACAAATAACCGCAAATATATATATATATAGATAAATACATATAATTACATAAAAGATTACATTAGTATACACGTAGAATTGAAATACCTATAAATGCATATATATTAAAATTCTACATGTATATTTAAGTAATCTTTTAACATAATTATGTGATTTGATTAATTAAAATTTGATTGACATGCCTGACAACACAGGGAGAAAGTGCAGAGAATTTAATTCGCAAGCACTATATTTGACCCTGTAACTCTCCAAGACACCATAAAACCTGTACATAGGGGGTACTGTTTTACTCGGGAGACTTCGCTGAACTCAAATATTAGTGTTTCAAACTGGTAAATTGTATTACAACGATGATATTTTAAGTAAAAGTGAAGTTTTTTGCATTTTTTACAAATAAACGGCACTTTTATGGACTATATTATTGTTGTAATATGTTTTACTGTTTTAAAACACTAATATTTGTGTTTAGTGAAGTCTCCCGAGAATAACAATACCTCCCATGTACAGGTTTTATTGTGTTTTGGAAAGTTAGAGAGTCACAATTTTTTGACATTGAAATTTGCCAGATTGGTTATGTTGCCTTTTAGAGTGTATGGTAGCCCAGGAATAAGAATTACCCCGATGATGGCATACCATTTGCAAAAGTAGACAACCCAAGGTATTGCAAATGGGGTATGTCCAGTCATTTATAGTAGCCACTTAGTCACAACCATGGCCAAATATTAGTTTTTTGCTTTTTTCACACAAAAACAAATATGAACGCTAACTTTGGCCAGTGTTTGTGACTAAGTGGCTACTAAAAAAAGACTAAACATACCCCACGTTCAATACCTTGGGTTGTCTACTTTTTCAAATGGTATGCCATTATGGGGGTAATTCTCATTCCTGGGTTACCACACCGTCTCAAAGGTAACATTACTAATCTGGCAAATTTCAATGTGAAAATGGAATGTTCTACATTTGACCCTGTAACTTTCCAAAACACCATAAAACCTGTTAATGGGGGGTACTGTTGTACTTGTGAGACATCGCTGATTACAAATATGGGCATTTTTTTGCAGTAATACCTAACAGTATTATGACATTCACAGCTAAAATGTCAGACGGAAATACAAATTAAAAAAAAAATCTTATTTTCTAAAAAATGTTAAAATTTTTATTCATAATAAATGATGTTCCATATATGAATAGTTAATGATAAATTAAAGCCCTGTTTCTCCTGAACAAAATGATATATAATAAGTGTGGGTGCGCTTAATGTGACAGCGGAGAATTACCGGTGAACAGACATATAGCGCAAATTCCAGTTTTTGTTTACGTTTTGTTTTGATCAGAACGTGTACTATTGACTCCGTCCTGAAGGGGTTAAACAGCAAATGAAAGGTTGGGAAGACACAGATATTGAGGTGAGAAATGGCAGTTAATGAGGAAAAATAAATAAACAGAGGAGAAAGTATTTAAGATTTAAAGATATGAGGATAGGTCGTAAGTGGTGAACATAAACTAACAAGACTATCAGCAATAACTCTATACTAACAAAAATAGGGGTAGGTCATAAATGGTGGACATAAATTAACAAGACAATTAGCACAATAACTAACAAAATAAACATTTATGTAAACAAGAGTTTAGCATGGAATGTACAACATTAACAATTAAGCAGTTATACTAAAGGGGAGAGAAGCAAAAAGAGAGACTAAGAAATAGATGAATAAAATAAGTGTTGCAGGAATTCTTAGGTACACTATCCAAAAGAGCTACCTCTGCATAAGGCTTGCAGCTAAGAGTTTTGGGAGCTAGTTGCTGTTGTGTTTGGGACTCTGGCTCTGCATAAGGCTTGTAGCTGAGAGTCTTTGGAGCTAGTTGCTGTTGTGTTTGCGACCCAGGCTGCAAGAAAGAAAGAAATATATATATATATATATATATATATATATATATACACACAATGCTAAGCTCATTTTTGTGAGAATTAACTTCATTAAAAATTCTCATTGGAATGTGGTCAAAAATATTTCCTCCCAATTGTAACTGATTTTGTGAATTACTCATTGTCCCGGTCCTGTAAATGCCTGGGTGCCAACTCCGACCTTTAGAATATATGAAACCTTGTTGAAGTGCACTCACAGGACTCAATGGTATTATTCAATCGTGCTTGTTTATTGAAGCATCAAATATTACAAAAAAGTGTTGACGTTTCAGTCCTATCTGGACTTTTTTCAAAACGTCAACACTTTTTCAAGCATGATTGAATAATACCATTGAGTCCTGTGAGTGCACTTCAACAAGGTTATTTATATATATATATATATATATATATATATACATATATATATATATACACATATTAAATAATATATACATAATATATATTAGGTAAATATTATTTAGTATAGTGGTTGGCTCACTTTTCGTGCCCTTTTGCTTCACCTGAATAGATTGCTTGCAAGAACAATATTTAGATGAGCCAAACTGCCTCATCAACCAAGTTTATTTGGAAAAATATATTTGGCCCAACCAAATATTCCAGTCTAGTGAATTACACATGTTTTTGAAACTTATATTTTATTGTTTTCTTTGTTGTTCTTTTTATGGTAAGAATACACATGAATAATAAAATGCATTAGAAAACAGTGGCCGGCATGCAGAACCTCATGATATAATACTCATAGAAAAACTAATCGGAACAGTCCACAGAATCTTATGTTACAATTGATCAAAACATGAACTAGTGAAAAATTCCCAGTGCCTTCTTCTATCAGATAGCGTATACTTCATATACAAAACAGAAGAATATAATATGGCATTCTGCAAGAACCGAGAAATAGTGTATCATAATGCCGTTAAAATGTACGGTCACATATAAGACTTTCAGACAACAATATAAAAACAAATGACATGCAGTTGCTGCCTACAAGAGCATTGGTTATCAGTGCAAAAACCCTCAGTAATTTGGTCTTAGTAGATGACAAATATACAGTTGATAAGCAAAAAAATAAATAATTTTTTCTTAACTGTTTGAGGTAAGAAAAAAAAACATTTGATTATTTTCCCTGAAAGCTTTTATACCAATGTGTGCTATGCAAATGTGTAAGCACTGTGCAGTGCTTCTAATGTCAAACACAATAAGGATACAGTAAATCAACAAAACACTAACCTATTTTGCAACATAAACATCTAGTTTTGCTTAATAAAGTTGTGTTAGTTTACATTCATTCATGTACCTAATTTATAGTAATACGAAAAACAAACCCACCATGATTAATGACATTCCAATTCCCCAATCCACCATCAACAGTAAAGTAATGGCTGAGAGTTTAACCCATTAACGCCATTACGGCGTGCTATGCCGTCCCGGCGTTAATGGGCTTAAACGCCTTCACAGCGGCATAGCACGCCGCAGCGTTTAAGCCCACCCACGTTCCCCTGATCCCTCCCAAACGGCAGATCACGGTGGGGGAACCCAGGCAGGTCCCCTGTGGCCAAACCGTGGTGATCTGCAGTTTGTGATCGCAGTGACAGCCAGTCACTGCAATCACTGTTACAACGTGTCAGCCAATGATTTTAAATCACTGGCTGACACATTGTCTCTGCCCCTCTCCTCACCTCACTTCACTCTGAGAGAGAGAGGCAGAGAGATTGTTGCTGTAGGAGAGAGAATTGTAAAAAATAAAGAAAAAGGAAAACAAAATGTAAAATGTAAAAATGTATTATTATTTTTATTTTTTTAGGGTCAACAAATATTTTACATTTTTTTGACCCTTTGTCAGCAGCAGCAAACCAAATCACCCTTAACCCTTTCCCCGCTGCCGTGATCACTGTACTGTACAGTATCGCTACTGAACAGTATTGTACCAGTGATCACTGTGATCAGCAGGTTCTCTGATCAGGCTAACTTTTTGGGGGGGTTATTTTTATTAAAAAAACCAAAAAATAAATTAAAAATTAACCCTTTCTGTACTGGTCACAGCAGCCTAAACTGCGATCAGTACATTTATTTTATTTTTTGTGGGCTTTTGAGGGTGGGTAGTAGGGTGTTAGGCAGGTAGGAATTTTGTAATTTCCCCCTTAGATTTTTTGGATTAATTATTGAGTAGTCCCCCCTAGAATGGCATGTCGCTACTCGGCCGAGGAGGCGTACGCCATTCTGGCAGGCAGTGATAGTGACACTCTGCAAGACAGTGACACTATATCTGCCTCTGACATTGAGGCTATGACTGACTCCTCTAGTGATGGTGCCCCACCACCACCAACAAGAGGACGCTCAGCAAGCCCAATGCCAGATGGAGACTGGGTGCCCCCAAACCTGACGGCCCCAGATATTCCCTCATTTACAGTGACCCCTGGCATCACTGTTATGGTGGATGCTTGGGAGCCCATAAAATATTTTGATTTGTTCATGTATTTTCAGTTATTGGTAGAGTAAACCAATGTATTTGCCAACCAATATCTGACTGCGAATCCGGGGTCACATTACAATCAGCGTAATATGTGGCACCCCACGGATCTTGCAGAAACGCGCAAATTTTGGGCCCTAACTCTAGTTATGGGCATTGTCAAAAAGCCGAGTATCAGGTCCTACTGGTACAAGCACCCCATCCTAGCTAACCCTCTTTTCCCTGGGGTTATGAAGAGGGATCGCTATGAGAAGCTGCTGCGTTTCCTCCACTTTAACGACAACACACTGTGCCCCCCCAAGAAACGACCCATTGTTTGACAGGCTGTACAAAATTCAGCCCCTAATTGAACTCCTGTTAGGCAAATTCTCCCAAAATTATGTCCCTGAAGAAAATATTTGTATTGATGAGTCCTTAATGAAATTTAAGGGTAGATTACTTTTTAAACAGTATATCCCTTCTAAACGGTCCCGATACAGTGTAAAATTGTATAAATTGTGTAAATCAAAATCTGGATATACATGGGCGTTTCGTATTTATTTATCAGGGGAAGGATAGCCATCTTGACCCACCAGGATGCCCTGATTCTGTGGGTACATGTGGCAAGATAGTATGGGACCTAATCCTTCCCTTGTTAAATAAGGGATACAGGCTATGGGTTGACAACTATTACACAAGCACAGAGTTATTTAAAACTCTATTTTGCTTTGAGACCGAAGCCTGTGGCACAGTGCGTAAGAATCATAGAGGTTTCCCCCAAACCCTGGCAAGAGGTAGACGCAGTAGAGGCTCCCTTTCAGTGCTCCGCCAGGATGAGTTGCTTGCCCTTCGCTTTACCGATAGGAAAGATGTGTACATGTTGTCTACAATGCACGACGAATCTTCAGTGCCAGTGTCTGTGAGAGGTGGAACTGAGCAGCTGGAGAAGGCAAAGTGCATTGTTGACTACAGCAAGTTTATGGGGGGAGTTGGCTGGCTGATCAGTGCACACAGCCCTATCTGGTGAACGGAAAGAGTAGGACCTGGTACAAGAAAATTTACATAACCCAGATTGCAATTTTCAATGCCTATGTGCTTTATAAAAAGGAAGCCATAGGTAGACCGTGCCCATTTCTAGAGTTTATGGTCCAAATTTTGTCTCAAATTATATTTGCCCAGACCCCAAATCCTAACCCTCCTTTGGAATCAGAAGATGTCCAATGACTTTTCAGCAAACATTTCCCTTCCTGAATCCCCCCACACCCTGTAAAAGGTCACCCCAATGAAAATGCTGTGTTTGTTGGAAAAGAGGAGTCCGAAAGGACTCCAGTTATTATTGCCCCTCCTGTCCATCCCTACCCGCCCTCTGCATAACAGACTGTTTCAAAGTCTACCATACAGAGCTGAACTACTAAATCACTCTGTATGGTACTTTGGCAGTTTGTTTGCTTGATTTCCCTTGATTCCCTGACCTCAGCTTGTCCTGACTACGCTTCGTTATCTGTCTGTACCGACCCATTGGCTTGTTTTACCGACTACTCTGACTTCTGGATTCCCCTGACCTTGGCCTGTCCCTGTTTATGCTAGCCATTCTAAAGTGGCTACACCAAACAACTCAAAATACTACATTTGTAGTACTTGAAATGTGTCTTTACAAAAAAAGCAAAAAACTAATCACAGGGTTAATGCTACAGTATCTGAGTCAAAGATCTATCTGCCTCTCTCTGCCTTCAGATCAAAGTGTACTTGGGGGTACTGTACTATTCCTGTGATATACTAAAAACCTGGAAACATTGTACATGTAGGTATCGTTATATTCAGAAGGCAGTGTTAAATCAAAATACTGAGGTTTTAGTGCACTAACTAATACCAGGATTATGACATTTCTAGTGAAAATGCAATTTATGTGATTAAAAAGACAAAAATAAAAGTAGAAATTGCTACATGGACCCATCATTCCTGTTAAAATGGCTAAACCAAACATCTCAAGGTCTGCCATTTGTTGTACTCTGGGTTGCCTACTTTTGAAAATGGTATGCCATAACGGTGGAAATGTTATTACCCAGGCTGCCATGCTCTCTAAATAGCCACATAGGCCCTGCAAATCACTTTGTCAAACGTCCAAGCTAAAAGGGCATCTAATATATTTCGCCCCTTACTTATCGGAAATAATCTGAAATAATGATACGTGTGGGTACCGTTATATTCGGAAGACAGTGTTAAATTAAAATACTGAGGTTTTAGTGCACTTACTAATACCAGGATTATGACATTTCTAGTGAAAATGCAATTTATGTGATTAAAAAGACAAAAATAAAAGTAGAAATTGCTACATGGGCCCATCATTCCTGTTAAAATAGCTAGTCCAAACATCTCAAGGTCTGCCATTTGTTGTACTCTGGGTTGCCTACTTTTGAAAATGGTATGCCATAACGGTGGAAATGTTATTACCCAGGCTGCCATGCTCTCTAAATAGCCACATAGGCCCAGCAAATCACTTTGTCAAACTTACAAGCTAAAAGGGCATCTTATATATTTCGCCCTGTACTTATCGGAAAGAATCTGAAATAATGATACGTGGGGGTACCGCTATATTCAGAAGACAGTGTTAAATCAAAATACTGAGGTTTCAGTGCACTAACTAATACCAGGATTATGACATTTCTAGTGAAAATGCAATTTATGTGATTAAAAAGACAAAAATAAAAGTAGAAATTGCTACATGGCCCATCATTTCTGTTAAAATGGCTAGTCCAAACATCTCAAGGTCTGCCATTTACTCTGGGTTGCCTACTTTGAAAATGGTATGCCATAATAGTGGAAATGTTATTACCCAGGCTGCCATGTTCTCTGAAAGGCGAAATAGGCCAAGGAAATCACTTTGCCAACTTTGAAATGGACATCTAATATATCTGTCCCTGTGACTTCCCCAAAAAAACTGAAAATCCGGTACATGGGGGTACTGTTATATTCAGGAGACAATGTTAAAAAAAAATAGTGAGGCTTTGTTGCAATAACTCATACCAGGAATAGGAAACGTCCTGTGAAAAGTGAGTTAATGTGTGGGGAAAAAGCACAAATGAAACTATTATCGCTATGTGGGCCCTTAATTTCTGATAAAGTGGTTAGATCAAACATCTTAAAATGCACCATTTGAAATACTCTGGGTTGCCTACTTTTGAAAATGGTAAGCCATAATAGTGGAAATGTTATTACCCAGGCTGCCATGCTCTCTGAAAGGCAAGATAGGCCTAGAAAATCGCTTTGCCAATTTTCAATGTGTAAAACCAAAAATTAACAAGCGTATATTTGACCCTGTAACTTTCCAAAAAACCCTAAAACTATAGGTGGGGGGTACCGTGGTGCTCATGAGACATCACTGAACAGAACTAGGAGTGTTTCATGGCAGTAAACTATATACTGACAATAATATTATCAGTAAAAGTACAGTTTTTATGTGAAAAATGCAACAACAAAAAATAACACTAACTTTGGCTAGCATTTGTGCCCAAGTGGCTACTACAAAAGACTAGCCATACCCTATTTTGAATACCCTGGGATGTCTACTTTTTCAAATGGTATGCCATTAAGGGGTAATTTGTATTTCTTGGCTACCATACGCCCTCAAAGGCAGCCTAGACACAGCAAATTAATCTGACAAATTCCATTGTGAAAAAGCATAAATGGATAAGCCGTATATATGACCCTGTAACTTTTAAAAACCCCATAAAACCTATACATGGGGGGTACCGTGGTGCTTTTGAGACATCACTGAACAGAACTAGGAGTGTTTCAGGGCAGTAAACTATATACTGACATTAATATTATCAGTAAAAGTACAGTTTTTATGTGAAAAATGCAACAACAAAAAATAACACTAACTTTGGCTAGCATTTGTGCCCAAGTGGCTACTACAAAAGACTAGCCATACCCCATTTTGAATACCCTGGGATGTCTACTTTTTCAAATGGTATGCCATTAAGGGGTAATTTGTATTTCTTGGCTACCAAACGCCCTCAAAGGCAGCCTAGACACAGCAAATTAATCTGACAAATTCCATTGTGAAAAAGCATAAATGGATAAGCCGTATATATGACCCTGTAACTTTTAAAAACCCCATAAAACCTATACATGGGGGGTACCGTGGTGCTTTTGAGACATCACTGAACAGAACTAGGAGTGTTTCAGGGCAGTAAACTATATACTGACATTAATATTATCAGTAAAAGTACAGTTTTTATGTGAAAAATGCAACAACAAAAAATAACACTAACTTTGGCTAGCATTTGTGCCCAAGTGGCTACTACAAAAGACTAGCCATACCCCATTTTGAATACCCTGGGATGTCTACTTTTTCAAATGGTATGCCATTAAGGGGTAATTTGTATTTCTTGGCTACCATACGCCCTCAAAGGCAGCCTAGACACAGCAAATTAATCTGACAAATTCCATTGTGAAAAAGCATAAATGGATAAGCCGTATATATGACCCTGTAACTTTCAAAAACCCCATAAAACCTATACATGGGGGGTACCGTGGTGCTTGTGAGACACCACTGAACAGAACCAGGAGGATTTCAGGGCAGTAGACTATATACAGGCGTTAATATTATCAGTAAAAGTACAGTTTTATGTGAAAAACGCAAAAAAAACCCGGAACACTAACTTTGGCTAGCATTTGTGCCCAAGTGGCTACTACAAAAGACTGGCCATACCCCATTTTGAATACCCTGGGATGTCTACTTTTTCAAATGGTATGCCATTAAGGGGTAATTTTCATTTCTTGGCTGCCATACGGTCTCAAAGGCGGCCTTGTCACATCAGACTAATCTGACAAATTTGAATGTGAAAAAGCATAAATGGATAAGCAGTATATATGACCCTGTAACTTTCAAAAAACCCATAAAACCTATACATGGGGGGTACCGTGGTGCTTGTGAGACACCACTGAACAGAACTAGGAGGGTTTCAGGGCAGTAGACTATATACAGACATTTATATTATCAGTAAAAGTACAGTTTTTATGTGAAAAACGCAAAAAAAAAAACGGAACACTAACTTTGGCTAGCATTTGTGCCCAAGTGGCTACTACAAAAGACTGGCTATACCCCATTTTGAATACCCTGGGATGTCTACTTTTTCAAATGGTATGCCATTAAGGGGTAATTTTCATTTCTTGGCTGCCATACGGTCTCAAAGGCAGCCTAGACACAGCAAACCAATCTGACAAATTTCACTGTGAAAAAGCATATATGGATAAGCCGTATATATGACCCTGTAACTTTCAAAAAACCCATAAAACCTATACATGGAGGGTACCGTGGCGCTTGTGAAACACCACTGAAAAGAACTAGGAGTGTTTCAGGGCAGTAAACTATATACTGACAATAATATTATCAGTAAAAGTACAGTTTTTATTTGAAAAATTAAAAAAAAAAAAACGAACACTAACTTTGGCTAGCGTTTATGCCCAGTTGAAAAAGACTGGGCATACCCAATTTTGAATACCCTGGGATGTCTACTTTTTCAAATGTTATGCCATGATGGTGTAACTTACATTTCGTTGGCTGCCATACGGTCTCAAAGGCAACCTACGCCCAGAAAACCAATCTGTGAAATTTCTATGTAAAAAATAAATAAATAGACAAGACGTATATTTGACCCTGTAACTTTCCAAAACACCATAAAACCTATACATGGGGGTTACTGTTTTACTCATGAGACATTTCTGAATACAAATATGTATGTTTTATTGCAGTAAAACCAAACAGTATTGTGACATTATCAGTTAAATTGGCATGCAGAAATTGAAAAATATCAACATTTCTTAAATTTTAAAATTTATTTAGATTTTATTCATATAAAACAGAGTTCTATATATGAATAAATTGATATGGAATGAAAGCCCTGTTTCCCCTGAACATACCGATATATAATAAGTGTGGGTGCACTTAGTATGAAAGAGGTAAAGTATAGTTGAACAGACATAGAGTCAAATTCTGTGGTTTGTTTACATTTTGTTTTGATCACAACTTGTACATTTGGCTCCGTCCTTAACCCCTTAAAACCGGAGGACGTACAATTACGCCCTCTAATAGGCGGCTCTAAACGCCGCCGGGCGTAATTGTACGCCCTCCGGTTTTTGTTAACTTACCCGGTCGCCGGCGGTCCCACGCCGGCGATCGCGGTGGGGGGGACTCCCAGGGAGCCCCCCGCTGCACATCCGTCCTAGTTGAAGCCCCCCGGCCATGTGAGAGTGGGGTCCTAGCGAGGACCCCACAATCACATGGCCGGGGATAGCTGGCTTCTGTATTGCCGGCAGGGGGGCTGCCTGTAATGACAGGTGGTCCCCTGCTGGCTGAAAATAAAAATAAAAATAAGTTAATGGTGTAAAAAAAAATAATTATATATACTTAGATCATATGTATATATTATATATATATATATATATATATATATATATGATATAAGTATATATATACACATATACATACACACACATACACAGTCTAGGTGTATTTTACTATTAATATATATATAATTATATATATATATTAATATCAAATTACACGTAGACTGATACTGATTAAATATATATATAATTATTGTTATATATATATTTATATATAATATAAAAAAAATAAAAATGTAAATACGTTAAAAAATAAAATTAAAAAAATAATTAAAAATAAATAATTAAAAATATATAGATGTGTGTTATTTCGTTCTAACTGTTTTGTGAAATTAATATATATATATATATATATATATATATATCAAAATACATGTAGAACGAAATAATATATATATCTATATACATAAATATATACGTATATATCACTATATATATAGCTATATATAAATAAAAATATTTTTAAAAAATTATATAGATATATACATATATATACACATACGTATATATATACATATATTAATTCTACATATATATTTATGTAATATTTTTACACAATTAGGTATCTTAATTAATTACAATTAGCAGGACCTGCCTGACAACCCATGCCAAAAGTAAAGGGAATTTAATTTGCTAGCACTATATTTAACCCTATAACTTTCCGAGACACCATAAAACCTGTACATGGGGGGTACTGTTCTACTCAGGAGACTTCGTTGAACACAAATATTAGTGTTTCAAAACAGTAAAATGTATTACAACGATGATATCGCCAGTAAAAGTGAAGTTTTTTGCATTTTTCACGCACAAACAGCATTACACGGACAATATTATTGCTGTGATACTTTTTACTGTTTTAAAACACAAATATTTGTGTTCAGCGAAGTCTCCCGAGTACAACAGTACCCCTCATGTACAGGTTTTATGGTGTTTTCAAAAGTTACAGCGTCAAATATAAGGTTTGCATTTCAGTTTTTTCACATTAAAATTCGCCAGATTGGTTATGTTGCCTTCGAGACCCTATGGTAGCCCAAGAATGAAAATTACCCCTATGATGGCATACCATTTGCAATAGTAGACAACCCAAGGTATTGCAAACAGGGTATGTCCAGTCTTTTTTAGTAGCCACTTAGTCACAAACACTGGCCAAAATTGGCATTTTTGCATTTTTCACACAAACAGATACTAACGCTAACTTTGGCCAGTGTTTGTGACCAAATGGCTACTAAAAAAGACTGGACATACCCCATTTGCAATACCTTTGGTTGTCTACTATTGCAAATGGTATGCCATTATGGGTGTAAATTTCATTCCTGGGCTACTATAAAGTCCCAAAGGCAACGTAACCAATCTGGCAAATTTCAATTTCAAATGTAACGTGCCATATTTGACCCTGTAACTTCCCAAAACGCCATAAAACCTGTACATAGGGGGTACTGTCTTACACGTGAGACTTTACTGAATATAAATATGTGTATTTTATTGCAGTAAAAGCAAACAGTATTATGACATTGACCGTTAAAATGTCATGTAGAACTAAAAAAAATCCAAAAAACGTATTTTCTCCCATTTTTTTCATATTAAATTATGTTTCATAGCTAAATATTTGATATTAAATGAAAGCCCTGTTTCCCCTGAATAAAATGATATATAATAAGGGTGGGTGCATTTACTATGAAAGAGGTGTATTACGGTTGGACAGACATGTAGCGCAAATGCCAGGTTTTGTTTACATTTTGTTTTGTTCACAATGTGTACATTTGGCTCCGTCCTTAAGGGGTTAAGGGGCTAAAAAGACTGTTTCAACAAATACTGGGTGAGCTAAGCAGAACAGGGGGAAATGGTACACAAGTCTCTGAGAATAAAATGTAGACCTTGGATGGGTATTCTTTGGTTCTTGCTCGGGTCCTCAGTGGTAAATATGAAATACAAAAATACATATAGATCTTTTACCATCTGTTACATAACATTTAAGCCAGTTTTACTATTATTCTCTGTATTCATCCACTCTCCAATTTTTCTGTTCCCCCTTTCACTTTCTATTTCTCTTATTCCAACTCTCTCTACCTCTATTTGCCCTTCAGATACCGTCCTATATAATTGGTCATATTGGGAACTACATTTCCCTTGCCCCTCTGCTATATTTACATAACGTTCTCATGCTGCTTCGATACAGCTATGACGTGGAACTACATTTCCCATGTCCCCCTGTCAAAATGTCATCATGTCCCATTTCATATGAAATGTTTATTCCATATTTGTGTGCCTAGTAATTTAGCAGCAAACCTCCCCCAAATCTGATTCTCAGTATATTTGCCTTATCAAAAAACGGAACTACAGCTCCCATGCTCCTTTGCAAATATGACATCACTATCGGAGCATTTTTGAGCTTTAAATTCTAATTTTACTCAAACTCTATTGCATTCCCAATTATCACCTACCCTCTCTTAAACTAGATTCTCATCTTATTTTCTATTTTTAAGTTAAAATCGCAGCGTTTCATTTCCTTTCATTTCTGCATTTAAAATCATCATAATATAGTTTTACCCACATAGAGACATATTGATTAACCCCTATATGTTCACATATCAATATGCCCTAAAAACGAACATTATTCACAAAGTAATATATATTATATGTATGCATTTGGTATGTATGTCATGTGACCGCGGTCACATGACGCGGATGCCATTTTGGCGCGAAAATTTCTAATTTTATGCCATTTTACTACAGGTATAAAAGGAAACAGTCAGGGATATATTTTATACACTTGAAAAAGCCAATTCTGTGGCAAAATGTGTTGTGTTTTTTATGATTGTTAAATAAAAGTAATTTTTGACTACCTATAGGTCTGTGGTTAGTCCTTTTACTTTTATTGTTGCTGTTTTATCTCCAGGCTGATTTTTTACTATTTTTAAAGACACAGTACTACAAAAGAAATCCTTGGTGGGGATTATTCCACTCACGCCTGGTTCATAGAGCAGTGTGACTGCTCCATCTATTGTAAGTACGTTTCATTTACCTTTTAATTCCATCTTATCCACTGAAAGCACTATGGGCCTTCTTTTGTGATTTTATTTTACATATTACCTGCACTGCAAAACATCACTAGAAGAAAATCCTACATGTGGGGAGTTTAAATACCACTGTATGCTGTTTTACTCAGAGCTGGTTATAGCTCTCCCAATTGTAAGTTGGCACTCTCAGGACTTTAATGTCATCTGTAGCTGCAGTTGATTTACGTTATTGCACCATTGTGTTTTCCCTTATTTTTTGTATTTTATATGCTGACGTGTATCTAAGACGCTGTAAGAAATACTGAAGAATACCTCCTGTTGTCCAGTTATATCCTACATGTGGGGAGTTTCAAATACCACTGTATGCTGTTTTACCTAGAGCTGGGCATAGCTCTTTACATGGTGAGTTTACACTTCTCTACTTCTATGTTGTCCGTGGCTATATTTTAAACGGTTCTGCACCATTGGTCCCTGTTTTGTATTTCATATTTACCACTGAGGACCCGAGAACCAAAGAATACCCATCCAAGATCTACATTTTATTTTCAGAGACTTGTGTACCATTTTCCCCTGTTCTGCTTAGCGCAACCTGTATTTGTTGTTTTCCTGTTCTCCCAGATCCTCTGAAGGGTTTGAGGGTTACCCTTCCCCTCAGGTGTGCAGCTCCATTCCCTCCTGTGATCAGACACCACTTTTTCTTTCCAATAAAGACTATTTCAGCCTCCGCTGCCTTTAGCACCACTGCCGCTGCCACCACTACCATTACTAGTTTTCAGCCTCAGGATAGTGGGATTAGCAGCATGTCAACTATGCCCATATTGAACACCCAGGAGGGAATTGTTTTTTTTTTCCTTTCTTGCAATGGGAAAATTTACAGTCACCAACACCAGCACCACCAATACCACCACTAGTGATGTCGCGAACCCGAAATTTTCGGTTCGCGAACGGCGAACGCGAACTTCCGCAAATGTTCGCGAACCGGCGAACCGCCCGAAACGCCATTGACTTCAATGGGGAGGCGAATTTTAAAACACACAGGGACTCTTTCTGGCCACAATAGGGATGGAAAAGCTGTTTCAAGGGGACTAACACCTGGACTGTGGCATGCCGGAGGGGGATCCATGGCAAAACTCCCATGGAAAATTACACAGTTGATGCAGAGTCTGGTCTTAATCCATAAAGGGCATAAATCACCTAACATTCCTAAATCACAATGGATATGGATTGACACCTGACATATGACATATTGACATCTTGACATATGGATTGACACCTGTCCTCAGAGCCCCTGATACACACTGACACAGAGCAGAATAGAGACTGTTCCCCCTACATAGGGTCACTTGGCAGATATGGATTGACACCTGTCCTAAGGATCCCTGATACACACTGACACGGAGCAGAATAGGGACTGTTCCCCCTACATCGGGTCACTTGGCAGATATGGATTGACACCTGTCCTAAGGTTCCCTGGTACACACTGACACAGAGCAGAATAGGGACTGGTCCCCTACATCGGGTCACTTGGCAGATATGGATTGACACCTTGTTACAAACTGCTATTTGTAACGGCCCTTTAAATGGCAAATTGCCCTGCTTCCCTGGGTTGTGGAGAAGCCTACTTGCCAGCCTCCTCCTGCATGACTATGGCCCCTGGGAGATTGTGAAAATGTATGCACTTTTATTTGGTGTGTATGGCCCTTTAAGACTGTCGGTGGGCATATTGGGGCTTATGGACTCTTTATGTGACTGGTGCTGGCCCTTTAAACACCTTTTTTGGGACATCAGGAAGATTGGGACACTGCCTCTTTAAGGCCGTGTCCCCAGACTTGTTGGGGACACGGCCCCTTTAAGACGGTGTCCCCTGTGTCCCAGACCTGGTGCAAACCCTTTGTGCCTGCCTTGCTATTTCCCACTTGGTTCAGTAAATGGGAAATTATTTCAGCTGCAGAGACTAAGTCCCATTCGGCGATGGGACTTAGTCTTTTTTTCAGCCGCTTTTTTCAGCCTTATTTCAGCTGCAGAGACTAAGTCCCATTCAGCGATGGGACTTAGTCGTTTTTTCAGCCTGAAATAGACCGACCTCACAGCCCAAATCTATGGAACTGTTTTGGGCAGGAAAATGTGCTTGCGGTCGGTCATAAAGGGACCTTCAGCTAACTTTTTAACCCCTGGATGGATTTGGCTGATTTTTGGTTATGTTTATGTTTTAAGTGTGCTGATTCCAAATATGTAATTATGAAGATGGGATGTGTAGTTTTAAAGTTACAGTGTATGGCTAAAAACTGTATTTTACTGCCTGTGTTTAATTATGTTAATCTCTTCCCAAACGTCATTTCGTTCAAAGTGGAGAGAATGTTAAAAATATATATTTTTGTTCGGAGTGTGAGAAATGCTTTTCAGCCGCTTCTAATCTTAAGCATCATTTGAGGAGCCATACAGGAGAGTAACCTTATTAGTGGTGTGTTTAGTATTGTTCTGATCAGTTTAATACCTTCCGCGTCTCCTATCAGTGGACGTGTATATGGCAGCCATTTCAGGAACCGTACACCTGGGACCCGAGCAAGGTCACCTCGTTCAACAGGCGACAACATTTGTCCCTGGAAAACTATCCTGGACATTCTGTACAATTTGTATGGATATGGCAGGGATTTCTGTAACAGGGAGATGGAAGAAGATGCTTGGTCGGTCCTCTTAATTCAAATTTGGGGCACTGCGCGGTCAAGCTAATGTGACACCAGATAGGAGTGGTGTGTTTAGTATTGTTCTGATCAGTTTAATACCTTCCGCGTCTCCTATCAGTGGACGTGTATATGGCAGCCATTTTAGGAACCGTACACCTGGGACCCGAGCAAGGTCACCTCGTTCAACAGGCTTGCAGCATATCCTCCAGGAAGAAGAGCCTGAACCCTTACCGCTGCACGTGTCTTACCTGTACATGGAAAGCTGCTGTGGTTCCTTGATGAGCCAGCTGCCCGTGAGTTAACATGTCCTGTGGAGAAGCACTCTGTCCTGTAAAGCCTCACCAAAAAAAAAGGAGTGGTGTGTTTAGTATTGTTCTGATCAGTTTAATACCTTCCGCGTCTCCTATCAGTGGACGTGTACACGGCATTGATTTTTGTAATAGGGAGATGGAAGAAGAGGCTTGGTCGGTCCTCTTACTGCAAATTTGGGGCACTCCGCGGTCAAGCTAATGTGACACCAGATAGGAGTGGTGTGTTTAGTACTATTTTTATCAGTTTAATACCTTCCGCCTCCTATCAGTGGTCGTGTACACGGCATTGATTTTTGTACAGGGAGATGGAAGAAGAGGCTTGGTCGGTCCTCTTAATTCAAATTTGGGGCACTGCGCGGTCAAGCTAATGTGCCACCAGATAGGAGTGGTGTGTTTAGTATTGTTCTGATCAGTTTAATACCTTCCAAGATCTCCTATCAGTGGTCGTGTACACGTACTGATTTTTGTAACAGGGAGATGGAAGAAGAGGCTTGGTCGGTCCTCTTACTGCAAATTTGGGGCACTGCGCGGTCAAGCTAATGTGACACCAGATAGGAGTGGTGTGTTTAGTACTATTTTTATCAGTTTAATACCTTCCGCGTCTCCTATCAGTGGTTGTGTACACGGCAGTAATTTCTGTAACAGGCAGATGGAAGAAGATGCTTGGTTGGTCCTCCTAACTGGAGACTGTGTTGCTGTACGGGTGGCAGGTGGAGCTATTTATAAAGTACACACTGCTTTATAAAGCCATTTATAAAGTACACACTGGCGGCTTGAACCCAAGTTGGTGGCGGATAAGTCACGCAAGTCAACAGGCATTCAGAGCTAAAATACAGCAGCGTGTGGACCATTTTTAGCCCAAGGCAGCTCATCCTATCAGGCCTTTTACATAGGGTCACTTGGCAGATATGGGATTTGACACCTGTCCTGTGATCCCTGATACACACTGGACACAGAGCAGAATAGGGACTGTTCTCCTACATAGGGTCACATGGCAGATATGGATTGGACACCTAACCTCAGAGAGCCCCTCTGATACACTGACACAGATCAGAATAGGGACGTTACTCCCAACATAGGTCACTTGGCAGATATGGATTGACACCTGTCCTAAGGATCCCTGATACACACTGACACAGATCAGAATAGGGAATGTTACCCCAACATAGGGTCACTTGGCAGATATGGATTGACACCTGTCCTAAGGATCCATGATACACACTGAAACAGATCAGAATAGGGAATGTTACCCCAACATAGGGTCACTTGGCAGATATGGATTGACACCTGTCCTAAGGATCCCTGATACACACTGACACAGTGCAGAATAGGGAATGTTACCCCAACATAGGGTCACTTGGCAGATATGGATTGACACCTGTCCTCAGAGCCCCTGATACACACTGACACAGATCAGAATAGGGAATGTTACCCCCAACATAGGGTCACTTGGCAGATATGGATTGACACCTGTCCTAAGGATCCCTGATACACACTGATACACACCTACTTGGATGGTATAGACATTTTTAGCAGCTCCTGACCCGAACACCTGACCCACATAGGAACCGTAATAGACCGGATTAGGGAGTCCGGACTGACCCTAAAGCCCAGTAAGTGCCATATAGGAACGTGTAAAAACCTCCCCAAGATAGTAGTATGGGCCCCAGAATGTGAACAGGCCTTCAACAGCTCAAGACGGCGCTCATTAAATCACCTGTACTTTCTTCTCCTGATCCAACTAAACACTTTCTCGTCCATACAGACGCTTCTATGCTTGGATTGGGAGCAGTATTGAACCAAGTCGGAGCAGATGGTGGCTAGCAACCCGGGGCTTATCTAAGCCGTAAACTTTGCACAGCTTAAGTATACTCACCGCCATTGAAAAGGAGTGTATAGCGGTGGGCCCTCAAAAGCTGCAAACCTACTCTTGTATGGACAACCGCTACCTTACTCACAGATCACAACAATTTGGGCACTGCGCGCAGTAATCTAATGTGCTACCAGAGATAGGGAGGGTGTGTTTAGTACTATTGTTATCAGTTTAATCACTGCTACGCCCCCTATCCGTTGATGTGGAGCAAGACGCAGCAGCAGAAGAGGACTAAGCCGAGGAGGTTATGGAAGAGGATGGAGTAGAAGGAGTAGAGGAGGTGGCAGCGTACTGGCAGAGTACACGCTGTAGGGTTGACACACCTGCTTGAAGATAACTAACTGCTATTCAATCTATAATTGATGTTTGTTTCACAGGCAGAAAGTGCCCTAAAACATGGTGGCTTGAACCCTAGTTGGTGGCGGATAAGTCACGCAAGTCAACCGGCATTCAGAGCTAAAAATACAGCAGCGTGTGGACCATTTTTAGCCCAAGGCAGCTCATCTCATCAGGCCTTTTTAATCTAATGTATCAGCCTAGTGTCAGTCCCTTCGGGATCCATCCTCATTCATCTTAATAAAGGTGAGGTAATCTAGACTTTTTTGACCTAGGCGACTTCTCTTCTCAGTGACAATACCTCCTGCTGCACTGAAGGTCCTTTCTGACAGGACACTTGAAGCGGGGCAGGCCAGAAGTTCTATCGTAAATTGGGATAGCTCAGGCTACAGGTCAAGCCTGCACACCCAGTAGTCAAGGGGTTCATCGCTCCTCAGAGTGTCGATATCTGCAGTTAAGGCGAGGTAGTCTGCTACCTGTCGGTCGAGTCGCTCTCTGAGGGTGGATCCCGAAGGGCTGTGGCGATGCGTAGGACTTAAAAAGGTCCGCATGTTCTCCATCAACAACACGTCTCTAAAGCGTCCTGTCCTTGCCGGCGTGGTCATGGGAGGAGGAGGATGACTTCCACCTCTCCCCCTGTTAGATTCCCGTTGTGCTGTGACATCACCCCTATACGCTGTGTAAAGCATACTTTTAAATTTATTTTGCAAATGCTGCATCCTTTCATACTTGTTGTAATTCGGTAACATTTCCGCCACTTTCTGCTTATACCGGGGGTCTAGTAGCGTGGACACCCAGTACAGGTCGTTCTCCTTCAGCCTTTTTATACGAGGGTCCTCAACAGGCACGACAGCATGAAAGACCCCATTTGCACAAGGTTGGATGCCGAGCTACTCATTTCCCGTTCCTCCTCCTCACTGATGTCAATGAAGGTATGTTCTTCCCCCCAGCCACGTACAACACCACAGGTACCAGATGGGTGACAACCAGCACCCTGGGATGCCTGTTGTGGTTGGTCTTGCTCCTCCTCCTCCTCAAAGCCACATTCCTCCTCTGACTCCTCTTCCTCACAATCCTCTTCCAGCGTTGCCGCAGGTCCAGCAAGCGATGCTGATAAGGCTGTTTCTGGTGGTGATG